>JAHRIG010000102.1:301462-372802 GCA_020311275.1 Eira barbara | reverse complement strand
CGCGGGGGCGCGGGGGCGCGGGGGCGCGGGGGCGCGGGGGCGCGGGGGCGCGGGGGCGGGCACGTGCGGGGCCGCGGGGCTCCAGCATTTTCTAAGGACGCGGGGCTTCGTCAGCGGGTTCGTAACCCGCGTTCGCTGTCATTTCTCTGCCCACCGAGCGTGGGGGACGCGAGGCTCGGAGTCCCGGAGTCCCGGGCTGCGTCTGCTTCTCCCCGGGCCCACTCCAGGCTCCCCCTTCCACAGCGCGTGGGTCCGTCTCACCAGGCGGGAGAGGCGCCTGGAAGCCAGGGCTCGGTGAGGCAGCGCGAGGGCCCGACCCCGTCCCCTCGAGTCCCGGGCCTGGGGCCTGTGCTCGTGTTTGGAGCTGGGTAATGCCTGCTTAGCGTTTGCTGTTAAATACACTTCCCGAACGGAGGTTAGCCTGGGCAAGCGCACCCCGGGTGCTGAGGGTGACATGCGGGAGGACTCCGCGGGGTACCCCCGTGCCCCGTGGGCCAGGGCCTGCGCAGGAGTTGGGGGTGCTGCTCACGGGCTGAAGGACTTGCAGAGAGGCTCCTCCCTGTCCCCCTGCAGCACTGCCCACCTGGGGTGGGTGAGGGGTTGGGCGTGGTCCAGGGAACTGTCAGGGAACTCCCAAACCCCTCCACATAAGCCCCACCTCCTGGGAAGCGTTTTGGGTTCAGGGTCCATGCAGGCAGTAGAATCCTCCCCACTGAGCGCTCCCCCAGGCGGGGATCCCACCATCTGCCCTTGAAAGCTTGGGTGCTGGCACACAGTAGGTGAGCAGATGGCAGGGGAGGCCCTCAGGACACAGGCGGTCTGGAGCCCAGGTGTTCTCTGCTCCGGGATGTTTGGGGGTTCGCTTGTCCCCGGGAGCGCCGCTGGGATCTCTGGGGACTGCGGGATGTTCCCTGACACCAGCCACCCCTTCCTTCAGAATCCCAGGTGTGGGCTGGCGGTGTGGAGGAGGCCTTGCCTCAGTTTCCCCTTGAGTACTCTGAAGTAAAGGGTGGGATTCTCTGCCCGTGTGGACGTAGTACTTTGGCCTCATGAGAAATAATTCTTTAGCCAGACGTGCTCACAAGCCACATTACTAAGCACACTTTTAACCAACTAATAGTGTACATGGGGTGAGAGTTCGCCTGGTTTAAAATTGGGGTATTATTGGGAAATGTTTCAGAAATGGGATGGCTCCTGGGTCCCAACAGAGGCTGTTCCGTCTTCTTCCTGGGTGGGGCGTGAGGCTCCTTCCCACCCCCCAGGCCCTGCTGCCTGCTTATCTCTGGGGACAGGCCCTGGACCCGAGCCAGGCCCTGCTGACCTTCCTGCCCTGCCTTCCCTTGCCCCCAGTGTGTGTCCCAGTCACTCAGACATGCGGCCTCAGGCCACCCTGTGGTGCTCCTGCCCTGCTGGGATTGCCTGAGGCTGTGAGGTGGGCAGGTAACCTGGAAGGGGACCAGGTCCAGCTCCAGACCCTCCACTAACCCACACTCTGAGGCACCCCACTGTACTCCCTGGCACACCTGGCCCTCCCACAGCCCCCCGCATGGCACCCCACTGTACTCCCTGGCACACCCGGCCCTCCCACAGCCCCCCCATGGCACCACCCAGAACCTTCACAGCACCCCAGCATACCCCCAGGACTCCCACAGCCCCCTGAGGTACCTCACCACCTCCATTGCACCCCATGGTACCTGTGGCCCCGGCAGCATCCTGCAGGACCCCACTGTACCCCCAAGCACACTCAACACTCCCATGGGCTCCCCGCACCCCACCGTAACCCCAGCACCTCCAGCACCTCCTCTGCCCTGGGCTTCCCTCCTCTCAGAGGAAGCACTCGGGGCGGGGGCATCGGCGTCCTGCCCACCCCAGGCCCCAGGCACAGCCTCATCCTGCAGCCCCTTCCTATTATAGGAAAGGGGCCACTTTGCGCCCCGCTCTCTGAGGAGCTGATGTCTTGCTCTCCAGCTAGTTTTCCGTAGCTGAAGGTCCCGGGTGCTTGGGATCCCGCGCGGCGGCTCCCGTCCAGGGCGGCAGAGGCCCCTGCTGGACTCACGGTGCCTCTTTGGTACGCAGGCCCGGCAGATGTTTGAGGGTGAGATGGCAAGCCTGGAAGCCCTCCAGACCACAGGCCTGGTGCGGGTGCCTCGGCCCATCAAGGTGATTGACCTGCCTGGAGGTGGGGCTGCCTTCGTGATGGAGCATCTGAAGATGAGGGGCTTGAGCAGGTGCGGGAGTGTGGGGCAGGGGGGAGGGGGGAGAGGGAGGGGGGCGGAGAGGAGTGTTTCAGGCCCTGCTGGTGCGGGATTCCCTGCGTGAAGCCGTGGCCTCTTTCCTCAGTCAGGCGGCCAGACTCGGGGAGCAGCTGGCGGACCTGCACCTTCACAACCGGAAGCTTGGGGAGAAGTCGAAGGAGGAGGAGAGCACAGTGGGTACGTTCGTGCGCCCTCGCCCCCATCCTGGTGTGACCGCCAGGGGCCGGGGCTCTCCGAGTTCTCCCAGGGCTGAGCGGCACCCCGCCGCCTGCGGTGCCGCTGTGCAGGGGAGAAGGCTGGGGGCGCCCGCAGGTGGGTCGTCGGACTAGCTCTGGATGCGCTCCTGGCCAGCACTTTTGGCCGGGGTGCGGGCAGGGGGCGGGTCGGGGACTGCGCCCGGCCCGGTGTCTGCTGTGCTCTGGCATTGCAGAGAAGGACAGCAGCTCTTTCTGCCGACAGGCCGCAGGGCTGAGGGAGCCGAGCCCCGGCACGTGACCAAGTTTGGCTTCCACAGGGTGACGTGCTGCGGCTTCATCCCGCAGGTGAGTGCCGGTGTCCTCTGGGCACCAGGAAGGCGGCCAGAGTTCTGAGCTCGGAGTGTGAGCCTGCATACCTGGGGTGGGAGGGCAGAAGCGGAAGTTCACGGGGGCTGGGCTCGGAGGAGGTGGCGAGCTGTGGGGCGGGCGGGAGAGCATCCAAGCAGAGTGCAAAGACCTCACCGCAGGTGGTTGTGTGACGAATGTCGGGGCTGAAGTGGGCAGAGGTGAGGCACGCTCCAGTCAGGGATCAGGTCCCGGTCCCCCACTCGGGGGCGTTGTAGTTCTCGTGACACAAACTCCGTTATTTCAAAGTGTACAGGGACGTCTGGGCGGCTCAGTAGGTTAACCATCTGACTCTCGATCTCAGCTCGGGTCTTGATCTCAGGGTCACGAGTTCAAGCCCTGTATTGGGTTCCACACTGGGCGTGCAGCCTACTTGAAAAAAAAAACAGAGAAACGCGTACAATTCTGTGGTTTTTAGTATATCCCCAAGTTGTGCAGCCGTCGCCGCTGTCTGATTACCGCACATCTTCCTCACCCCCAAGGAGAAAGCATGTACCGGTTAGCAGTCACTCCCCAGCCCCTGCCTCCGGCCCTGGTAACATGTCACCTCTTCCCTTCTCTGTGCATTTGCCCATTCTAGGCATTTCATGTACAAAGAAGCCTGTACTAGTTAGCCTTCGGTCCCTCCCTGTCTCCCGTGTGGGCAGAGGGCGAGTCTCCAAGGTGGGTGGTACTTAGGGTGACACCCTTATGAAGCCTGAGCCAGACTTAGGGCTCCCAGCCACTGGGGAGCCCTCTCATCCAGGGTCCCTCAGGCTCTGTACACACAGTGCATTCCCAGATTTGTTAGGACTTCATAGGCCTCTGCTGAAGCCAGCTCCCCCAGGTTACACATCTGCCTGGAGCTGGGGGCCAGAGGGGCTGGATGGGGCTTGGTGTCCTGCTTCAGATGTTGAGTTAAGAGCTGTGGGCTCTCCAAAGCCCCACTTGACCTTGCACAGTGACTTTTCAAGAACCAAGGAATGAAATCACACACGAAATCCCAATCTGTGAAGTTGGCGAAAATGGGGCTGGTCCAATAGGGACCCAGACTGCCCCTGTGTGCCCCTTTAGACTCCAGAACCAATGAACCTATTTAGCTCAGCTTCAGCTGGCCGGGAAGGGGTGAGGGACCGGGGTGGACACTTAGTCCACCTTAAGCTAGGGCAGACGGTCCTGCGTGGAGTGCCTGGACCAGCCCAGAAGTTCCAGGAGGGTCCTGCTCCTTGGGAGGGATGCATGGGCCTTCGGGGCTTGCAGCCATTGGTGGGGCAACCCTGAGTGGTGGCAGCGGGCTTCTCAGACAGCTTTGTGCTAAGCCCCCTTGGGACCACTGGCATTTCGTACACGGCCACTCCCTGGGCACATCTCTAAGTGCTTTATCCAACACCAGTCCCCCAGTTGCCGTAGCAACCTTAGGAGGTGGGTGTTGTCTTTTGACTCTTTTTATAGATGAGAAAACAGAAGCACCGAGAAGCCAAGCGCAGCAGGGAAGCCATGCGGCTAGCTAGCGAGTGGGGGGCCAGGATTTGACCCACAGCCTGGCTTCAGAGTGTGGGCCCAACCCCCTCACTGCCTTGCCCTTCGGTCAAGGTGAAGGCTGGCTCCCACCAGTGGTGCCCTCAGGTGGCCCTGCCTTTGGCAGCTCAGGTGCAAGTCCTGCCCTTTCTGGGTGAGGGGATCACAGTCCCTCTGTCCAGGAGGAGGGACCAGGCTGGCCAATGCTGGCGTCCAGCTCCCGATACTCAGTTTGTGTCTTTTATACCCTGGCCATCCAGAAGGGGGATGGAGCCTTGGACAGGGAGAGGGAGCCTGTGCAGACAGATGGGGAGGGAGGAGCTGCCACCCCATATGCCTCAGGCTGTTTGGGGAAAGGGCCTCCCCGCCTGCTTTCAATTTTTTTTTTTTTCAAAGATTTTACTTATTTATTTGACAGAGAGAGAGAGAGATCACAAGCAGGCAGAGCAGCAGGCAGAGAGAGGGGGAAGCAGGCTCCCCGCGGAGCAGAGGGCCCGATGCGGGGCTCGATCCCGGGACCCTGGCACCATGACCTGGGCCGAAGGCAGAGGCTCAACCCTCTGAGCCCCCCGGCGCCCCGACTTTCCTTATTTTTATGCTCTTCTCATCTCTGAAATCTACTGTCTGACACTAGTACGGCCGTTCGAGCTCTCTTTTGACCGGTGCTAGCATGGCGTATCTTTTCTATCCCTTTAACCTATTTCTGGCTTTATATGTAAAGGGCATGTCTCGTACACAGCTTGGAATTAGTCTTTTAACTGGGGTACTTAGGCCCCTTACGTGTAACCCGCTTATCGATATGGTCGGGGTGAAGCTGCCTTGGTCTTTGTTTTCTAGGTGTCCTGTCTGTTCTTCGTTTCCCTTTCTCCTGTTTCTCTGCACTCTTTCGGACTGAGTAGTTTTAATGACCCCAGCCTATCTCCTCCGTTGGCAAGCTGTAATGTTTGCTGTGTCTGTTCGTGGTTGGGCCTGGGTGTGGGCAGTCGCCTTGCAGAGCTGCAGCCCAGCCCCATCTCATCGTCCAGGTGAACGAGTGGCAGGAGGACTGGCCGACCTTCTTTGCCCGGCACCGTCTCCAGGCGCAGTTGGATCTCATCGAAAAGGACTATGCGGACCGAGAGGCACGAGAACTCTGGTCACAGCTACAGGTAGGTACAGACGTTACTCTCGGGGACAGGGGCTGTCCTTTTCTGAGCCCATCGCATTCGTGTGGGGTCTTCTGGTAGAGTGGAGCCCAGGAGCAGAGCTGGTCAAATGTGGACATATCAGTGCCTGACTATTGGCCTGATGGGGAACCTGGGAAGGGGATGGTACCCGAGGACATACTTGGCCCCTGAGTGCAAGTCTCATGGGCTCCGTCACCAAGCACTTAGCCTCAGGCTTTGCTCATGTGACACGCAGGAGCTTGGCTCATAACCGGTGGCGTTTACTGTTGCTTTTTTACCCACTCTTACCCTGTTCTTTCTCAAAGCAGGAATGTCTCACCTCTTAGAGATGTGGGCAGCAGATGCCCCGGAGTGACTAGTTTGAGAATGTAATTCTCCGAATGTGAAGAACAGAATTTTCGTGCCAATCCAGGGTGAACATGCAGCGGGACATTTTATTTGACTCACTAATGAAGTGGCCCGTAGTACTGGGAAGAGTCGGCACGGGTGTGCTGAGAAATGAAGGGTGAGGGTAGAGAGAGGTTGCTGAGGTGCCTGAGAACCCCTCCACTCAGGTTGTTTGGCTGGGTCACATCCCCTGAGGTCTCTACTGAGTGGACATCATTAGGGCTGTGGAGCGCCCAGACCTAAATTTGTAAGAGTAAGATAAGGCGTTCTGCTGGACTCAAGGATCCTGGTTCCTGGGCTTCCCAGACCAGCCTGTGGTTGGACCCTGAAGAAACATGAGGTCATCTTTGCCTTATTTCCAAGTACTGGATGAGGCAGCCGTGGCTCATAATCCCATGGTAACTCTGTGTGTAATCATTATTTTTCTTAGGTGAAGATCCCAGATCTGTTTCGTGGTCTAGAGATCGTCCCCGCCCTTCTTCATGGAGATCTCTGGTCGGGAAACGTGGCTGAGGACGACTCAGGGCCCATTGTTTATGACCCAGCTTCCTTCTATGGACATTCTGAGTTTGAACTGGCAATTGCTTTGATGTTTGGGGGGTTTCCCAGGTCCTTCTTCACGGCCTACCACCGGAAGATCCCCAAGGCTCCGGGCTTTGACAAGCGGCTGCTGCTGTACCAGCTCTTTAACTACCTAAACCACTGGAACCACTTTGGGCAGGGGTACAGGAGCCCGTCCCTGGGCACCATGCGGAAGCTTCTGCGGTAGTCCCCAGCCTGTACCCCTGCCGTCTTGCTTCGCAGATGAGGGAGGGTGGCAGCACCAGAGATGGCTTCAGGGACTAATAAAGTCAGGGGTTCAGGGACCACGGTGTGAGTTGTCTGTGCCTCCACCCTCCTTGCAGTTGGGCTAATGGACAAGGGGCCCAGGGCACCTGACAGGTTCCCAACAGGCTCATCACGTACGGTGATCTGGGGGAATTCGGATATTTTCATGGTAACTACTGCAGAAATCACACAGGTCTGGGATTTGTGTTGGAGGAAGTTGGGGTCACACATCCTTGTGGACTTGGGCTCAGACAGAACTGGGGACCAGGAGATGGGTCTCACCTCTTGAGCCACCTCTCTGGGGCTGAATGCATCTGTGAGTCCACCCTTGCCGAGCAGAGGCCCTCAATATCCAGGCTGCAGCTACCCTCGGGTCTGCTCAGCACCCCGTTCTTCATCTGGTGTGTTGGCAGCTGGATGATAAGACGGTGAGGGTGGGGGTAGAACCTCGGGCAGTGGGGGTGTGCCCACTGGGGTGTCAGGGGTGTCCACTGTGCTCGGGTGGCCAGGTTAGCTGGTTGGTTGGGGACATTGGGGCTGACATCCTTGAAGGGGGGCTGGAGCAGGTGGCATTGGGGCGGGGTCTATGGGGCGCTGGCCGTCCACGCTGCGTCCCTGAAGATGTGGCCACGCCTTTATTACTTCTTGCAAAATTTCCAATTTCGCGGGGTAGCGGTGCCCAAATCTCTCTTTTCTGAGGGTGTGACTGTCCTGCGGGCCTCCCGTCAGGAGGCTGGTCCCACCGGGACGGGTGAGCCTGTTGGCTTCTAGAAAGAGCGAACGCCCCAGACGCATCCTTCCAGACATTGGGCCTTTCAAACCAGAAACTGCCATTGTCGCAGAACCCATGTTGTGACGGTGCCACCGGCACAGCAGCTCCTGTGTGTGGGGGGGGTAGGGGACAGGGGTGGGGGGTAGGGGCTCAGGGCCTGGGTCTCTCTCCTGGTGAAGCAGCTCGCGTTTGCGGTGGAGGCGGGGGGGGGGGGGCGTAGACCGGCGGGGGTGTGGGTCTCCTCCTGCGACTCTGGCTGCGACACCGCTCCCAGCGCGGGCCACTTCCCCCGCTCAGCCCACCGACCCGGGGCTCAGACCCCTCCCCAACTGAGACCCACCCACAGGCCCCAGCCCAGAGCTCAGACCCCACCCCCAGGCTCAGACACCCCCCCAACCCCCCCCAACAGACTCCGTCCCTCCCCCTCTCCAGTCCACAGGCTCTGGTCCCCGCCCCACCTCACCCACGAGCTCAGACCCCCGCCCCGCCCCTCACGGGCTCAGTTCCACACCCCCCTGGGCTCCACCCACAAGCTCCGAGCCCCACCCCGCCGGCTGGTGGGCCCCGCCCCCAGCCCGCGCCGCTGGCTTCGCCTTATCCTCTCCCTTCATCCGGGCCCCGCCCCCCGGGGCTCGGCCCCGCCTCTGTGCTCGCTCTTTTGGCGGCCGGCGCGCTCCGTAGCGGGTCCGAGGCGCGAGGTCGGAGGTCGTGGGGCGGGGCCAGCGTCGGTAGCCCCCGCCTCTGCTTCAGCCGTCGTCCCTCAGCCGGCGGCCGCCCGCGTTTCCCATCCCGTGCTCGCGCGTAGCCGGGCTTCGAGCCCACGGGCGCACTCCGGGACGCCAAGGATGGCCCTGGGCGAGGAGCCGGCCGCGGGCGCGCCGGAGGACGGGGCGGAGGACGAGGCGCTGGCCCACGGCGGCGCCCTGGAGGCGTTCGGCGAGAGCGCGGAGACCCGCGCGCTGCTCGGCCGCCTGCGGGCGGTGCTCGGCGACCGGGCGGCCCAGGAGGGCGCCCTGGAGCGGTTCCGAGGTACGCGCGGGGCCCCGGCCTGGTTGCCGTGTGTGCGCGCTGTCGGGCTGCAGCTCGCACCTGGCGCGCACCTGTGGGAGCCGTGCGCTCGCGGGGGCGGCGGGGCGGCGGGCGCTCCCTCTCCGCCTGCCGTTGGAGGAGGGGTGCGGAGGGCTGGGCGTGAGGGCCCTGGTGTGGACCTCCGCGGGGCGGCCGGGAGTCCCCGGAATGCCCGCGGAGACGGCTGCGCGGACCCGGCGGCGGCGAGAACGGGAGCCGCCGCGCACCCGCGTGCCGCAGACAAAGGAGCGGGAGGGCGGGGGAGCCGATGGCCGTGCGGTGCGGGGACGGCCCCCGTCGGCCTGCGCCCCGCGGGGTCCGGCGGGGAGCGCGCAGGACAGGTTCCTGGCGGTGTCCGTTTCCCGAGTCCAGCCCCGGAGAGCCAGCGGCGGGCGGCGCCCGGGGCACTTGTCTCTGATGACGGATGAGACAGCGACTCCCGGGGTCCCGGGGGGGGAGCGGAAGCGTGTTGTGACTCAGTAAAGCCGTCTTCGCGGGCCCTTCTGCTGAGGAAATTTCCGCCGAGTTCCGCCTTCCTGGGTTTGCGGGGCCGACCCTCTGACTTCAGGGACCGGCCCGGCGGCGGCCGGCTGGACGCGGCGCGGGCTTTGCGGACACACCGCAGGGGTGATGCGCACTCGCCCCTTGGGCGCGGAGCTTCGTTGGCCTTCGGAGTCTGTTCCCTTGGTTGTGGGCGGCGGGCAGCGAGCCCGTGTCCTGTGCACAGAACTGTTGCGGGGTGAGGGGCGTCTCCGGGGAGAGCCCGGCTTCCCGTTCCCCGGAAGCTGGCGGGTGTGGCGGTGTGTGGCCCTCGGATCTGAACGGAGCCCCGCCGGCTGCGGAAGGGGCGGAAACCGGGCTGCCTGGGATGGAGCAGCGTGTGCTCCGGGGGGGCTGGTGGACCGCGGAGGACACGGTGCTTAGTGTGCCGTGCCAGGGGGGAGGAAGGGGGTGGAAGGGTTGACGGGCGGTGGGAGAGGAAGGTGTGCGGAGCAAGCGGAGGGCGGGGGGCCAGCCGCGGTGACGGTGGGGGCTGCCCAGGCGACCCGTGCTCTGAAGAGCAGCGCCGTAGCAGTCAGCTGGGGGCGGGGCCTTGAGGGTTCCTGGGGCTTGTGTGCGATGTCAGTTCTCGTGTCTTTCTCTTTAGTCATCATGGACAAGTACCAGGAGCAGCCTCATCTTTTGGACCCACACCTGGGTAAGAACAGAGGCCGATGGTGGACGAGGAAGATCCCAAAGGCCGTGGTGTGCGGTGCTGGGGGGGGGGGGGTGTGTTGGCCAGCAGAGGGTGTCAGGATGCAGTGGCCTGGCCTTCCCTGACTGGGGTGGTCCTGGGAGTTCTCAGTGTCGCTCTGGGCTGTGGGCAGATGTCTCGGAGCTTCTTTCTTCCTTCCTGTTACTTAAGAGCCTTTCTTTGCTCATCGTGTGTATTTTTTTTTTTTTTAAGAATTTATTTATTTGACAGACAGAGATCACAAGCAGGTAGAGAGGCAGAGAGGGGGGGGGAAGCGGGCTCCCCGCTGGGCAGAGAGCCCGACCCGGGGCTGGATCCCAGGACCCTGAGACCATGACCTGAGCCGAAGGCAGAGGCTTTAACCCACTGAGCCACCCAGGCACCCCCATCGTGTGTATTTTAATCTGTTTGTTTTTCAGGCACATTTTGTTATAATCGAGTGCTTTCTGGGGTCACCATTTACTCCTCCCAGCACCTGAGGGTGCTGTGTAAACGGGTGCTCTGTGGTGGGCTCTGTTCTGTAGATGGAGACAGTGAGGCTCAGGTTTCCTTAACTTCGTGTGGGCGACTGGCTTTTTTTTTTGTTTCTTTAGTTTCTCATTGTTTATTTTTGACCCATTTCATACTGATAACTGATAATTTTTTTCTTTTTTCTGTCTGCAAAAGTAACACTCCAGGCAGCGAACTTAGGAAGGAGAATGGTAGCAGTAGTAACTCAAATTGAAAGGCAGCACAGGGTGGGGGTTAGGTGCGCGAGCCCCAGGCCAGGCTGCCTGGATTTGCATCTCAGCGCCACCACTCAGCTGCTCTGGCCCGGGTTTCCTCATCGGAAAAATGGGGATTATTAGCACTACCTGCCCCACAGGACTCTTGAAACTCCAGACATGTTACCACGTCTAGGGGTTAGCTTTAGCGTCCACGGATGTGCCTTTTAAAAAGTGGGTGGTGCGGTGTGTGCTGTTTTTTTCTTCCTCAGGTAGCCAGGTTTTGTAGAAGGTAAGGTTTCTGAATTCCCACCTGTCTCAGGCAGAGTAAATGCTTTTCCATACCTGGTTGATAGCTTGTCTGTTGAAGACGGAAGGCATGGTTCCCTTATCCACTGTTACCAAGTCCAAGTTTCTTTTTCAGGAGACTTCTTTGCTACTGGAAGTTTCCAGAAGCTGATGTCCTATAAGAGTGTGACTTGCTCTGGGCTTTTTCTCTTATGCTGGGCATTAACTTTACAGTTTTAGCCCGAAGACTTACATCCTTCGGCACAGGGGACTTCTGGTGTGTTATTGGTCATTTCTCTGCTTCTGCTTTCTCTGTCCCTGTGAATTGGATGTTAAGTTTCTAGGAGTGGTCCTATGTTTTGCTTGTGGAAGATGTTCTTGAATTTATTTTGTCCCTTGTTTTTACTATGAAAGTGCTCTTGTCCTTGGTTTGGTATTTTTCAAAGTCATCTTATGGGTGGATTTTCCTACCTGGAAGCACATGGCTGGCTGCTGGGTGCTGGTGCCCTGTTGGGGAGGGTCCCACTGTGGCCTCCTAGTCTGGAATGCCTGCTCCTCATTGAGTCAGGCGCTGACTGCGTGGCTTTTGTCAGCTGTGTCCTGGCTTCCTCTCGCACCTACTCTCTCTGGAGCACCTCTGCAGTAGAGCTTTGTGTGATGATGGAATGTTCTAGATCTGTGCTGTCTGGTAAGGTCACCACTAGCCACCTGGGATTGCTGAGCACTTGAATATGGCTAATATGAGTGAAGAGCTGAATTTAAAACTTTATTTGGCTTAAAAAGAATTCCAAGTGTGGCTAATGGCTATGGTGTTCACCACTCTCGAGAGATAAACCTCTGGTCTTCTGCCTAGAAGGGGCTGTGGCCTGCAGACCCCAGAGCACTCCTGTTTTCAGCCCTCCCTGCGTCCTGCCCTGGGCTGTTCCTGGCCCGGTGGCTCTGGCTTCTTGCTGGGCGGCTCCACTTACCATGGCTTTCCCTGCCGCTGTCCAGTTTCCAAGTCACAGCTGATATCTCTGGGCTGTCGTTTTCTCTTCGCTGTTTCTTTGTGGATTTGTATCCTTCGTTTCTGTTTGACCGCATCTTGTGGGGTGGGGAGGGTTACTGAGGTAAGCACGTGGAGTAGTCTGCTTTTCCGCTCTCTGTTCTCGGGGGTGGCTGTGCCATCTTTCTGAACCTCTTGGTCCAGCTCTGGGTGTTGTCTGCTCTTCCCATCAGCTTTTCTGTGTAACTTGATCTTTTCATGTTATGGTTCTGTCCGTATTTAAGACCAAATGGATGTAGATGAGGGCTCCGCGGCTTCTGTTTCACAAGTCGGAGTGTTTCCGGCTAAACTTGTCCTGAGAGGACTCTGTCAGGCAGTGCGGTGAGTGGATGGGCAGATTTCCTCTGGGAGCAGGTGAGTTGGTTGAGTTTCCACCACACTGAGGATGTTCCACGTGGCAGAATGGGGTGCTCACGTTCCCCCCTGGGGAATGCTTCCCTTACCCTAAGTGGTCCGTTCAGAGTTTTGCTCTGGGATGGAAGCTGCTTGTGCTCTGGTGGTGAGGTGTAACTTACGTGCCATAGAGCTCACCCCCATGTGTTAACTTCATTGGTTTTTAGCGTGTCAGAGTTGTGCGGCCATTAGCACGAATTCCTGAACATTTCATCACCCCCAGAAGAAGCCCATACCCATCAACAGTCACCCCCACTTTGCCTCCAGTGCTTGCCAACCACTGATCTGCTTTCTGTCTCTGGATTCGTGTATTCTGAGCATTTCCCATAATGGAGTCAGACAGTATGTGGACTTCTGTGACTGGCTTCTTCATTTGGGTGTAAATGTGTAAAGTTTGTTACGTAATGAAATACTTCACAAGGTTTTCAGTTTCTTTTGGGTTTTCAAAGCAGTAAATACATAGTTTGTAAATAATGCTAGCTTGATCTCTTTATCTATGGTTATCCATTTTAATTCTTTAAAAAATGCTCAGGGACGCCTGGGTGGTTCAGTTGGTTAAGTGTCCAACGCTTGATCTCAGCTCAGGTCTTGATATCAGGGTTGTAGTTCAAGTCCCGTGTTGGGCTCCACACTGGGAACGGAGCCTACTTAAAAGAAAAGGTTCAAAGTTATCTTCGTTGAAGGGCACCCGAGTGGTGCAGTTAAGGACCACTTCTTAGTTTCCACTCAGGTCCTGATCTCAGGATTGTGAGATCAAGCCCTGTGTTGGGCTCCATGCTCAGTAGGGAGTCCACTTGAGATTCTCTCTCCCTCTCCCTCTGCCCCACCCTCTTGGACTCTCTTGCATGCTCTGTCTAAAAATAAACAAGTAAATCTTTAGGAAAAAAATAGGAGAGGCGGAGGGAGAGAGAATCTCAAGCAGCCTTCATGCTGATCTTGGAGCTAGATGTAGGGCTTGATCTAACCACCTAGAGATCATGACCGAAGCAGAACTCAAGAGCTGGAGGCTTAACTGACTGAGCCACCCAGGTGCCCCAAGTCTAATATTCATGTATTTACCATTTCCACCTTTATTCTTTGCTTTCTGTAGATTGTAGTTTCTATCTGGTCTCATTTATTTTTTGCTTGAAGAATTTTTCTAGTGCAGTTTACTGGTGATGAATTCTTTCAGCTTTTGATATTTTGTTTCACTTCCATTTTTGAGAAATTTTGCTGATTATAGAACTCTAGGGTGACAGTTTTTTCTTTTAGCCATTTAAAAGATATGGTCCTACTGCCTTGGGCTTGTATTGGTTTTGACAAGAGGTCTGTCTTTATTCTTCCATGTAATGTGGGCTTTTTTCTCTCGCATTTGGTAGAATTTTCTTTTTATTGCTGGTTTTCAGCAGTTTGATAATGACATGCATTTTCTTCCCATTTATCCTGTTTGGACTTTGCTGAACCTTTTGGGTTAGTAAGTTTATAGTTTTCATCACATTTAGAATAATTTTAGCTACCATTTCTATACATATTTCCCTGCCCTTGCTTCTCTCCTGTGCCCTTAGGTCACCCACGTGATGATCACTTGACACTGCTGTGCACGGTGCTGAGGCTGCTTAGTGTTTTAGTTCCCCTCCCCCTGTAGTGTGGAAGTTTAGTTACTGTGTCTTTAAGTTCTCTGATCTTTCTTCTGCAGTATCTAATCTGCTGTTAAACTCATTTAGTAACTTTTTCTCTTCAGATCTTTTTTCCAGCTCTTGAAGTTGTTCATGTCAGTATCTTCATTTCTTGCCTCAGATTGTTCATGTTTTCTTTTCCATCTTTGAGCATGTTTTAGTATTTATAGTGTTTACGATACTTGCTCTAAAGTTTATATCTTCTTTGGGGAATTTCTTTTGACTGATTTTCCCTGTTAGGAGTCACAGTAACTTTAGACAGCCACATGTCTTGTGATTTTTGAGTAGATCATGGGCATTGTGATTATTATGATGGTGGTGGTTTTAAATTTTTTGTCTTAAAGAGTGCTCAAATTTGCTAGGCAGCTTAGTTAATTGTAAATGATTTGTATGCTTTTGATCCTATTAAAGTCTTATTAGGGCAGGTCTCGCTTTTTCTCTATTTTTCTCTAATTTACCCTTACTACTTAGGGAAAGACTTCTCTGGAGTGTCTAGTGGTTGCTCTGGGTACTCAACAGGGACTCTACTCTGGCTTGATGGAATTTGAATGTTGGCCCCATGTCAGCTGGAAACTCTTTGCCTCAGTGCTTTTTGGCAGTTGTTCTTACCTGGCCTTGTGGACTCCTCCCATGCTTGTGAATATTCAGCCAAAGATTGGAGGGGACTCTGAAGACTCCTGGAGCTCATTCTCTCCATACCTTCCTCTTCATTACTTTGCCCTGCAGATTTCAGCTGACTTAGCCTTCTTGAACCTTGGTCTCTGCTCTCTTGAGTCCCCCTCCCTGTACTGAGTTCTAAAAATGACCTCCCAGCAGATAGCCTGGGCGGCTGTGGATCCCAGTTGTTGTTTTTTTCCCTCACTTGGTTTGTTACCTTGCACTGCCTGTTGTTCTAGTGCCTGAAAATATATTTGTCATATATTTGTCTAGTTTTTTACTTTTTGGTGGTAGAGCAATTCCATATAAGTTATTCTTTTATAACTAGAAGTGGAATCTTTTTTTACTACCTTATTGCATTCGTTAGAATGTGCTTATCACTAAATCATAGTAGTTGTAGGAAGTATCTTCTGTGAAGCATGGTATTAGATATTAGTTTGAGATAGAATAATTTTTTTAAAAGATGTTATTTATTTGTTTATTTGCCAGAGAGAGAGAGAGCGTGAGCGAGCAAGCACAAACAGTGGAGGGGGGGCAGTAGGTAGAAGGAGAAGCGGGCTTCCCGCTGAGCAAGGAACCTGATGCAGGACTCGATCCCAAGACTTTGGGATCATGACCTGAGCCAAAGGCAGAAACTTAACCACCTGAGCCACCCAGCCTTCCCAAGATAGAAAATTAAAAAAAATAAGAATATTTCTCCTGCATTTTATTTTATTTTACTTCATTTTAGGGGGAGAGAGAGAATGCATGTGTGTGTGTAGTAGGGGGAGGGGCAGTGGGAGAGGGAGAGGGAGAATCTTAAGCAGACTTCCTGCTCCAGTGTGGAGCCCAACGTGGGGCTGGATCTCAAAACCATGACTTGAACTGAAATCAGGAGTTGGACGCTTACCTGACTGAGCCACCCAGGTGCCCCTCTCCTGCATTTTAAAAATGAGGATGAATGTTGTGTTAATTTTGTTCTTTTGGAAACTGTTATGATTCAAATGTTTTTCTTCTTTTGCTCTATTGTTAACTGGATAATATTGAGTCATTTTTAAATTTATAAGTAAAGTCTTTTTTGGGGCATTTTGTTTTAATATCATGTTAACGTTTAATTTTGTAGTAAATTTTTACATATATGTTTTTCCCTAGAATGGATGATGAACTTGTTGTTGGATTTAGTGCAAGATAAGACATCTCCAGCTGACCTTGTACATCTGGCTTTTAAATTTCTTTACATCATCACCAAGGTAACATTTACATAGCACTTCATAGTTGACAGAACACTTTCTTATATACTCGGTCCAGAAATTACTTTCCAGATGATATTTTTCAGGAAAGATGGTTCTCACACATAAGTTGTAGGTTTCATTCTTTCTCTTTTACCATATATTGGGGATCAGATGTTAGTGAGAGTGATCTGTGGGTTCTTTGGCTGAAACCAAGTCCCTCCGAGATATTTAGCATCTTGCATTTCAATAGATCAGGTAGCACCTAGCTAGAAAGGAAGGGGAGCAAAAGGGAGGAGGGAGAGGGAGAAAGATGGATGACTGATTCAGAAGAGTTTCTTACAAGGAAAAAGTGGATAAACTTGGTGAAAATGGAAGTGCTTTTCAAACTTTAATGTGCAGATGAATTTCCTGGGGATCTTGTTAACAAGGCAGATTCTGAGTAAGCAGATCTGGGGTGGGGCCTAATGTTTTGTATTCTTAGAGACTCCCAGGTGGTATCCCTGTGCTGGCCTCAGACTTAACCAGCTGCAGTTTGGCTCATGGGAGTGACTCAGAGCCATCTCTGGGTGGGTGTTGTGGGGCTACGCAATATAGTAGCGCCTGCTGTGTGGTGAAGTGAGGTCCTTGGCTCGTGAGAGACCCCACGGATGGGCTGCCCGTGCGTATACTTCCCTGTGGCTCGGTTGAGTGCAGGGTCTCTCCTGAAGGTGTGGTACCACTGTGTTTATGGAAGCTGCAATGAATTTGGGGACCTTTGAGGTTTCCGAGGACTTATTTCCTCCTGAGTGTCAGAGGGTGATTGTATAAACGAGGTAGAAGGAAAACCTTTTGTTTTGTAACATATCTATATTTTTGATGAAGCATGTGATATGTGTGAAGTTGGGAGAGAACATACTTATGAAATGATGTAAGAAGCAAAGATAGCTTTCTTATGTATTCTTAACAAGTTCTGTCACTGTGATATGGCATAATTCTCTTCTGATCTTTGGGTGGAATGGGTGGTGATCTTTGTTGATGGGGAAAAAGATAATTTTGCTACTTTCTATGTTTTCTAATTATGTAATAATTCAGTGTCTTTTAATTTGGTAGGTTCGAGGATATAAAACATTTCTTCGTTTATTTCCTCATGAAGTAGCCGACGTACAGCCTGTTTTAGATATGTTTACAAGTCAGAATCCTAGAGATCATGAAGTGAGTGTCTTTTTTCTCCTCCTTTTCTTTCCCAACCTTATCCCTCCTTCTTTCTTACCTTGTTTGTTCCATTCCTGATTGGCGGCTTTATCATCCTGTTTCCTTTAATTTTATCTTGTGCTGTTTTGTATCTCTTTCTCTTTTATTCTTTTGACTTTTTCTGTTATTATGTTACATTAAGTTATTTCCTTTTAAAATATGCTCTTTATAAAGAAAAAAATATGCCTACATGTGGTGTGGTGATAACAACCTTCCAGATTTTTAAAAATTGAAATATAACTATTTTGGGGGTCTCCAGGACCATCCTCAGTTTTGATTTTTCTCTAGGACCCCTGTAGGACTCTGCATGTAGTTGTTCTTATGGCTGGGACTCATTAGTAGCAAAATCAGCAAAGGGAAAAGGCATATGGGGTGAAGTTTGGAGGAAACCAGTAGCAAGCTTCCAGAGTCTTCTCCCAGGCAGGTCACACAGGGCACTTGTAAGTCTCCCTAGCTGAGTTGTGATGACGCATATGAAGTGTTATCCACTGGGGGAGGTCATAGAGACCAGTGCGCAGGATTTTTCTTGAGGGCTGGTCACATGGGTACTCTGCCAAGTATGGACTGATTCCAGACTCCCTAAAGGAAAGCAGGTTTTGACATAAGCGACGTGGTTTGTACAGATAGTTCAGACACGGAGTCCCCCTTTTCAGTGTATGTGGGAAGCCTCCTGAAATCCAAGTTCCCAGATGCCCGCGGATGGCCAGCCTTGTCAGCAGGCTCTCAGGAGTCAGGTTGCTCCGGGAGCTGTCTTTGCACAGTGTGTGTCCAGAGGGACATAGGTCACGGCTGCCCCGCCAGTGAGTCGTCTTGTGGATGTGTGCCCTTGCAGGTGGAGATGTGGGGAATCATTTCCCTGGCTCTCCTCTGCTTCTTATGTCCCTGATAGGTTATTCCAGGGCCAGAGTGGAGTCTTGTTTTGTTGACTACCTAAAGTAAGGGCATTCCTCTTTGACTGGACATTGAGAATATTTTTCTTTATTCTTAAGTCTTGTGTTTTCCATCTTTTTATCTGTTTTTTGCTTTTTCAAAATGCTGGTTGTATACTGAAGGGTGCCAGCGAAGAGAACCGACTGTACCGATATGTTGTGATTTTTCTTTTTTCATTTTGCTGTTTCTTTCATGTGATAAGGCTGCTAGCTGTCTGTATGACAGAGGGTGTTTGTGGGTTACAGTGGATACACGGGAAGGGCTCACAATAGTCTGCACTCCAGGCTCTGAGGTGGATAGCATCTGAAGGGCCTGTGGTGGGCATTGAGTGGGCAGGGAGGGCAGGGAGGGCTGTGAGGGGGCATGCAGATTACCTCTGTCCTTTACACCAGAGTCATTTTACTTTGATTTAACTTCTTAGACTTGGGAGACCCGCTATATGCTTTTACTGTGGCTCTCCGTGACCTGCCTGATCCCTTTCGATTTTTCACGCCTTGACGGGAACCTCCTCACTCAACCTGGGCAAATGCGAATGTCCATAACGGACCGTATTCTCCAGATAGCAAAGGTAAATGTGACCATGCAAATCAATTAGCTGCTAATTAGCAATCTTTTCATTCTCACGCTGTCTTATATTAGCATTTAATTAGGTAAGCTTTTGACATTTGTGTTTCTTCAACTGCTGTTACTGCTTTTTTAGTGAGGTAAAATTCCATTTCATGACCTATTTTGAAAATGTGATAATTTGGGCACCTGGGTGGCTCAGTGGGTTAAGCCTCTGCCTTCGGCTCAGGTCATGATCTCAGGGTCCTGGGATCGAGCCCCGCATTGGGCTCTCTGCTCAGCAGGGAGCATGCTTCCCCCTCTCCCTCTGCCTGCCTGTCTGCCTACTTGTGATCTCTGTCTGTCAAATAAATAAATAAAATCTTTAAAAAAAAAAAAAAAAAAGAAGAAAATGTGATAATTCATGTAGGAGAAAGGATGAATGACTTAGCAAATCTCCTTTCTTTGTAGGTAGTACAACTACTTTGTTAAGCATAATAATGACATATAAGAGATTTCAGAGGGCAGTTGTAAGAAAAAATGTCCATTTTAAATTTGTTTTTAAATTCTTAACGTTATATAAAACACGATCAGTGTAGAAAAATTAGAAAGTAAAGCAAAGCAAGAAAGATATTAAGTTGAAGTCCTTCAAATTCTGGTGCCAAGAAATAATAATATTTGTGTAGTTTTGGAAACTTTTTGTGATATAGTAATTTGTCTATATGTATAATATTTGCATTACCCCAAACTTGAGTGGTTTAATACAGCACACATTTATCATCTCACAGTTTCCGTGGGTCAGGAATCTGGGTGTGACTTTGCAGGGCAGTCTGATCACAGTCTCCCTGGCTGTAGTCCAGGCTCGGCTAGAGCAGTGTCTGCCTCCACGTTGTCATGACAGTTGGCTGAAACCAGACCCTCGAGGGTGTTGGACGAAGGGCTTATAGTTCTTTGCTGGCTGTTCCTTGCCATGTGGCCCCCTCTATGTGGCAGCATGTTCTTTCGAAGCCGGCAAGGGGCAGAATCTGCTAATGAGGCAGAAGTCATGATAACGTGTCACTAAATTACAGAAGTGATGTCCCACCCTTTGCCAAATTCTCTTGGTTAGAAGCCAGTTACTGTGTCCAGCCCACACAGGAGGGATTACAGAGGAGTCAACACCAGCGGTCAGGCATTCATTGAGTACCTGCTATGTGTGAGACACTATTCTAATCATCTTTTGTATGGTGGCTCACATAATCCCACTTAAAAGTTTACTCCTTTTAAAAGAAAAAATTTTTTAAAAAGATTTTATTTATTTGTCAGAGAGAGAGAGCGTGAGAGGAGAGAGGCCAGTGGGAGAAGCAGACTCCCTGCTGAGCAGGGAGCCCTATGTGGGACCCGATCCCAGGACCCCAGGATCATGACCTGAGTGGAAGGCAGGTGCTTCACCGACTGAGCCCCCCCAGGCACCTCTTTTTTAAGTTAAAAAAAATTTTTTTAAAGATTTTATTTATTTGGGCGCCTGGGTGGCTCAGTGGGTTAAAGCCTCTGCCTTCAGCTCAGGTCATGATCCCAGCGTCCTGGTGATCGAGCCCCGCATCGGGCTCCTTGCTCAGCGGGGAGCCTGCTTCCCTTCCTCTCTCTCTCTGCCTGCCTCTCTGCCTACCTGTGATCTCTGTCTGTCAAATTAAAAAAAAAAAAAAATCTTTAAAGAAAAAAAAATATTTTATTTATTTATTAGAGAGAGAGCATGTGAGGAGAGAGGCCAATGGGAGAAGCAGACTCCCCGCTGAGCAGGGAGCCCGATGCGGGATTCGATCCTGGGACTCCAGGATCACGACCTGAGCTGAAGGCAGTCGCCCAACCGAGCCACCCAGGCGCCCCAAGTTAAAATTTTTTTAAAGATTTATTTGTTAGAGCGTGCGTGTGCATGGCAGTTGGTGAGGGAGAAGGAGAGAGAATCTCAAGCAGGCTCCAGACCCAGTGCTCTTGACCCCGAGATCATGACCTGAGCTGCAGTCAAGAGTGGACGCCCAACCGATGGAGCCACCTCAGCGCCTCTTAAGGATTTTTTTTTTATAATTAAGAAAAATTTTAAAAAAGTGTTAAGTCATCTCTACAGCCAGTGTGGGGCTCGCACCCACAACCCCACCACGTCTCACCAACTGAGCCTACTCGGTGCCCTGACAGTTAACTCTTTCTATCCTCACTTTACTGAGGGGGCAATAGTGAAAAAGAAAAAGGAACGTAGCTGTCACTTTATCGGAAGTGGTAGGTCCAGATCTAAGCCGGCGGCTTGGCTTCTCCTCCTGTGCTGCTCACCACACTCCATGCCACCCGCTCTGTGCAGCGCCTCTGGCGTCCTGCCGCTCCGTGAGCTGCTCCTTCCTGGCGGTCTTCCTACGTCAGTGAGCACGTGGCTTCTCATAATCCGTGAGGGCAAAGGGGCTCCGCCGAGCCCTAATTTTAGAAATATTCTCTTGGGGCACCTGGATGGCACAGTTGGTGAGTGTCTGACTCTTGGTTTTGGGCCAGGTTGTGACCAGGGTTGTGGGGTCCAGCCCCATGGGGGGCTCTGTGCTGTCTGCTTGAGATGCTCTCCCTCTGCCCTTGCCCCACCACGCACGGGTGCACACGTGCTCTCTCTCTCTCAAATAAATAACTCAATCTTTAAAAAAAAATTATCTTGTAGACGGACATTTAGTTTGTTTCTGGTTGTGTTCTGTGAGAAGTAGTATGGGGTTAAACCACCTTTACATACTCTTTGTGTATTTGTCTTGTAAGTGGGACTGCCAGGTGAGGGACTATATGTTTCTAAAGGTTTGGCACTGGATATGTGATTTTCCCCCAGAGAAAAGATCTTTTGTGTACGTATCGTTTGGAAAAGAGTTAGTTGAGATGAGAATTAGAAACTTCCTAAGACAGGGGCACCTGGGTGGCTCAGTGGGTTAAAGCCGCTGCCTTCGGCTCAGGTCATGATCCCAGCGTCCTGGGATCGAGCCCCGCATCGGGCTCTCTGCTCAGCAGGGAGCCTGCTTCCTCCTCTCTCTCTGCCTGCCTCTCTGCCCACTTGTGATCTGTCTGTCAAATAAATAAATAAAATCTTTAAAAAAAAAAAAAAAAAGAAACTTCCTAAGACAGGCCTCCGAAGGAAAGCTACTCATTTGTTTTAATCCTGGGTCCTCTTCTGTTTGAGTGGGGCCTCCTAACTGTTCTGCATACTAACATGTTGACAGGTCCCAAGTGTGCTTTGTGGACACTGATTTTTTTTAAAGATTTATGTATTTATTTAAAGATTTTATTTATTTATTTTACAGAGATCACAAGTAGGCAGAGAGGCAGGCAGAGGGAGAGGGGGAAGCAGGCTCCCCACGGAGCAGAGAGCCCGATGTGGGGCTCGATCCCAGGACCCTGAGATCGTGACCTGAGCCGAAGGCAGAGGCTTAACCCACTGAGCCACCCAGGCACCCCTATGTATTTATTTTTGAGGGAGAGTGGGAGGATGAGCAGGAGGAGGGGCAGAGGGAGAGGGAGACAATATCTCAAGCAGACTCCCTGCTGAGTCAGACACTCAACAGACTGAGCCACCCAGGTGCCCCTGTGATTCTTTTTTACAGCTGGGTGACACATACGTGTTTCATTTTTCTGGTGTTTTTACACACGTGTATTTCAAGGGGTCTGGCCACATGCTCTGTGCAGCTGGGCTCCTGCCGGGCACTGAGCGCAGCATTTGGCAGCTGCTGGCAACTGTGGTTCGAGTTTAGGGGTGGTTTTTACAGCTTTGAAATTTGGCCTCTGCCTAGAAGCTTCATGGGCTGGCTTCTCCAGGAGCTCCCGTGTGTGGGACTGGCTGGTGACTGGGTCCCAGAGATATATATGGCGTGTGTAACAGTGCCTGTCCTTGATCCTTTCTTCTAGACCTACTTGATTGTCAGTGACAAGGCCCGAGATGCAGCTGCGGTCCTTGTGTCCAAGTAAGTACCTGTCGGCCCCCTCACAGCTGTGTTGGTTGATATGAGACTGGTGTGTTCTGAGAGGGTTTGTCTTACATATTCTTCTGTGTTCCCTGTGTTGCTGTGGTACCTTGGAGGACGACTCTGGGATGATGGGCCTGGGGAAGCCTTTCCTACTGCCCAGTACTTACCTTTCTTTGAGGGAGCATTGGCTCTGTTTGGCTGCAGGAGACCTCTGAACCTGAGAGTGCTGGGCTGGGGGCTCCCGGAGGTCACATGACAGGCCCGTCAGCAGAGCACAGATTTGGAGCAGGTATACCAGTTATTTATGCCTGGGCCAGGACCTTGCCTTTGGGGTGGTGGCAGTTAGATAAGTCTGTAAAGGTCACTCGGAAAGCTGTTACCGCTGTGGTTTATGGAGATCATGAGCTTGATTGAGTCATTGTGTCTGGGGATAAAAATCCCCAAACATTCTCTGTTGACTGAAAAACAGGCTGTGCCTTAAACACGTGAACATGGCTTTGTCTGATGAGCTCAGGGAGCTGACCCAGACGGTGGCCCCAGAGTCTCTGAAAAACACCCAAGATGTGTGTGAGAGCTGTGTAAACTTGTTTCATGAAATGAGAATAAGGAAGCGGTTTTTCTACATTAATCTTTTGTAGGACATGTGACTTAAAATCAGTGAGTAAATAAATGAGAAAATTTGGCTTTCCCTGACTCTACATTTGTGAACGTTGAAAATGGGCTGTAAAATCTTTTGGATATTTTGATCGGGAAAATGGGCACCACCTCGTTCACGGTCCCCTTATACTTGGATGTGTGGCCATGAACTTGGGCAAAGTGGTAAGAGAAACCCTTGCTCTATAGGGTAGGGGGCCCTGGGTGAGGTGTTTGTGCAAGCACTTGCTGCAGCCTAGGGCACAGCGTGAGTAGAAGAGCTGACTTCAGGCGTGAGGGGAACACGGGAGCCCACGGCACTGCTTCACCCGGAGGAGGGAGATACTCGCTTGACAGAGGTTTCTTGTGATTAAAAAAAAGAGTTTCGGGGCGCCTGGGTGGCTCAGTGGGCTAAAGCTTCTACCTTCAGCTCAGGTCATGATCTCAGGGTCCCGGGATCGAGCCCTGAGTTGGGCTCTCTGCTCAGCGGGGAGCCTGCTTCCTCCTCTCTCTCTCTGTGCCTACCTGTGATCTCTCTCTCTCTCTCTCTCTGTCAAATAAATAAATAAATAAATAAAGTCTTCAAGAAAAAATAAATAAATAGTTTCTTTTTAATTGTAAGAGTAATCATGTGTTTTGGAAAATAAAGAAAAGTATTAAGTACAAAATCTGCATGGACTTTCATCCCCCAGAGATGTAACTGCTTCTGCCTTTTCGCCTGCCATTGTCTGTGGGTGTGCTCTGTCTGTGGACACGTTGGTGCACACGCTTGTCCTACCAGGTGCCGACAGATGGGCCTGGAGCTTTATTCAGTCTTTTTCCAAAATACAGTTACGCTGTGAATGTGTTACTGTTTCTCCAGTCCCCTATTGGACATGTAGACCGTTGCCCTGAAACGTGTTAGTAGAGTCAGTGTTGTCATGAGCGCATTATAGAAATCTTTATACTGTTCTGGTTGATTATTAGAGATGAATTCCTGCAAGTGGAATGGACATTTTCGGGGTTTTAAGTGCAATTACTGGAAAGGTTACCTTTTCCCCATATTTACAGTACTGTGTGTGATCCTAACGTGTTTGGCAAATTTGTTAAATGGAAAATAATGTTTCTGTTATTTTTTATCACCAGCAATACCGAGGGTTTGGTAGAGTTATGTTGAGTTTTACTTTGTGGAGCACCCCATCTTTGTGGACTGGGAAGGCGAAGCCCTAAACCTTTCTTTGTTCCCTCCCTGCTGTCCTCCAGGAAAGGTGACCTGGGAACAGACACAACCTCTTGGCAGGACTCTCCTGCACCCTCTAGTGGTCGGGCCGAGTAAGCGTTTCGTGTGGTCGGGGCTGGTTTTCAGGGTGTTAAAAGTGCCCCAGTCCATTGGCCAGGCTGTGGGTGCCTCCGGGCCGTGCTGTGACTGCACTGGCTGAGCATCTTTGCCTCACAGGGCAGTGGCTCTTCTGAGGGAAGAGAGGGCTCTAAGGTGGGACAAGAGCTTCCCGCAGCAGTACCGAGCGCTGCTCCTGAGCAAGCCATGGCGTGCGTGGTGCCCACAGGCGGGAGACGTGAGCCCGCACGTCGTAAAACGGGTTTCTGCTGCATTAAGTGTGGGGGGCAGCAGAAGGGGGTGTGAGGTCCTGTCTCCCGACTCTCTCTGGCCTCCTGTCTCCTTGGGAGGGTGTCCTTGGGCCTCTCTCAGAGGCTGCACATCTCCCACCCTCTGTCTCTTCATGTTCTTTGCCTGTTTCCTGTGCTTCTGCCCCAGGAGTGGAAGATTTCCTAGGAGAGGATGGGTTCAACCCGAGCCCCTGAGTCAGAGAGCTGAGGGCCTGGCATGTGAACTGTGAACTGGAATAAAGGGGGCTGAGGCGTGGGTGTGGGGGCTCGGGGTGGTTGCCGGCTTAGACCAGGCATGTAAGAGAGTGGGCAGGGTCCAGTATGTGCCATCCGAGCTCCCAGAGAGTGTAGAGCTGAGCCTGTGTGGGCTGCATAGGGCTGTGCAGCATTGGGCGGAGGGGGTGGGGGGAAGGAACACCCATGGCAGATGCAGGGAGAGAGGGCCTGGGGCCTGCTGCTGGGCCAGGCCTTGCCATATGAGGTGGTACAGTGTCCTAAGGCAGAGATGGATTGGGGCCAAGGATAGGGAAGGGCTGAGTAGTAGGTGTCGGTGGGGTTCCTGGGCAGGTAAAGGTGGGGACAGGTAAAGGTGGTCCTACGGTATAGGGTGCCCAGGATGAGTGGGAGCCCAGGAGGGAGGAGAACGGGGGTGGTGGGGCCTGTGTATCACTTCAGAGAGGTCATGCTGGGGAATGACTGCCTGAAGGCCATGGTCTGGGTAGTGTCTGGGTGTTTTATTTTTTTTTAAAGATTTTCTTTTATTTGACAGAGAGAGACAGACAGTGAGAGAGGGAACACAAGCGAGGGGAGTGGGAGAGGGAGAAGCAGGCTCCCTTCTGAGCAACTTGATCCCGGGACCCTGGATCATGACCTGAGCTGAAGGCAAGCGCTTAACGACTAAGCCACCCAGGCGCCCCTATCTTGGTGTTTTAGATTGGAGAGTGTCCTAGAGTGTCTGTCTCGAAAGGAGGACATAATTCACAACGGGAGGACAGATGTCCTGGCATGGAGACTCCTCCCGATGGGAGGACCTGGTGGGCTAGAAGGGGTTGACCTCTCTTCGGTTGGGGCCCTGATTGAGCTGTCAGCCGGCCTGTTTGTTTCCTTCTGGCAGGTTTGTCACACGGCCCGATGCCAAGCAGGAGAAGATGGCAGGTTTCTTGGACTGGAGCCTGCACACCTTGGCCCACTCCTCCTTCCAGACCATCGAGGGAGTCATTGCCATGGATGGCACACTCCAGGCCCTGGTAAACACTACCCCGGCGGAGGGGACAGGTTCTCTTTACCTTTGAGTCCATTCTGAAGTAGCTGGAACACAGTAAGAGACCATTAACCCCAACAGCACAGCACTGCACCTTATAACCCAGGCCTGTCTTTGGATTGTCCGCACTGGGCTTTCTCCTCCGGTGAAGGAGGGGGCCTGAGCCAGCCTGGTGCGTGGCCACCAGGTGGCAGTGGTGTCCACAGAGCTGGGGCAGGTAGGCAGGCAGGTGGGCAGGGCCTGTCCTCCTTGGGTTTCCTGCTGTGCTAATTGTGTTACAGAGTATAATTATCTGAACGAGCTCTGATGAAATGAGGCAGGAGATTTGAACTTCGATTTTGTTCAGCTCCTTGGGTTAGGGTGTTAGGAACAAGTGTGTGAAACACACAGAGGCACCTGCCCAGAGTGCACTGGTTGGTTTCCTACCTCCTACCGTTTCCCACTTTCTGCTTCGTCTTTCTACTGTGTCGCCTTTTCTAGTGCTAACGAGGAGGACAGTTCCAGAAGAGGGGAGCCTGCCGAGGCTCTCATGGTCCTTGGGTGTTGGGGGCATGGTGCCTCCTTTCTGCTCTCTAATTGCAGCAGCTCCGACTTGGTTCTTGGCCTTTTTCTGAAGCCGTAGAGGCCCAGGGCCCACTTTCTGGAGAGCAGGGCATTTTGGACTGGGTTTAAATGGAGACATTTGGACCAATGACTCAGTGTGACATCATTTTCTTGGGTGTTGTCCCGTGTGTTGGCTGTTGACAGGTGGGATGAGGTGTAGGAAGCCATGAGGGCCAGTGAAAAGTGGGGCTGGTGGTGTTATCACCCAGGGCAGTGGGCACAGGATGTAGGAAGAGAGAAGGTGATAGCTGGGGCTGCCACCAGGGCCTGGGGACAGCCCTTTCTAACTGCACACCCTGTCCTGGGCACTTAGGGCAGAGACTGCCTGGCCTCTCAGGGAACATTCTCGGCATCTGTTTCTTTCCATTCATGTTGCTGTTGTCTTGAGGAAGGACAGAGCCTTTCAGATGAGAATATTTCAAGACATTTTGTAGAGAAACCTGGAAAAATAGAACATTTTCTGAATTCCTGTGGTCTGTTGAGATGCTGTTTTTTTTTTTTTCTCCTTCTTTCTTCCATTCTGTAAATGAATGTGATATGTTTTGCACTTGTTTTTAAAAAGTACTGAGAGAAGGGTATCGAGGTGTCTTAGTTGATTGAGTGTCCAGCCCTTGATTTTGGCTCAGGTCACTATCTTGTGGGTTGTGGGATTGAACCCATCTTGCGAGGGGGTGGGGGGCACCTGTGCTCAGCAGGGAGTCTGCCTCTCTCTCTCCCCCTCTCTCTTTGCCTCTGTCCCTGCTTGGGCATGCGTGTGTGCATACGTGTGTGTATGTGCACAAACTCTCCAAAATAAATCTTTAAAAATCTTTAAGAATAAATTGAGAGATAATTCATATACCGTGAGTAACCTGTTTTTTTAAAGTGTATAAGTCAGTGATTGTTTTGTACATGCACAAGGTTGCACAGCCATGACCACTATCTCATTCCAAAATATCCTCATCACCCCTAAAGGAAACCCCACACCTATTAGCAGTCATTCCCCATTAATTTAGTTTCTGTCTCTGTGGATTTGCTCATTCTGAACATTTAATATAAATGGAATTGTACAACATGTGAGCTTTGTCAGTGGCTTCTTTCACTTAGTGTTGTGTTCTCAGGGTTCATCCGTGTTGTAGCTTAGATCAGTAATTCACTCTTTTTTATGGCCAAATAATATCCGCTGTGTCGGTATCCGTAGTTCTTATGAGTAGTGCCAACCTGGACTTTTGTGTGTAAGTTTTTGTTTGAACATATATTTTAGTTCCCTTGGGTATGTAACAATTTTTTTTTTTAACTTAACAATTTAAATATTTTCTATGTTTTTTCTTATCCATGGCACACACCTGTGCTACTGATGAAACATGGGGTGTCAGCTTGTGTAGACGCACAGCCTGTGCCCTCAGGTGGCTCTCATTCCAGCTCTCTGCGGAGGTGGTGCTTAGAAAGGGTTTTATTGGGATTTTCAGGGTAATTGCCATGATAGGAGTCAGTGCAGGGCGAGGCTGGCTTGTAAGGGCACCTGGTGTGGATGTGGATGGGTGGGGGAGGCACGGGGCACACACGTGTGCCCACCAGGCTGTCATTGCCCGAATTCTGGGGGAGTGCATTTACGTTTTAGGTAATTATGGTAAAGGATGGGTGAATGGGGTAGGGATGCTTTGTTTGAAGGTTTGGGTGTAAGGGGAGTCTTAATTTTTTGCCCTGAGTTTCATTGAGAAGTCTTAGGTCATAGAGAAACAATCAGAAGGTCTGATAGAATGTAGCTGGGGCCTCTCGGTCTCTGGTGGCCTGCAGGGCAAAGTGCTAGACCCATCTGAGTGTGGGCGCGGGAGGGTCAGGCACATTCGACCTGACTGGCTTTTGTAGTTAGGGTCCTATTTTAGACCTTCTTTGCCCAGTCAGGAATTTGTATCTGGGACGGGCTCTTAGGGTCTCCTGTAACCTTTGCCCAGAAGCCACCCCTCCGGGAACTACCTTTCCAGGAGCCACAGCTATGTTCATACACGCAGGGGCAGCTGGGCCAGCAGGGTGACTAGGCTGTAGGGCTGGAGACGACTGTGACTGCCCTAGGGATCTGTGGGCAGGTGATGCCTGTGTGGCCCCTGCCTGGGCCGGCAGCAACGAGGCAGGTTTCCCGGAAGAGACAGTGGCGGACCTGTGCACTCAAGCCACCTACGAGAGTTCCTGATGGCTCCCTTGTTCCTGGGCTCAGGTCCTTGGGACTCTGATGCCCTTCCTGAAGGCTTGAGAAGGGCATAGGGACCCCTTTTTGTCCAGTTCTGCGTTGCTTTGCCCTAGGTCCTTTTATTTACTTACTTTAAAAAATATTTTTGATCATCTTGTTGCTTGTTTCAACATTGTTCCCACGTTTTCTGCTGCTTCTTCCTAAGGGGGAGACACACGCCTTTAATGGCAAAACCCAGTGCTGCGGTGGGATGGGTTGCAGAGCGTTGTCCTACCAGCTGTGGGAGCAGGTCAGCACCCCTCTCAGTGCGGAGAGCCAGCCAGGAGTGGGGGAGAGCTGTGGATGTGGGTGTCTCTAGGCTCCACCCTTAGGAGAAGTACTCTTTCTCTCTTTCTCTTGAGAAATAGAGGGATTTTCCCCAAAGCTTCTGCCCCTCCCCCAGCAGGGCACTGGAGCAGCCCTGCAGCCGTATCTCAGAGCTGTTTGGAGAGGGGTGCCCGCAGCGAGGTGGGCCGTGGCCAGACAGGGCAACTCAAATCCTGGGGGAAGTCAGTAAATGAAGCTGCTGGGAAGTGGCAGCCTGCAGGGCCCAGCACACCCCTTCTGGAACCTTCTGAAGCCCCTCTGTTTCCTCTGGAAAACCTAGGGTCTTTCTGGAGTTACATGTCTCGTTTCCTTTTCTCTTTCCTTTTTCAGAGCAGTGATTTGGTGTAATTACCGCTGACGCTGCCTGGGCAGGAGGAAGTGGTGTAGGGTGCTGGGCTCTCCCGGACAGGGAGCAGGTTTCACCATGAGCTCGTCAGACCTGAACGGCAGAGGCCGGGCGTCCGCTCTGCGTGATGGAACCTGCAGGTGTATTGTGCTTTCGGGTTGCGTCTGTCTCCTTTGATGCACTTGGCTTCGTTTCTCTCCACCTGTTCATTAGCGGGAGCAAAACAGGTGAACTCGTAACAAGCACCATCGAAACTGGGGTTTGATTTTATTTTCCTGGAAGCATGTTCCTCTTGTGGTGCTGAATTTTAACTCTTGTGGGGGGGAAACAGGAGTCTGGTGGCTTCCTGTCCCTGGAAGGTCCTCTGGCTTCATCCTGCTTTAAGCATTAGGGTCGTTGCAAATTGAGGAAATTCTAAGAAGGAAAACCCAGTATGAAGAATTGAAAATGGTCGTCATTTGGGTGTGCCATCGCTTCTGCTTCCTTAGTGCTGGTTGTGCCTTCTTGGCTCTCACTGCTCGGATTGAGCGGCCTAATGACGATGGGCCATGGGGGATTCTCTTCGTGCGTTCCCTGTAATGGCTGGGAGGTGGGTGGGAACTTGTGTTGCCGAAGACGGGCTTCTTACACAGAAATACTGCGGGTGCGAGGACTGACAGTAAAACGCTCGTCTTTGCCAGTTAGGGTTGTATCCCCTCACGGTGAAGTTTGTTTTATTTACTTTATCAGTGATAAAAGCATAGCTCTCGTGGAAGGATAGAATGTTTTGTCACAGACACTAAAAATCAGGTCATCCCGTCCCCAGCGCCTGAGTGCATGAGGAGGGCAAGTCCCGAAGCTGTTCCGGTTTTGCCTGGAGTCTAAGTAAATAAAAGGTCTCCAGCCCGGGTTGAGCAGCTGTCGGTTTGGTGAGGGCGGGATGCACCAGAAATGCACGTCCTGGGCTCCAGGCTGTGTTGGCTCTGCCCTTGGGTGCTTTGCTGCCCTGAGGGAGGCCCGTCTGCTGCGGGCCAGTCCTGAGCCTCAGGACGCCCTGTAGCAACACCTGTGACCCCAGGCAGAGGCGAAGGCCTTCCTCCGCGCTCCCCGCCTGTCCAAGGGAAATAACAGAGCTCTTACCTCAGAGGGTGGTGTGGAGGCTAATTAGTGCATGTCATGCTCTTTGAAGATGAAAAGAAGCCACCTGATTATCCAGAACACTTGTCAGGGAGGCTTTGATTTCTTTCCTCTGAGGGCTCTTTGGAGAGCAGCACTCGGTGGTGTGGTTTCGCGTCGGGTTCAGTGTGGCCGGAGGACAAATGGCCCAGTTGAGCTTCTTAGTCGCAGCCCTTGCTGGGCAGGGTTTCGGGTGGAGGCTGGGGTAGGAGCCGTGGGAGTGTGTGTGTGTGTGTTTCAGGCTGATGTGCGCTTCTGTGTTCTTGTGGAATGCAGGGGAAGTGGGAGCCTTTGGTGTCCTTGTGGATTTGAATCCACGGAGCAGCCGCCTCTGATACTGGTTTAAGTTTATGGAACTCAGCATTTTACGTGGGGCAGGCAGCGTGGCGACATGAGTCTTGTCGAAACACGCATGCTGTGTGGCACGCCTTTAATCCCATTGGCGGGCCTGGTTTGTACACCTGCTGTGTGAGGAGATGACGTGTCCTGCTGGACAGGTGCACGCTCGCAGGCAGCCCGGCCGAGCCCACGCTCAGAGGGGAGGGGGCCTTGCTGGTCCCAGGCTCTCCGCCTCCTGGGCGGAGAAGGAGCACGCAGCGGGGCAGCTGGCATGGAGCTGGCCCAGAGCTGTGGGCCTCCCGGCCGGTGCCCTCTATCCAGCTGGGCCTGTGGCCTCCACTGCGGGCCATGCGGGGGCCTTGTAGCTCCCAGCCTCTTGGTGGTTGTGGTGAATGGGACCTGGCCGCCCTTACCTCTCCCCCTAAGCAGGTGTTTCTCAGGCTTTGTCCTTGCTGTTGGAGGGCCACTGATGTTCCTCTCTGGATTCACCCTTGACATTTAATTCCTGGTTCTTCTGAGTCCTACAGAGCCCTAGTTCTGCGTACCCGTTGTGCTTCAGACCCCATGAGTCCGAGATTGTGCCTGTCATCCTGTCACTTTTCCCTCCTCCTGTCAGCCCGTGGAATGAGGCCCCAGCAGCAAACAAGGGTGCTCAGGCAGGGCCCAGGTCCAGTCTCATCTGGCCACGTGGATGAGCCTTGGGGTTGTGTCGCTGGCCTGGCCCTCCTTTCCTCATGAGCTGGCCACCCCCTCCGTGGCTCATCCTCCACCCTGGGCTGGAGTCTGTCCTCGGCCTAGAACGTCTCTCTGCTCTGGCACGCTCTCCACGCAGGAGCTGGCTCTGACTGCGGCGTCCCCTTTGGGGACAGTGGCACCCACCCCCTCAGTCCCTCAGCCGCAGCTGTGCTTTGTCTGTACACCCTTCAGTGGTGCCACTGCAGAACGAGGGGCAGAGGGCCCAGGAATGGGGTTGGGGAGCCTGAGCTGCAGAGTAGACGGCCTGCAGAAGTCTGTCCTCCAGGCCCCACTGGCAGGGCACCAGGCGTGGGGCAGTCAGGCCAAGCAGGCTGCTGTGTTGGTTTCCCCCAGGGTTTTGGGCCCTGTGCTGATGCGCCCTCATGTGTGCCCGGGTTCAGGAGAGGGTGCGCATGGCGGTGTGGGCCTGAAGCGGCAGAGGCTCTTCTGAGTGGCTCCCGCCATGGGTGTTCTTGCTCGGGTCACTGGCCCTGTTGAAGTCCCTTGGTGGGCTCCGCTCTGCCCGTCTAGTCCCTGGGCTGGGCGTGCCACCTGCTTTTTCTCCTGCTCCTCTTTGGGTCTCCTCTCCTCACTTTCACTTGGAGGGGAGGGGGCCTCCTGGCTGGGGGGGGTCCCTGTCCTCCCGGTGGGTTCAGAGCCCCTCCCTGCCCAGATGCCAGTGTGGCTTGGGGCCTTGTCCCCCTCTGAGCCTGTGGCCAAACTGCTCTGGCGTGGGAATGGGGCGCGCGCTGCACTGGCCGGCTGGTTACTAAGTTCTCTGTGGCGGGAATTGTGTCTCTAGCACCTTCCACATACCCTGCGTTAGGCAATTAGGAGATGTGTGACCAGGATTTTTGGTATTTTTCAATCGATTGAGAAACAGTTGTTTTTATCTAAGATTACTGGCTGTTGAAGCCAGTGGGAATAGCAGAGAGCTCTTTGGGAGGGCCTGTGTCCTGCTGAGCCTGGGTCCGAGTCGTCCGGCTCCTGCTGGTCTTCCCTCCTCACCTCGTGGAGCTGCGCAGGACCACGTGTGGTGCTCTTAGGGAGTGATTCCAGTCCTTTTCACGGAGAGCTTTCAGATCTTCCGGCTTTGTGGTGTTCGAAAGTCTTCTGTTAAGGGTTCTTGAGGGCCTCTGGGTGGAAGGTCAGTTTATGGAGTCTGACAGGCTCCCATGAGGTGGGGGATGGGGGGCCCCAAAGGCCACACCCAGAGTGGTCACCCTCGAGGGAAAAGAGGCGATGTCCTGCTTCTCCTGGGGGCTGGCGGTGCCTCTGGTCTGGCTGGCTTGTCCCCTTAGCAGGGTGGACCTCCGCCTGGCCAGGGCCTGGTCCTGGAGTGCAGCCTGGGAGGGCACTGTCCTCAGGACACGTCTGCTTCTGCATTTCTCAGGGCTTCTCAGGGCTTCTCTGACCGGTGTCCACTTACTGTTATTTTTGGGGGACGGCGGCAGGCTGGCTTCGAATGCCCCTTCTCTTTTATCTTCGTGAGCCGGCAGGTGCGGTGGGTTCCAGCCAGTGGTGGTGGGAGGGTGTGTTAGAATTCCTCTGTAGAGTGCCTTCCGGGGTGACACAAAGAGGCAGCGCCATTGGGCTTTGCTGCCTTGCGTGGAGGGTGTGGCCCTCGGTGGGCTTGCTGTGGCCCAGCTGAGGACCGTGGGGCAGGCTCTAAATGCTGTCCATCCTGAAGCTGGTTGTGTCACTGCCTGATGGTGTTTACTTTTATCCCCATTGTGTATGACACAACTGCCATGAGGGGGCACGGTACGCTCCTTAGCACTGGGACAAGAGTCAGGAGTGCAGAAAGGGAGGAGCCCGCTTTGCCTGGCTCTAGCCTGACTGCTGGTGTGTTTATGATGTCATGTTTTCCTGGGGCACTGGGGACGGTACCCCACACTGAGGTGCCCAACCGGTGGTGGGCTGGTTCAGAGGGCACGCACCAGCTCACGGGAGAGTTCACAGGTGCTGGCGAGGGGTACCCCTGAGCTGGTCTGGTGTGGGGGACCTTTTCCCAGGTCCTAGGTGGAGCTGCTTTTCTTGGCCTTGACTTGGTGGTGCTCAAGGGAGCCTTAGACCAGCGTCTCCTGCTCGGCAGCAGGGCGGACTGGCTCCCGCGCAGCTGACAGCCTGTGATTCACAGGCTCAGAGAACATGCCCCGGGGAGGAGAAGCTGGTGTGCACATTGCAGAAAAGCCGGCTTGGGTGGGTAGCAATCGAAAGGTGTGGTAGTTTAGAATGATTACTAAGAAACTCCCTTTTGTTTGCTTCTTGCGCTGTGCTGGTTTCTGGAACAACAGAACAGCCCTGACGGTCATTTCTCCTGGGCTGCTTGGGGGTGTTTTGTCTGATCTCGAAGAGGTGTAATTGCTCATGCAAAGCGGGTGCTTTCAGAGGCGTGTGCACTTGGTTCATGTTTTATGCTTCCATGAAAAGAGTGTACTTCCCGTTTCACGGCCTGGCTGAGGAGTGCTTGAGACCATCAGAAGACGAGAGCATTTTGACCTGCCGCTTTCTCCCACTGCTGTGTGTCCCTGTACAGCCACAAGCTCTCAAGAGTGAGTGGCGGTGAAGGTGCCCCATTTTTATGTGTAAAAGCAGACTGGGATGTCTGGGTGGCTCAATGGGTTAAGCGTCTGCCTTGGGCTCAGGTCATGATCCCAGGGTCCTGGGATTGAGGTCAGGATCCCTGCTCCTTGCAGTCTGCTTCTCCTTTCTCCCTCTGCCTCTCCCCCAGCTCATGCTCTCCCTCGCTTACTCTTTCTCAAATAAATGAATCTTTGAAAAAAACCAAATAAATAAAATCTTAAAAAAAAAAAAAAACAAGAGGAACAAAATTGAAGCCCTTTTCTTCATTGATTTTGTTTTTTTCCCTTCCTTTTCATCCTTTTCCATGAGTCTGAGTCTGTTCGCGAGGGGGCTGGGACTCAGTGACCCTTCTCTTCACATGTACAGAGAGCTTGGGTTATCCTGTGGGTTCAAGGTTGGGAAGAGCAGAGGGATAGGACTCCTCTCACACCCATAAAGGATGCAGTATTGGTTTCTGTTAGTCCAGACAGTGGCTGTGGCTGGGCCTCGGTGCTGGCCCTTCTCTTTGGGGTGGGGACTGCTAAGGGCCAAGCCAGGTGTCTCCAGGCAGGGTCCTGTCACCATCTGCCCGTGCACTGTGGTGGGGCCGTGTCAGCGCCACCGTTCAACATTTTTGTTCCGTTCTCTTACCGAGACTTTGTAAAGAATTTGGCAAATAAAGAACGTTCACAGGAAAGATCACTTCTGGCATGTCATAGTATTTTAAATTCTTATTAGTTTAGTTGGTGAATGAACCCCCAAAACACTTCTTGGGAAGATTTTATTTGAGAGAAAGAGAGAGTGAAAGATAGAGAGAGAGAGAGAGAGCACAAGCAGGGAGGAGGTCAGAGGGAGAGGGAGAAGCAGGGAGCCTGACGTGGTACGTGATCCTAGGACGCGGGGATCGTGACCTGAGCCAAAGGCAGACAACTAACTGAGCCACCCAGCCATCCCCCAGAGAACACTTCAGTCAACCACCAAGTGCTGCCAGCTCCGTTCCTGGCTGCTCACAGCCCTTCCCTCCTTCCCTTCAGACTTTCTGCGCTCGTGGGTTCTCTTTACGTCCCTACCGTGTGTCCTCATCCTGCTGTCAGGGTGGTGTCTGCTGCCCAGGCTTAGACAGAAGCACCCTTACCTACAGGGTGAATTTCCCAAGTCGAGAGTTCTCTGTTGGGTAACAACCCACCCCAAAGCCTGTGGCTTAAAACGGCAACCATCGTGAGGATTCTGTGGGCTCTGATAGTCTGGGCACCGGGTAGCTCGTCTATCCCTCAAGGCCGGGCGGGTATGGGGTGCGCCATGCGGGGGCAGCTCGAAGGGCTGAGCAGCTCCTTGCCTGTCAGGACCTGGTGTCAGGGAGACGGGGGTCTAGCGCACGTAGGCTTACAGACCTTCACATCTAAAACAGAAGTAGTTCTCGCTTTGCTGGTTAAATACTGTTTCTGAAGGAGAGGAAATTCTTGTAAGAAATTCTTGGAAGTGCTCAATGCTAGGATTCTCTGTTTAAGGGGCTTGGATGCTTGTGGTAATTGTCCCATTTTTCTTCGCACCTAGAAGTGGAGGGTAACATTTCAGGTTGAGCATTCTGGGGTTCGTGAGGTCTGTGATTTGGACGTTGTCCCTGGTTACAGGAGAAGGGGTGGGAGATGCCTTGCCAGGGCCCCACAGGATGAGCAAATGGTGTGTGAGAAGCACGGGAGCCCTTCTCACGTGTTGACTGTGCATGAGTGACACTCCAGGAGTGCACGCTTGGGCTCCCGACCTTCATGACAGCTGCTTGGGCCCGTAACTTCGACCCTTTGACACCTGTTCTTGTGTACAGGTCCTCAAAGATTTTTAAAACATTTATTTATTTGGGGGAAACAGAGTGGAGTGAGAGAGAACAGGAGTTGGGGGGGGGTGGAGCAGCAGCGGGAGAGGGAGAAGCAGATTCCCCACTGATCAGGGAGCCCGCCGTGGGACTGGAGCCCGCCGTGGGACTCGATCCCGGGATGGTGGAATCATGACTTGAGCTGAAGACACATGCTTAACTGAGCCACCCTTGTGACCCACTCAGGTCATTAAAGAAAACCCGGTGAGGTTCTTCACTCTCCTTATGGCTGACGCCCTCACTGGCAGCTGGGCGTACGTCACCAGCGATGCCTTGCCCTCCCGAAGTGGCCTGGCCTTGTGGCCGCATTCCTACTGCACGAAGTCCTTTTCCGACGTCGCCTCTCCTGGGTCTAGTAATTCTTTTATCATGTATAGAGACTGTTCGTTATTTTGTGGTATTTATAGTAAAAATTATGGAAGATGCAGTGAACTGTTTTGATGATTTATGTTCTAAATTTGTAAATATATTTGTAACATTTGACTTTTTTTTTTAAAGGCACAAATATTTAAGCATGGAAAACGTGAAGATTGTTTACCCTATGGTAAGGTTTATTTGTAAGAGGGTGTGATGTGATGTGAGTTTGCCTGTTTACGATCCCGTGTGTGTCTCTTTCACATTTTATTTGTAGTTACAAGAGTCTGTAAGTTTTGCCGTACTTGGACACTATCATAGTTCTTTGTTTTTTTTGGTTTGTTTTGTGTGTGCATGTGTGCTTTAATCTGTTTTTTTTTTTTTAGGCCTGTATGGGAGGTCTGGGCTCTTGATGTGCTGTGTGCCAGGTTTTGGTTCTGGGGGACATGGTGTTGTGGACACACCCCGAGGTCTCTGGCTCACCTCCTGGGACCCCAGTCACAGCTGCATTGTCTCTGCAGCCACGGTCACGGCTTTGACCTTTTCCCCCATACACATAATTTTAGACAGAAGCTCAGTTTATGATCATAAACTCTGTGATTCTTGCTGCAGAGAAGTTTACTACCTGGACCAAGAGAAATTTCTTGGAGGTATATATTTTAGAAGATTTGTGAATAAATTTTGAATAGCAGAGCCTACATTTTAAAGAAATTTTCATTATGGAAAATTTCAACCACGTATAAAGGAAGAGAGAGCAGTGTAGCGAACTCCCACATTTCTGTCCCAGGCTTCACATTTTTCATTCATGGGCACCTCAGCTCCCTGTGCTCCTCCTCAGTGTGCCCAGACACCCTGCCACCTGCCGTCTTACCTGCGTCTGTTGCAGTGTGTACCCCCAGAAGATAGGTAGGGTGCTTTTGGAAACAGGCGCTGATACTACCGTCACACCTGGAAACACGAGCAGCCGTTGCTTGGCGTCGTCACACGTCCTCCTCAGTGGACTTGCACACTCACATGCACTGGGTCTGTTTTATGTTACTGTCACTCGTACCACATCAGTCACTGCATGCTGTTTGGGTCTTTGCGTAAGTGATTCCGATGCTGCGACAACTTGTCTTGAAATCTTCCCCTCCTTGTCCATACGAAATGCCACCTTGTGCATTCTCCTGGCCCTGGTTTCCCCGTAATGCCACCTCATCCCCCCAACCAGCCTTGGCAGCACAGGGCCCTGACCACCCATTTTCCTGTTTGTGGAGACCCCTCCCCACCAGGCTGGGCCCATGATGTTTGCACAATTTCTTATAATCCACGGTGTATTTCGCATTAGCTGTTCTTTGCTTTGTGTGGCTTCTCGCTCTTTCTGGGGCTCTTCTTTTTTTTTTTTTTTTTTTTTTGGCCAGCCTGCACATTTGTGGCTTCATAGTGAGAAAGTTGAGCAGGTTCAACTCTCACTGCGCTTGGGAAATGACGCGGGATGAGGGGTTCTCTATGAAGCAGAGCTTCAGGGGTCCACGGTACATCTGGCTGTCATGCTGCATCTGGGGCCTGTAGATCCCTCTGTGGTTTTAATGTTGTGGGGGCCAAACCCAGGGGGTGTAGTTTGGGAGACCATAGAAGACGCTTCCCACCAGTCTGAGCTGCCTATGCTGTTGTTTGCAGCCGCCACCGTTCTCGAGTGCCTGGAGGGCTGCCGGCTGCCCGACAGCAACCAGACCCTGCTCCGGAAACTCGGGGTGAAGCTTGTGCAGCGGCTGGGACTGACGTTCCTGAAGCCCAAGGTGGCGAAGTGGAGGTTGGTAGAGCAGGGTCGGGGAGGCCGGTGGGGCGATAGGCGGGGCCGTAGTGACCATGACTGAGAACACTGTTATCTTCTGCCTGCACTTCATTTCCTTAGTCTCAGCAGTGTTTCTGATTTCGAAAGGAAAAGTTTTCCTTTTAGTTTTTTTTCTGTCTCTACATCTTTCAGGTAGGATAACAAGCTGGAGTGACGACAAGGGAAGTTTGATTTTGCATTTTATGTGACGTTATTCAGGTGCAGTATGACTTTACCAGTTTGGCCTCATTATAGGGAAAGCCCCATTAATGAGAAAGCAGAGTAGAAGCTTCTTTCGGAGGAAGTGAGCTCTCACTCCTTAAGCTGCCTTTGCCTGCGACAGAAGCAGTCTTAACTAACAGTCTGACGTTAATTAACAGATGCCTTTTGAATTAGTGGCTTCCACAGAAATAGACTTCCGCTGTGCTCAGAGTACTGTGTGTTTTTTTTTTTTAAAGATTTTATTTATTTATTTGGCAGATAGAGATCACAGGCAGGCGGAGAGAGAGAAGGAAGCAGGTTCCCTGCTGAGCAGAGAGCCCGATGCGGGGCTCGATCCCAGGACCCTGGGATCATGACTTGAGCTGAAGGCAGAGGCTTTAACCCACTGAGCCACCCAGGCGCCCCGGAGTATTGTGTTTTTAACAGTCTTCAGGTTTTCTCTTTTGTTTTTGTATTTTTGTGAGGAACAAGAACGAAGTTTTGTGTTTGTTCATTTCTCGCGTTTGCAGTATTCCTTGAGGACGTCCTTGGTCTTAGGGTCTTTGCCGTAGTCCTTCACCAGCATGCAACTACACCAGCCGCTTTACGGGGTCTCCCTTCCTGGTCAGTTTTACAGAGGCCCGTCCGTTGCCCTCGTTTCCTGTTGTCGTTGGTCTTAATTAGGTTGACGTGCTGAGCACTGAGCCTCCACCAGCTTCACACACGTAGGCCCCTCACAGTTGCTGCAGCTGCACAGAGATGGCTCTGGCAGCTTCCTCAAGTCCACATGTGAGGCCTCTGTGGTTGGGGTGGTCTTTAGCCCCCTGTAAAGCACTGTTAATGTCCATGACCCCTCCAGGGCCTTCCTCGGCCATGGCGGTGGGTTATGGGGGAGCCAGACCTTGAGCGTACTCAAGCTTCCGCCTTCACGTGACTCAGTGCTGGTGGGGAAGGGGCCAGGAGTCTTCAGGTTTATTTCAAGTATTGTTATGGGTGCTTTGGGAGGAGTTGTTTGGTAAAGTTCAGCTCAACCTTTGTCTCAAATTCCAGTAAACTCCAGAGAAGGGTGTTATGTTTTAGTGATGTTTTACTGAAATTAGTTTTTGGGTCATACAGCTTATTCTGTAAGAAGCTATTTATGAGACTAAATTCTAGTGGTTAGTTTCCAAAATGCCGTGGGAAATTAATGTTCAGGGGGCGCCCGGGTGGCTCAGATGGTTAAATGTCTGCCTTTGGCTCTGGTCATGGTCCCAGGGTCCCGGGATTGAGCCCTGCATTGGGCTCCTTGCTCAGCGGGGAGCCTGCTTCTCCCTCTTTCTGTCGCTCCCCCTGCTTGTGTTCACTTCTCTCTGTCTCTCTCCCTCTCTCTGACAAATAAATAAAATCTTTTTTTTTTTTAAGATTTTATTTATTTATTTGACAGACAGAGATCACAAGCAGGCAGAGCAGCAGGCAGAGAGAGAGGAGGAAGCAGGCTCCCCACGGAGCAGAGAGCCCGATGCGGGGCTCGATCCCAGGACCCTGGGATCATGACCCGAGCCGAAGGCAGAGGCTTTAACCCACTGAGCCACCCAGGCACCCTGACAAATTAATAAAATCTTAAAAAAAAAAAAAAGGAAAATTAATGTTTAGCACTGTGTTAGGGTTCTGCAGGGACACAGAACCAACAGGCTGAGAGGATGTGTGTGCCTGTGTGCAGACACTTCTAAAGCATTGGCTCACGTGGCTGTGGAGACTGGCAAGTCCCGAGACCTGCAGGGTGAGTGAGAAAGCAGGAGACCCAGGAGAGCTGACAGTGGCATTGGAGTTTAAAGGCAGGAAGAATTCCTTCTTACCCCAGAGGAGAGTCGGCTTCTTTGTTCTGTTCCGGTCTTCAACTGATTGGATGAGGCCCACCCACACTGGGGAAGGCAATCTGGTTTATTTAGTCTACCAACTTAAAAGTTCATCTCATCCAGAAACACTCAGAGGCACACACAGAATAATGTTTGACGACTATCTGGGTGCTCTGTCGCTCCGTTGAGTTGACACATAAAATTAGTCATTGCAGGGGCTATAAGCCTTTATGTGTGAAGGGGAGTAACTCAGCACCATAATTACTTTGTTCGGTTTGCATTTCCATGTACATTTAATGGAAGTCAACCCTCTTGCTACTTTTTCTGTCTCTTCCATCTTCATTTTTTTTCTCTTCATTTTATCTCCTCCGTTACATTTGTGTTCAATTTTCAGTGTCCTTCTTCTGTTGGCTATCTCCCCTTGAGGAGGAGTAAGCATGTCTGGTAGGCTGGTAACTCGCTGGGGCTGCTCCCTCTTCCTGAGACCTTGTCAGGGTGGTCTTGTTCCCCGTTCCTTTGCCCTGGAGCGCACACTCCTCACTTCCAGCGCACGGCTAGTTGGTCTGCCTTGGTGGGCCCCCATCCCACGGACTCCCCAGGGTTACGTTGACTCCGGACTCCGCCCAGCTCAGCCTCCCAGCCGCTCTCACACAGTGCTTCTGGGGCCTGCCTGTACTCGCACATCTTAGGGGTCGTACAAGGGTCCAAGGAGACGTCTGTGCGGTTACGAGTTTCCTTCTTAGAGCTACTTTTCCTCCAACACCTGTCTCCAGATACTCGCCATCTCTCTAGTCATGAATCTCTTCTCATCCACAAGGCAAGACTGCTGCTCTCGGCTTGGGCTCTTTTTCCCCGTGCTGTGCTTTAGAAAGTACCTTTGGGGAGGAAAAGAGATGTGACCTGGGCACCTCCCTGCTGTGCGGAACGGTATCCCAGTCTGGATTGTCATCTCGTGTGTGCCAGTGGTGGCTGGCTTATGACTTAGGTGGTCGCAGAAGGGTAAACCGACAGCAGCCTGAAGTCCATCATCTTTGTCGTTTCTGGTTACTGTGTGTCAGGGTGAGTGCTTTTCCTGTGAAATAATCAGTATGTGTCCTGATTTGAGGAGGCCGGAGCCAGGACGACAGCCATTGTTAGGCCCTGTGCTGGGCAGTTGGTGGTCTTGAGGACAAGCCTGCGGTGGCTGGCGTCACTCTCCCCATATCAGTTACCTCCTGATGTGGCAGGTAACTGTGGAGCCGGCGCTCCGTTCTGACGTCAGCTCTGAGGTGTGGTTTCCCCCCACACCAGCCGACTCCTGGGTCTCACAGTTCCGACACTGTCTACCCGAAGGTAGTGTCTGATTCCTCATGACGCCTGAGGTTAAGGGCTCAGTCCGAGGAGATGGTTGTGTCTCACCCCCCCAACCCCCCCTTACTCAGATGCCAGTGGCAGGTCCAGGTCGTCCCCTGTGCCTTGACCGACCAGTTATAAATTGGGATTCCCACATCTCTCTCCTCAGGCTCCGTTAACGTGCTGGAGAAACTCACAGAACTCAGGGAACCATTTTGTTTGCTAGATCACACCAGTTTATAATAAAAGGATACAACTCAGGAACAGCCAGAAGGAAAAGATGCCCAGGGTGAGGTGTGGGGGAAGGGCTGTGTCCTGTCTGCACACACCACTCTCTCCGGGTTGGGTCTCCACGCCCTCACCAGTCCAGGAGCTCTCCAAACCCTGTTCTTTTGGATTTTTATGGAGGCTTCATTCCAGGGGCGTGATTGATTCAATCATCGGCTGTTGGTGCTTCATTAAAGCTCCAGCCCTATTCCCTCTTCGGAGGTCAGGGGGTGAGACTGGAAATTCCAGCCTTCCAGTCACATGATTGGTTTCCATGGTGACCAGTCCCCATCCTTTGGTGACCTGGGAGCTTTCCAAAAGTCACTTCATGAACATAAATGAAGACACCTTAATCCAGAAATGGACAGAGACCCAATGTAGATTTCTTACTGTAAATGACAACATCACAGTTATGTAATAGCGTACCCCAAAATTTAGCAGCTTAAAATGATGCATTTTTAATGTGCCTATTTCTTTGGATTGGGAATGGGTGTAACTTGGGTGGGTCCTGTGGTCAGGGTCTGTCTAAGCCTTCAGGAAGGTGTTGGCCAGTGCAGCTGCCATCTCAGGTGAGGGGCACCCAAGCACGCCCCGGTCATTAGGCCTCCATTCCTTGTGGGCTGTCTGCTGGGGGCCTCCCAAAGTTCTTGCTGTGGGGCTCTCCATAGTGCAGTGCGCAGTGTGGGCATGTGTTCTGAGTGAGGGGGTGGCAAGACGGAAGCCACAGTCTTCCTGAGCCTTCTTGGGAGGGACATCCCCTTGCTGCTGTGGCCTCCCCGTCTGAAGGAGTCCCTGGGTTTGTGGGGGCACCAAGGGGAGAGGATTGCACGAGCATCTGAAGGCGGGCCGCCTGGGGCTGCCTGCCACCGCACTTTGCTTTAGAACGGAGCTGGAGACTGGTCCAGGGAGTTAATGAGCTGTTGCGGGCCGCCGTTAGCAGTGCCCGGGCTGGTTCAGGTTCTGTGCTCCGTCTGCGAAGCTCCAGTTGTCTGCGCTTGGAAGTCCGCCTCAGGCCGCAGCCCCAGGTGTGCTCTGTACCCGGACTTGGGCACCTTCTGTGCTCCAGGCCACCCGCCAGTCTGGCCCATACGTGCTTGCCTCGGTGTGGTGCACTGGTGCCCACCTCCCAGGAGGAAAGGCGGCAGTGACGGGCCTTTGTGCATGTCCTTGCGTCCGTCCCATCACAAGCCTCTGGGTAGGACCTCCTTTGACAGATGGGGAAACTGGCAGCCAGAGCTTCAGGAGCCATGCAGTCAGACATTGGAGCCGGCCTGTGCTTGTGCCCTCATGGCACACGGGTGATGCCTGCGGCCTCAGCTTGGACAGGGGGGCAGGGAGGACTGTGCCTGATGGGGCTTGAGAGGAAGGCTCTGGAGATAGTGTCTGCAGGAGTTGGCCAGTGAGTGAGCTCTAGGGGGCAGGGGGGCAAAGGGCCTGGGGAGCAGTAGGGACAGGAGGCAGAGTGCCTTGTGAATGAGGCTGACGCCCGTGGGCCCCATGCGTGCCCTCGCTGCTGCTTCTGTTGGGCGCACTGCTGTGGTCCTGCTCGGTCCTCCGTCTTTCCCCCAACCCTGCATGGCACTCAGGGACTTCTGGGAGCACAGCCTCTCTGTTCTGTGGCTCAGATCTGTCGTTACATTTCTTGGCAGCCCTCATGGATGCCAGCAGTGACTCTGTGCTTTTTCCGTCTTATTTCTGTAAGACACACGGAATTGTCCCAGGCACCCGCTAAGACTCTAAGGGACACGAAGTTTCTGACCTCAGTCATCAGGGCAGCTTCTTCTCGGGCGCGAGTGGGAGCCGGAGTGACCGCGGGTCTGACGCGGTGCTTCTCTGTGCAGGTACCAGCGGGGCTGCCGCTCGTTGGCCGCTAACTTGCAGCTCTGCGCCCAGAGTCCGAGAGAGGCGAAGACGCTTATGGAGACTCCCGACAGCGACGGAGACTACGACATCCCCGGGGAGGTGGAGAGCGTGATAGGTGGGTAGGGGGTCTGCCGCTCTCTGGTCCTGGGGGTGCTGGTGAGGCTCCTCTGAGGTGCATTGCGTCGGCTGCGCGCCCTCCTCCCTGCTTTGTGCTGGCGTCACGCGGCCTTCCGTGACCTTCCCCACCCCCACCTTTATGGAGCTTGTGGCTGCTGGCCTGTGGTCCCCATGCCCAACTGTTTCGGCCCTGGCCCTGTCATTGCGTTCACTGGCTGCTTCCCATGTGTGAGCCCTTGTATTTCTACCTCAGTACCCGGCCCTCAGCCCTCCACCGTGCCTTACCTGGGTGCATCCGGCCTATGGCCTCAGGCCTTCTCCTGGAGCGACAGAGTAGTGGCGTCCCTGGCCCGGTGCCGCACATACCTGCAGTGACCCTCCCGCCGCAGACCTGCAGAGCTCTGGGCCCTGCCCTCCTCTTACTCGAGGGAGTGTCTCCTGCCCACGGAGTGGGGCAGAGCCGCACTGCAGCAGCCTCGCACACCTGCCAGCCTTCCCCACCCCTCCTCGCCTGGTTCCCCCACCCCCCACTGTAGGGTCTCCCACTGTCCGTGAGGGACAGCAGCACACCTCGCCTAGTGGCGTCTCGCTGTTTCTCATGTCCGCTCTCCTCCCTTTCACAGTGAGCTTCTTCCCAGAGTTGTCTATACCTACTGCTCCCCCCACTTCCAAGGTCCTACACTGCCCCGGGCAGAGTGAACTTGACCTCTTCACAGGCTCCTGTCCTTCCTCCATGCCGGGCCTTCTCAGGCTGTCTGGGTGCCCTTGGTCAAGGTTTCCATTGAGTGGGACGTGTCAGGCCCTTACCGAGAGGCCTCTGACATCTCCCCACTTCTTTGGGCCTCTGTGTGGCTCTTCCTAAAATTTGAGACCCCACGAGAGCCCCTTTTTTGCACCCTCTTGCAGACACTGATCTCTGGGGAGTCTTCCTCACTGGTGCTCTCTGCCCTGATGGGTGGGTCTGCTTTTTAGCAACAATGGCAAGAGTTGGCTTTAAATCATTTAAAAACAAGGAAAAGGAAATGTTTTCTCCTTGTAATTAAAATGGAGATTTTTAGTGTGATTCCCTTCATGGTGCTCATGAGGGACACCTTCAGTCTGGGAAATGAAGAACTTACCTTAGAACAGGGTGAGTGCGTGGAGCTCATGGCCCTGGCCTTCCTGTGTCCTTGCAGAGCAGCTGCTGGTCGGGCTGAAGGACCAGGACACGATCGTGCGGTGGTCTGCGGCCAAAGGGTAGGTGCCCGCCGTCGCACTGGGGGGAGCTGGGCCCGGGGCCGGTGGCTTATAAAGGAACCTTCCTGTGCGACTGAGAGCTGTGAACCGCTTGGAGGGCTTTAGAAGGTGGAATGGCTTTTTCTAATGTATTTTTATTGCTTTATGTTCTAATTTTAAAAATCGTTATTGGGGAATGAGGCTCCTTCATTTTCTTCACTTTCTGGCTAGAGTGGACAGAATTAGGAGCCCAGTTTGCTTTTCTTTACCTTTCAGATGTTCCTTTTCTTGCTCAGCATAGCCCCTGTCCGCTGCCCGCACAGGCAGGCATAGCCCCCATGTAGCGAGCAGGTGCTAGCACAGCCTTATCCAGTCCCAGAGCCCCTGAGCGGGGAGGTGGTGTTTGTCTGCTCTTACGCCTGCCGGAATGGCCTGCAGAGAGGTGCCCTCATGGAGAAGGCGTTCGCTTTGGCGGCAGGCAGCCTCTGAGCCCAGAGTCACATGTGGGTGGAGTGGGCTGGGCAGGGGGGGAGGCTGATCCGGTCGGGGGTATCTAGCAGGGCATCCCGCCAGGTGGAGGGTGGTCGGGGGGGGGGGTGTCAGGGTGTCAGGCCTGGGGCTGGGTGCCATCGACCATGAGTGGCCGGCTACTGCCCTGTGGGCGAGTTCCCCCCTTTGTCTCCCTCCCCTCAGGATATGTCTGTGTCTGTTTATGTCACTAGGGTGAGACTCCCTGACAGGCCTTGTGTAGAGCGCATGTGAGCCTGGCTCTGGGTCTGCCGCTTGTTCCCGTTCTCTGGAGGGAGCGAAATTGTTGGGGCGGTTCCTCGTTGACGGTACCCCTCACCACGGGCTGCTGATGCTGATGGGTGGCGCCTCTCTTTTTCAGAATCGGTAGGATGGCTGCAAGGCTTCCCAAAGAGCTGGCGGATGATGTGGTTGGGTCCGTGTTGGATTGTTTCAGGTATGTGAGAAGATCAAAGGGGGACGCGCTTCTGGTGAAAAGCAGCGGCTGTTTTTCCCCACGTCCTTTTGAGTTTTCTTTCAGCTGAGCTATTTGTCAGAGCCTCCAGAGCCTTTTTGTTTTCCTTTTGAAGTTAAATTTGAAAACTCTAGTTATTTCTGTTCTATTTCTTTCTTTCTTTCTTTCTTTTTTTTTTTTTATTTAAGATTTTATTTATTTATTTGACAGACAGAGATCACAAGTAGGCGTGGGGGGGGGGAGCAGGTTCCCTGCCAAGCAGAGAGCCCAATGCGAGGCTCGATCCCAGGACCCTGATACCATGACTGAGCCGAAGGCAGAGGCTTTAACCCCCTGAGCCGCCTAGGCGCCCCTGTTATATTTCTTTTATCAGCTTAAATCCCATTACATTTAAAAACTTTAAGAAGAAAAAAGTGGTTTTGAACATGTACATACATCGATATCTTCCTTCAAAGAAACCTGGGGTCATTGGGGTGACGTCTGAGAGAAGGTCTGTGGTGTGGCATGTTCCAGATCTGCCTCTGTGGTAGCTGCCTGCCGCGTGTGGCTGTGGACCTTACAAAGAAGCTTGTATGACCTGGGTGTGAATTCTGCTTTTTAAAAAATTCTACATTTAATTTAATTTTATTGGATTTAAATTCAAACAGCTGCATGTGGTGGGTGCCTGGGTGGGCTCCGTCAGTTGAGTATCCGGCTCTAGATTTGGGCTCAGGTCATGATCTCTATTGCGGTAAGGTTGAGCCCTGCGTCAGGCTTCATGCTGGAAGTAGATCTTGCTTGGGATTCTCTCTCTTCCCTCTCCCTGCCGCCTCTTAAAAAAGAAATCAAAGATTAATAGTCACATGGAGTCATGGTTGTGTTATATTTGGCTTAGCCTTTCTGGAGGCATCTGGGTGGCCCTTGGCTGGCCCATGATGCGGGTGTGGGCAGGGACGTATGTGCAGGCAGCGGTCCTTGGGTTCTGAGCCTGCGTCTTGCAGGCAGGAGCAGGGCAGAGACCCGGGCAGCATGGTGTGCTCTCGGGCGCACTGTGGGGTGTGAGGCATCTTTGGTACGGTTCGTCCCAGAGGCCTCTTGATTTTGGCTATGGAAACCTCTCTCTGGGTTTTGGAAGCAGTTGTTTCTAAGAAGGGTGTGGCTGGTTGGTCCCCGGTTGTTTTCTTCCTGGGCTGCCAGGTCGTGTGGGTAGGGAGAGGAGCTGTCTGCCCTGGCGGGTGCTTGGTCCTGCGCGTCAGTGGCCAAGGCTGCGCCGGAGCACCCACAGCATGCGTGTCTCCTCTGGCCTTTCCCTGGCATTTCATCTCCAGCCCGCTCTGTGACTGCGTTCAGGGAATAGGATGTCAAGTGTCCCCTTGTTCAGAGTGACAGAGCTGCTTGTGTGGCCAGTATGTCTTCAGGGGAAACTGCCTGGTGGGCAGCCTGTGCTCCTGCTATGACTCTGGGGGAAGAGAGTGCTCCCCATCCCTGTGCGGGTTCTGCTGGCTTGGCTTAGGGTGTCCTCTTGGGCTTTTTGGGGGTGCGGTGGTGAGTGTGCGGATGGTGCGGGATCCCGCTGGTCCTGAGCGCAGCGGTGAGTCCCCAGGCGGCGACTAGTGGCAGTGCTTGCTTGGCTGTGGTGGAGCTCCCTGGTCTTGGGAGAGGGCAGCACTTTGAGCCAGGCCTTGGGAGGGTGGAAAGCTCCAGCATCCCACACCCCCAGCCTGTCCTCCCTGGCCCCTTTGCCTAGGCATGGCAGGTCAGCCTCAAGTCTTTTCTTGTTTCCTTCCTCAGAGCATTTCTTTTTTTTTTTTTTTTTAAAGATTTTATTTATTTATTTGTCAGAGAGAGAGAGAGAGTGAGCACAGGCAGACAGTGGTAGAGGGAGAAGCAGGCTCGCCGCGGAGCAAGGAACCCGATGTGGGACTCGATCCCAGGACGCTGGGATCATGACCTGAGCCGAAGGCAGCCGCTTAACCAACTGAGCCACCCAGGCGTCCCTCCTCAGAGCATTTCTGCATGGACCCTCTGGGGTCTCTTTACTCAGCCCTCCCTCGGGCTCTTCCTTGCCCGGCTCTTTCCTTCCCTTCACACCTGTGCTCTCCGGCCCCCTGTTGGTGGCGTCCCTGGTGCCAGCTTTCCTGGTGGTGGCCATTCCAGTGCTCCCGCACCTCCCTCACCACTCACTGCACCTCTGCCTGGAGGCCTAGGGCCCTTGACCTTGTGTGTCTCGATCAGACTCCTAGAACATATTTTCTGCTGGCCAGACATATGGCCCTTTGTCCCGGCCTGCACCTGTGGTCTCCTTGATTCGTCCTTGATAGTTTAGTCTGCAGACACTTCTCTGCCTTTGTCTTGTTATTTTAATGAACTCCTCTAGTCTTTGTATTTAGTGGAGGGTAGAAACTGCTTTACTGCTTGCTTCCCAGGGTTGGCAGCCCAAAGTGACAAGCGGGACGTCGAAGGAAAGGACCTGAGTGCAGAGGCAGCCTTTCCCTGGATGGGTGTGAAGTACCCGGCTGCGGGACTGGGCACAGAACGGAGTCCCTCTCAGCCCAGCCCAGAAGGCTTGAAGAGCCTGGAAAGCAGGAGCCTGTTGGGTGGAGGGGGTGTGCAGTGGGGGTAGGGCGGCAGGACTGGCTGATGGCCTGGCACAGGTGCCGGTACCATCTCGTCCCTCCTGCTGTGTTCTCCTGGGATAGGCTTTTCTGAAGGGGTCGGCATAGGATGTTAATTCCATCACCGGAGCATACCCCACTCCCAGGACCGCGCTTCACTCCCAGCTCCGTCTGCAGGCCCGGTTCTGTGGAACGAAGCCACACCTGTCCCCAGGGGGCTCTACGGTGAGCCCCCCTGGGCCAGGGTGAGTGGCGTGGCCATCATCCGGCAGCTGCCGCTCTCTTCCCTACGTCCACCCCCGGGATGCGCGGCTGTCTGTCCGTGCCTGTGGCCCTGCGCCCCTTAGAAAACAGTGCTTTAGCCCCTTGCTGGCCCCAGCAGTGTCACCTCAGGGCAGAACCCCAGACATAGTGTGTGCTACACCAGCAGTCTGGTCCGCCTCAGAAGCAGAGGGGCTGCGGGAGGGGAGCGAGGCCCTGGTGGCCTGTCCAGGGTCCTAGTGTTGGCCATCTGAACCTAGCCGCACGGGGGTCTCCAGTTAGCGGATAGACTGTAGCCCCAGGTCCCAGGTGCTGGGTGTGCTGTGGGTGCTATGACTTCTTGGAATATCTGTGACTTTGAGAAACCTTTGGTGGAACCCCCGTGGCCCTGGGAGCAGCCACCTCTCTCAGCAGGAGATGCGCCACTTGGCTCCTTTCTGTTCTTCTCTTAGTTTTATCTTTGCGTTCGATTGGGTTCTATTTTACTTAAAAATTCAAAATGAAAGGAAAGGTGGTGAAGTGCTTCTCTCTGACCTGCCCCGGTACACAATGTCCCCTCCTCCTGGTACCCCAGGGCACCATTTTTCCTGAGTCCTTCCAAGATAAAGGAGAAGGTCTTCACCGTTCATTCTGCACTGGCGGGTGCTTGCCCTCCAATGCTCCGCTTGGTCATTTTTGGGGTCATCCTCCTTTGGTGCTTCCTACTGCCCTTGGTGATGTGAGGCTAGGGTCCCTGAGGCCTTTGTGGCTTTTCTCTCTTGAATCTACCCGCTCATGGCTATGCCGTTTGCTGGTCTTGAGTCATCTGTAACCCTGTACCCTCTCAGGGTTGCCCTGCACTTGGGTCTGGAGCGGAGCCTGCCCTCAGCCACGTGGCAGAGCACTAGCGTTCCCTGGCTCAGCCGATGCAGTCGTGTTCCTGTAGTTAGTCTGCGTGTTTGCGTCCACGTCTGCTTGTGTAGGTTGGGCCTTGGAGAGAGTGAGTGGGGCAGAAGTCCGGCCGCGAGCCAGGCGCTGAGCAGGGGAGGCACTGTTCCGAGTCCCCCCCTGGCGTGGGCAGAGTAGGGGCCGGCAAGGTGATGGTCTTCCTTGCCCTGTTCCCCCTCAAGCCACAGGCCTGACAGAGGTCATGCCGCCCTTCCATAGCCGTTGACAAACAGCAGTCCATTTAGTTCGGAAACAGACACTGGTGTAACTGGTGATTGTTTTACTGATAATTGAGTCATCATACTGCCGATCTTTTATAAGGTTCTTTAAAATGTTATCAAATCTCATGAAAAGCATACAGCATCTCTTTCCCGTTAAAATCCTAAAGTACACAAAGTGCAGTATTCAATTTTGATACGGTCAAATAGCCTTTGTGACAGACATTTAAAAAAATACCTGGAACTTAAAAATTTATAATTGGCAGTAGAAATTGGCATTGGTTGGTGGTGAGGTCCAGGGGCAGCACCTTCGTCTGTCTCGGGGAGCCCGTGTCTGCGGGCCTGTGCGCTCGGGCGGGACTTGCTGAGCGTCTGTTGGGTGAGCAGATAGGCCTGTGCTCTGTCCTGTCTGAATGTTCTTGTGTTGTTGCTAGCGAGGGGTGCAATTTATTTGGTTTACATAAAGATTTCTTTGTCATCACTTGATGATTTAGAATAGGAAAGAGCCCTTTAACGTCTCTTGCTTTTTGGTGAAGTGTATTCCCATGTTTATTTTGGCAGCCAAGCGGAGAAACTCTCAGGAGAGCCCTTGCCAGTCTAAGAAGCGCTTCTCACCAATCGTGGTGCCAGGGCTGACCCTTGGAAATGAGAGAGCTCCCAAACTGTTTCAGGAGAAATTTTATCAGATATAAAATTTTACTACGACTTGATTAATTGTAGTTGTTTATTAAAAGCCAGTGTTTCAAATAGTGCAAAACCGTTCTCCGAATGGCATTTCATTCTCCCTGTTTAATCTCTCCTTCAAGTCAGGCGAGGAGGAACAGAGGTCTCCCTGTTCCTTTCTGCTAACGTAGTCTGGCCTGAATTTGATAGAATCACTGTGCCACGAGCCCCCAGGTTTAGTGCCTCGAATGGGGTCAGTCGCTGGGCGTGTCGTCAGCCGGCACGCGCTGCTGTGACAGGAGCCCTGTGCGGAGCCTGGGTGTCTCGCTGACACACATCTGCGGCTGCTTTCTGTGTTGGCAGCATGTGGAGCCCACCTAGGACCGGTGCTTGTCATTGGGAGATCCAAAGAGAAATGCCTGAACGCAGTGCTTCCCTTTAATTAAGCTGCAGCGTTTTACTTCCTCAGCCAGCCGACAGTTGGAAGACTCACGAGGGGGTTTTAGGGAGGCCCCAGGGCCCAGGATGCGGACTGCAGCGTGTGTACGCGGTGGGAGAAGTTGGCACGAACACCGTAGTCTCAGGCTGTGTGTGTGTCTCAGTTTTCAGGAGACGGACAGCGCCTGGCACGGCGGCTGTCTGGCGTTGGCGGAACTGGGCAGAAGAGGCCTGTTGCTCCCTTCTCGACTCGAGGACGGTAAGTACCGCGCACGTTTGCTCTGCATCGTCAGGACCGTTCGTAGGCAGCTGGGTGCTTCGTGTCACCCCGAGTCTCCAGCGTGGGCTGCTGTGAGCTCGCCCGAGGCCTCTGCCCTCGCTGCCTGCACATTCGTGTGCAGGAGAGCGCAAACGAGACCTGTGGCTTTCACCCTTTCTTCTGGTACTGACGTTTCTGATTTTCTGACTGCCTCTTCTCCCTGCCGCGAAATTTTAATACCACAGCACAGATATGCTGCGTATTTGGAACCTTTGGAAAGTCCGAGATTTTCTTGTCCCTCAGGACTGGTTTTCTCCCCTGTGGGGGTGCTGTTGCCTGTCAAGTTATGCGCTGCCACTTTGTTTATCACCTGATGTGACATCATGGTCCCCTGGGCTCAAACGAGCAGGGGTGGGGGTGGAGGGCTGGAGGAAGCCTGGTAGCGGCCCGAGCAGGGGGACGGGCACAGTGCCGCAGACCTAGAGGGACCACCGAGCTCCAAGCCTGCATGTCCCAGCTGTTGGCCCTCGACACGTGGTGGTGGAGCCTGGGGCTGTGGCCGTGTGAAGCGCTGTCTGGCTGGTGGGGATCGGCTCTGGGTGCGGCTGGCGGTGCCTCTGCCCAGAAGGGAAGGGTACCTGCGAAGGACGGAGAAGACGCCTTCCTGGGCCTGTCACCACAGATGCTCTGCAGCGTGGAAGCTGACTTCTGTCCAGAACAGAGACGTTTGTGCAGACGGGTAGGGCCTGCGCCCAAGCTGTGGGGTATCAGGAGTAATGGCTTTGGACTTGGCGTTGTGAAGTGTCAGGAGGGCTGTTAGACCCTCAAGATTCTACTTAATCTTTCTGTTTATTTTTGTGGCAGCTTTGCTGAGGTAAAATTTTAAATACCATGACGTTCACCCATTGAGAGTGTCCAGTTGGGTGGTGTGTGGTATATTTACAGAACTGTGCAACCATTACCATAATCTAATTTCAAAACACTTTTACTGTGTCACAAAGAAACCCTGTGCTCCGGGGCAGTGACTGCCCATGTCTCCTGAACACAGCCAGTCCCAGACTACCACTGGTCTGCTTCTGTCTCTCTAAATTTGCCTTTGCTGGTCATTTCTGATAAGTGGACCCTGGTAGTGGGCTTGATCCAACTTCTTCTGCTTAGTGAGGTCGTCAAGGTCCATCCGTCTGTGTTGTAGCATGCAACAGTAGTCCTTTGTTCCTTTTATGGCCACATAATATCCATCACATGGATACACACCTTTTTTTTTTTTTTTTAAAGATTTTATCTGTTTATTTAAGAGAGAGAGAGAAATAGTGAGTGAGAGCATGAGCAGGGAGGAGAGGAGGAAGCAGGCTCCCCATGAGCAGGGAGCCTGATGTGGGGCCTGATATGGGGCCTGATGCAAGGACCCTGGGATCATGACCGGAGCCGAAGGCAGACACTTCACTGACTGAGCCCCCAAGGCGTCCCCACTACACCATTTATTTGTGTATTAGTTGATAGACATTTGGATTTTTCATCTTTTGGCTATTATGAACAACACTGCTATGAACATTTGTGTGAAAGTTTTTGTGTGGACATGTGACTCTGTTTCTCTTGGGTGTCTGTCTAGGAGTGGAACTGCTGGGTCGTGTGGTCACTCTGTCTTTAACTTTTTGAGGAGCTGCTGAATTGTTTCCCAGAATGGTAGTACCATTTACATTTCCACCAGCGGTGTCTGTGAGGGTTCCGGTCTCTCCACATGCTCCCCGATGCTTGCTTTTCTCCTAGTGGGTGTAAAGTGGTATCTCGTTGTATCTCTAATTTGCATTCCCATAACTGATTTATGACGTTGAGCATCTTTTCATGTGTTGGCCATTTGGATAGCTTTGTTGGAGAAACATCTGTTCAAATCCTCCGCTCATTTAAAAAATCGGGCTTTTTGTTGTTGCTGTGAGCCCTTTCTGTATTCTGGATTTAAGTCTGTCACTAGATAGAGGACCTGCAGTATTTCTCCCCATTCCGTGGTGTTGTTTGACTTTCTGGTTGGTGTCATTTGCACCAAAGTCCTGTATTTTGATCAAGTCGAGTTCACCAGTCTTCCGTGTGTGAGTGTGTCACAGACAAGGTGAAATCCTTGCCTGAGTGGTTCCAACTCCAGTTCAGCTTGAAGGACAGAGAGCCTTTTCTCTGCCTTTTGTGCCTGAGACTGGCTGGCGTGGATGTGCCCATCATAGCTTATGATGTTGAGGTGCCACTGGTCACTAGCTGCTGGAGTGGGAGGGTGCGGGTGTTGGTGTCATGAATGAGAGGTGTCAAGCTGTTGCCAAAAATCTAGAAGATGTAACATGTGGTCTTCCTCTGACTGGCCGGCTGCCTCCAGGCTGGCGGCATCTTCCATGTGTGCTAACTGTCTTGTAGGCCCTTGCTGTGCCTGGTGGGGCCTCAGGGAGCCGAGCTGTCTCCTGCCTGGGAAGGACGGTGCCAGGCCTGGGGAACAGTGATCTTTTTTGGCGTAGGCTCCGGAGGGGACCAGGGCTAACATTCCTTTTTCTTCTTTCCTTGCTCCTCAGACTGGATGATGCCAGTTGCCCTGTCTTCAGGTTCACTGGTTTCTTCTTCTACTTGCCCAAATCTGCTGTTGTACTGCTTGCCTGAAGTTTTCTTTTCTGTTACTGTGTTCTTCAGTTTCAGAATTTCTGTTGGTTTCTTTTTATAGTTTCTGTCTTTTTATTGACATTCCTTGTTTGGACTTTTTTTTGGTTGTTGTTTCCTTTAGCTCTTGAGCATATCTGAGGGAGTTGATTTTAAGTCTTTGATTTTAGTACAAAGTCTGGGTTTCCTCTGGGACAATTTCTCTGCTTTTCTTTTTTCCTTTGAAATATAAGTTTACTTTTCTGTTTATATGCTTTGTGGTTTTTTGTTGTTTTTGTTGGAAACTGGACATTTTGAATACTATGACGTGGTAACTCTGGAAATCAGGTTCTCCCCCGTCCCTGGGGGTTTGCTGTTGTTGCTTATGGAAGGTGATCGTTGTCCATGTAGTGGCTTCCTCCAGTCTGTTTGCAACGACTGTATTCCTTGGTGTGTCTGGTCACTGAAGTCTTGGTTCCATTATGTCTGCAGACAGCCAGTGACCTAACAGATTTCCTTAAGTGCTGAAATTTTGTAGGTTCTTTCTCAACTAAGCACTCTCCTAGGTTCTGTAAGTTTCTGACGAGATTTCAGAGTTCTGAACAAGTTGAGTCTGTCATTTTTGCTGGCTTAATGGTTGTTTTGGTGGAGGGACCGATTTGTGGAGTTCCGTACTTTGCTGTATTCTGTGACATCGTCCAAAAACTAGCATTTGACCAGCGCCCCAGCATTAGTGTGGGGCATCTGAGCTTCTTATTGGGGAAGTGCCCATGAGAGAAATCAGGAAGGCTGGCAGAGCTATTATCTGGCCCAAGTGCTGTGGGGTGGGGGTGGGGGTGGGGGTGGGGTTGGGGTCCTCAGGCCAGAGTCAGGCACGGAGGTGGTCCTATGGTCCCAGAAGGGGCTGTGCTAGTGGCACTGCTGCACTTTCTCCCTGGCAAAGGCACCGTGGGGCCCAGAGTCAACCTGCTTCGGTAGGTGGAGCCTGGCTGTGACTGCAGTTCGTGGATGCAGAGCACCGACCTTGCCTGACCTTGTCCCTCCCCACAAGCCTGGGTACCTCAGTTCCCAAGGCAGCAGCTGGGCCCACGGAGGGGTTGCATTCTCCGGTGCTCCTGACATGGTCCTGGCACTCGTCTGTTCTGAGGACCACGTGCCTCACCGGTTTTTAAATTTTGTGCGTTTTCAACTGTTGGACACTCTAGTCTGTAAGAAAAGTGAATCAGGGGCGACCAGGTGTCTCAGTCAGAAGAACATGCAACTCTTGATCTTGGGTTGTGAGTTCGAGCCTCACATTGGGTATAGAGATTGCTTAAAAATAAATAAAAAATTAAAAAAAAAAAAGAAGTGGATACCATGAGAACTCTTTGACTTATTGTGTGAAGTAGTTGTCCTGCCCTTCTGAATTAAAGTGCTTTTCTCCTTGATTAATGTGTGTGTGCTTCATTTCACACCCCCACATGCCCTCTTTCCCTATGTGTGGCATTGTGGGGAAGGTTAGAGCTCATGTTGGGGGCAGACTGCCACGGGCTGCTGGGAAGGCTCTTCAGAAGGGTTGCTGTCAGCGGTTTGTTTTCCTCTTCAGTACAAGTTCAAGAACCCCTTTAGCTTTACTGAGGTACAGTTCATCTAACATGCAGTTCACCTATTGAAGATACATGATTTAATGGTTTTGGTATATTATTTTTAAAAAACATTATAGGATGTATGTAACAACATCCACCTTGCTAACTGTATTTAAGCGTACCATTCAGTGGTATCGACCAGATTTACACTTTCTACAACCATTGTCACTATTTCTGAAAACTTCATCATCCTGAACAGAAAACGTGTCCCCATTAAGTTCCCCTCTCCTTTCCCCTGCAGCCCCTGGGAACCAGTCCTCTGTCTGCCTCTCTGAGTTTGGCTGTTGTAGGTGCCCACACAGGTGGAGTTGTACAAGATTTGTCCTTTTGTGTCTGGCTTGTTTCCCGGAGCAAGAGGTCTTCAGGGTTAATTCATGCTCTAGCATGTGTCAGAACTTTATTTCTCTCTCTCTCTCTTTTTATTTTATTTTTTTTAAAGATTTTATTTATTTATTTGACAGAGAGAGATCACAAGTAGGCAGAGAGGCAGGCAGAGAGAGAGAGAGGGAAGCAGGCTCCCTGCTGAGCAGAGAGCCGGATGTGGGACTTGATCCCAGGACCCTGAGATCATGACCTGAGCCGAAGGCAGCGGCTTAAACCACTGAGCCACCCAGGCGCCCCATCTCTCTCTCTCTCTTTAAAAAAAATTTTATTTATTTATATGACAGAGAGAGACACATAGCAAGAGAGGGACACAAGCATCAGGAGAGGGAGAGGGAGAAGCAGGCTTCCCACTGAGCAGGGAGCCCGATGCGGGGCTTGATCCCAGGACCCTGGGATCATGACCTGAGCCGAGGGCAGACACTTAACCATCTGGGCCACCCAGGTGCCCCGGAACTTTATTTCTCTGTATGGGGAGTAATAGTCCATCGTAGTCCACATTTTATCTGTCTGTTCCTCTGTCAGTGGGTGCTTGTGTTGCTTTTGTCTTTTGACTTGTGAATAGTATTGTTGTGAATATTGGTGTACACACACCTGGTGAGATTTTGCTCTTCCTTCTTTGGGGTGTATAGATAGGAATGGAATTGCTGGGTCATAGGGAAATAATTGTATTTTTAACTTTTTGAGGGTTTATTGCTTTTAATATGTTAAGATTAAAAACCTAGAACTCCTAAGTTGGGTCACAAGAGAATATAGAAAGGTACTGTAGTTAAAAAATCAGCAAAACTGTTTTTTTTTTTTTTGTTGTTGTTGTTGTTACAAAGATCTAGAACTCCATTGTACATTTTAAATTACTATTATTATTTAGAGAGAGAGAGAGAGGAGAAAGGGTGGGGGGAGGGGCAGAGAGAGGAGGAGAGAGAGAATCTCATGCAGACTCCCCACTAAGTGGGGAGCCTGACCCAGGGCTGATCTCATGACCCTGAGATGATGGCCTGAGCCGAAACCAAGAGTCTGATGGTTAAGCAACTGAGCCACCCAGGCGCCCTCCATTGTGCTTTTATAGAGAGATCTGGAGGGCCTGCTGGGGTCTCCGTGACTGTGATATGTGGCCTGTGGGGGAATTACATGAGGAGGGCTCAGTCGCGATGCTGTGGGCACACAGAGCTCCACAGTGCAGATCTGCAGGTCGGAGTGGCCTCTGCCTTCCCTGAGAGCCCTGGGGCGTGCATCCCCTCCCGGGAGGCGCTGTTGCAGGAGGGTTGGACAGTCGTTCACTGTCGTGGTTCCTCTTCTTATCACTTAAGATGATGCCTGACACTTTTGGGTGAGCTGTAAAACACAGTGGTCTCAGAATCTTTGGGCCCTTGACACGGAAGGTCCTTGTTTGTGTGAAGCACAGGGTGAGAGCTTGTCTGCAGGGTGCCAGGCTTCCTCTCATGCACGGTTTTGCTTCCTGCAGGGTGCCGATTTGCCGGAAAGCAGGCGTACCCTACTTTTGTTCCTTGTATGAAAATGAAAGAGCCCTGGGATGCTAGTGAAGGGGCGCATGTTCCTCAGGTTTGTGTCGTAACAGATGTTTCGGGTTAACGGCACGTGGTTTTCTGAAGGCACGTCTCAGCGCCACGCGGCCGTGCGCAACGGCCCTTTGTAGGTACCTCAGGTGACCTCTCGGAGGACGGGGCCCTCTTGAAAAGTGGGAGGAAGGGGTCCCGTGAAGGCCCATGGGGTGGGGCATGCCGGTGCTGACGGCCTGTTCTCAGGGGGGCAGTTGTAGGAACTGAGGCCTGGGGAGGCCCAGGCAGGTGCATGTGCCCGGACTTGGTGGCTGCCGTCGTGGACCGCACACGCAGGCGTGCTCACGCTCACCCGCACGGGCAGGGGCTCATTTTCTGTTTAACTGCTGCCTCAGCTTCCTCCCTTTCTTAGTGCCTTTGTTTGTTACGGCGGACTAAAGCATCACACAGGGCTCGCGCATTCTTAAAATCACCCATGAGTTTATTGGAAATTAGCAATATATACATCATTGTAGAACGTGGAATGTGAGGCTGAATGAGTCGGGAAATTTCCTGTAGCATCACGAGGAAGGAGAACATGTAGTAGCTGTGCCAGCGGCCTGTTTTTCCCACTGGAAATAAATTACGTGTATAAATAGCCTCTCGTTGTTTGTGTTACTCTCTTACAACAAATCACAGAGTTTTTACATAGGGCACTTTAATGACAGTGCTGGAAGTGTTTTCTCCTGGCGTGTTTTTTTTTTTTTTCCCAGTAATTGTTACTTACTTGAAAACACACAGTAGATTTGATACCAGAACAGTTAAAGCAGTTTGTTTTAGTGCTAAGGTACATATAAGAAAAGTATTTTTAAAAGCTTTCCTATAAGATGGCATACACCTAAAAGCTGTCTTTTAGTCTGTGTATTCCGTGTGACATTTTAAAAAAACAAAAGTCAGCGTTTAACTCCTCAGTCTTAATGAGTATGAGTCATTTAAATATTTTTACAACCAAAAGTAGAAACACTTTTGAATATTTATGCTTAATATTTACAGAAACTGAACTGAAGTTCATGGTTTTCTTTATTTCTTTCTTTCTTAGAAGAAAAAAGAAACTGCGTTGTCAGAATTGACCAGATAGAGCAAAGGTACCAGATTGGCTGCTGTTGTGACCTCCCTTTGGAAGTCACGTCTGTGCCCCACGAGAGCCGGGTACTAAGACACCCGTGTTCTTTTCCGAAGAGTGAACACTCGGGCTGTGTCGCTCTGCTTTGTCTTCTTAGTTCCTTGCTGGGACTTCCCAGCCTCCCTTGGACTTGTCCGCTTTTGCCCTCTGGGTCTGAGGTCACACTGAGCCTCCTGGCTCTCCGTGGTGCTGAGAGTGGGTGCGTCTTGTTGGCAGGTGGACTCCGGGGCCGTGGACTCCCCATCGCCCACCCGGACGTTCCCCGGGCTGTAGGCTGCCAGTTGGCAGAGGGCCACGGCCGCCGTCTGCTTCTGCTCGTCGCTGCTGTCCACCACTCTCGTGTCCTGGGCCTTCACAGTAGGGGCTGTTGATGGCCCCTCAGCACCGTCCAGGCCAGTTTGGTTTGTCGGGGTGTCGTCTGGCCCATCTTCGGAACTTCCTGTCTCTGTGTCGTGGGCAGCGGTGGTGGCAGGTTCTGCCTCTTGCGGTGGGCTCTGGAGGGAAGGTCTCCGGGTCAGGACGTTGCAGGGGTCTTTGACCGAGAGGTTCAGGGGCATGTCCTGCAGCTCTGCATAGTCCTTGTACACAGGGCTGTGCGTGGCCGCTCTAGCCTCGGTTTTCTTGGAGAGGTTCAGCGGAGCCGTCCGGGAGCTGTCCTCTGGGCTGGAAGGTGTGGCCTCCGGACCGAGAGAGGCACTGCGCGTCTCAGCTGGGGCATTTCCGTTCATGGCGTCAAGGCTGAAAGAGGCAAAGAGAGGCCTTAATAGGAACCTTGCTTGGAAGAGCTATACTGTCCAAAGCATTTTAGCATGTATGAGGTTGGCTAATGGAGCACAACCAGAGACATGCTTTGGAGATTTTGAAAATGAAATTTTCTTACCTTTTTGCAGACTCGTCTCTGTTTTCCAGAGTTTGGGAACGTGGGCACTCTGTGCTTTTCTTGACAGGCTTGAAGGCTGCGAGGCTGTGTTCAGGCTGATGGAGCCTTCCCAGGGCGCTGAAGGCTGGCTTGTCTGAGAGGCTGCACGGCTCTGCACACGGCTGACTTGTCTGTGTGAAGTTGGTGGGACTTGGCCTTCCTGGGGAGCCTGTGGCTGCGCTGCCTGCTCGAGGGCTCATTTTGGTTCCCTCTGTGTCCCTTTGCCCAACTTTGGAGGAATCTTTAGCCTCAGGAGTTGGGCTCTCCTTCTCAAACTCGGTGTGTTTTTTGTGGGTGCTGGAAGGACTTGACTTGGATGGACTCAAGGCTGGGTAGAGCAGGGCAGCTTCTTCCAGTAGGTGGGAGCTTTGATCTCTGGAAATACCCGAGACGGGTGGGAGTCTGAGACCGTAGGAGGAGAACGCAGACTCCGGTCTGTAAAACCCGTAAGGAATTGGCAGGTTGGAATGATACTGCTGAAAGAACCTGTAATGGTCATATGCCGAGGGGGGGTTCAAGTGCTTCGGGACTGGCCCCGGAGGAGGCAGCAGGTGCCTCTGGTCTTGGGCCCCGTAGACGGAGAGCAGGGGGGCATCGCATTCGGGTGAGTTCCCGGCGAGTAGGTAGGGTGAGTAGATGGTGGCCAGTCCGTGCTCTGTGTAAAAGTGTGGTGAGTACTCCGGGATCGCGGGCTGCATGTAAGGGGAAATGGCGCCAAACCCCTTTGTAGAAGGGATTTTGTGTGGGAACTCAGGTGGGAGGAAGGGCGAGCCGGCTTTCCATGGGTAGCCGGGAGCGTGGAATGCAGACTTGGTGTGGAAAGGGGTGGCTTTGGCCGTGGGGTTGGGCAGCGCCAGCAGCTCGGGAGCCCCAGTGCGTTCTGGCCCTTTCAGTCTGTGCTCTCCCACCGGTACAAACGCCGAGGGCCGTGCGATGCCTTCCAGAATGGGCTGGGTTCCCCTGCCGGCCTCTGGAGCTGGACTCAGGGGAGCTGCTTCCTCGTGGAGAGCAGGCTTCTGTCCCGGGCACCTTTGGGGCCCACGTGCGTGCAGGTCCAGGTTTTCCTTCACGTCGTCCTTGGCAAGGCTTTGCTGGAGCTTGGCATCGATGTGTGGGAGCCCGCTCACGACAGGCTGGGCGGAGGCCGGCTTTGCGGCCCTGTCTGGCTGGTTTGCTTGCTTGGGGTCCAGGGAGTTGGATTTGGGGCACTTAGGGACGCGGTCCTGTTCTGACACCAGAGTGATGGAGTTCTTGCAGAGACCGTACTTCATGTGATTGAAGAGGTGTGACTTCTCGTTGCAAGTGAAAGGACACTGGAAACACTTGTACTTGAAGGGCTTTCCTGGAGGTCTGGGGATGTAGTGCGGCTTTTTTGGTTTCCGCTCTTTGAGAAGACTCATGTTCTTTCTTGCAGTGTAGGCGCTGCCGTTCTTGCCGGTCCGATCACTGCTGGCCCCTGTCTAATTAAGATCGGCGGGGGCCGCTTCTCCTTCGCTTGCTCTCCCCGGGCTTCTCTTTGTAGACCGTGGCCCGTCCTGGGCGTCCGACCGGGGATGTCCTGCTCGCTGGGGCTGCGTGCTGCAACAGAGGAGCAGAGCCTTAGCGACAGGACACGGGCCTTTCGGGTGGGGGAGGAATTAGCCCGGCTTCATAATGCTCGCCTGGAGATAGGGACGGGTCCCACCCTCGTCCTGGCGAGGATAAGACGCGCACCAAGTGCACCTGCTTGTATCCTGGCCACCAGCCCCTAAGGTGTTCCCGTTTTCTCAAGTCTGACCTGAAAGGGTTCTCTTGGGGCTGCGAAGAGTGTGGTGTGTCAGCGTCAGCTCTGAGAATGCCTGTAGTTCTCTTGAGTAAACCCCTTGGGAATCTTTATCCTGTGACCTGAGGCCTCTGATGCCAGGAAGGTGGTAGCCTGAGGCCAAGTGACTTTTGGGATCCCCCACCCCCACCCCGACCCATGTCCATGGAGTCTGTGGTGCTGGTCTGACTGCGCTGACCGTGACTCCAGGGGCCTGGCCTGTGCGGGACACCCACGTTACTTACTTAGAGCCACGGAGTCTGAGTGTGCCACGGAGTCAGTGCTCCTGGACTGTCCTGTCCTATTTAATCACATTGTGTTCTGTGTGTGGGGACTTAGAAAAGAATATGTAAATACGCAGTCCCACCCTGCTGCTTCCGAAATCAAATGAAAAGTCAGCTTTCTCGCTGAGTAGCATTTATGCGATCTCAAATACAGAGGTAAGTGCTGTGTTTACGTTGACTCGGATGACCTTGTGATGCCATCAGGGTGAGTTTCTGAGCCCTGTGAGGGACAGGGAACGTTCTCCTTCATGGCTCTTTCCACCGCCCGCCCCACGAGCACTGTGGAGTAAGTTCTCGAGCTCACCCCGCGCCTGCTGGGCCAGCAAACGCAGATGCATGTGGACAGCTGAGAGCATGTTCAGCCCAGGGCGCCTGCCTGCCTTTCCTGGCCTTCCCTCCAAGTGGGGGTGCTTGTCTGAGAGATGGTTGGATCGTGGTAGGACGCCGTCCGAGCCTTCACCCTGTGGAAGTGGGCCCTGGGCCATCCTTGGCAAAGTCCTGGCTGCGCTGTCTCTGGCCTTCTCTGCCTAACCCTCGGGCTCGCTCCCTGATCCTGCCCCCTCCCAGGCTTAACCAGAGATCTCAGCCTGCTTCCTTGAGAGGCTGCTCTGCACACCCCTCGGGCGCTCTCCCTGCCTCATAACCCGAAACCGAGAACAAAGACATGAGGTCTGGGAGGATCTCGCATGGGCCCGGCGGCGCGGCTGGGTGTCCCGGCCCGGCCCGTGGAGTGACTGTCTGGGAGCGAGCGTGTGGGTGGGGAGGCTGGAGGGCAACGGGAGGAGTCGGCCTGGGCTTTCACTCAAGAGCTTCAGCTTCTAGGTGTTTTCAAGCAGCTTAAAAATAAAATTAAAAGGAAGTGATTTAACAAAACTCTTCTCAGATGTAGTTTTGCTTTAAGGAATAGGCAGATGAGGTCAGTCCTGAGTCTTGTGGGATTTCGTGGATAAAGCATCACCTTCTAGACATTGGGTGGTTAGGAAAGGCTGGAAAACAGCCTTTCAAAACTGGAGAAATACATACGGGAAATCGAAGAGACTGGTTTTCACAAAATAAAACGTAGTTTCTCTGAAATGCCTTTCCTTGCCACCCCACACACTGCCATGAGCTCATCGGTGGTGTGCAGGGGGTGGGGGCAGGTGGGGTTTGGGTTTTCACTTGGATACTTTAATTTCTGAGAAAGCGGTCTGATTTTATTCTCAGCAAACTGGTTTCTCTACTCATTTATTCCTGTTCCTTAAAAACACAAAGAAGCACCCCCCCCTTGTCATCCATTGTTTCCACACGTGTATTTATTAAGAGGTAGTTTCTACCAGTGTCTGCGGCCCTTCTCTTGTGAGGCATGTCTGTAGAGCAGTAGTGGTGAGGCACATATTTTGGGTGAGAAACGAGAGTTTTTGGCTGCCCTACGGCCATGACTGGCAAGGGGGTTTCCCAGAGCCCTGGGAAGGGGCTGTTCATCGGCTCACCCTGACCCTGTCCTCCTCTCTCACGTGCGGCTGCAGGGCAGTGTCAGAGCCCAGCATGTTAGACTTGTAAGCATAGCTTTGTGTCTTTCTAAACTTCCCCTCTTATTAAAGGGCGAAACATGAAATAACCCTTTATGAGTTCAGCCCATGCCCTGGGGGTTCGGTATGCTCTGGGCTATAAAAGCACGATTTCCTCCGCCAGTCAGGAAGCGATTCCCGCCAACCCGGGCCAGCTAGATAAGTCAGCGGGCGTGTGCCGGCTCGTCTGCCCGCGCGCTCCCTGGTTCTGAAGGCGTGAGAACCTCTGCAAGGCAGGTTCCCATGATCGTATGGGGTTGTGATGGCAAAGATCCGAAGAGTGATTTCATCACTAGCTGGAAGCATCATGATCAAAATGATGACAGTTGCAAAACTTTATCAAGTGTGAGTCCAGAGTCCGGCGATACCGAGAGTGGACACGGGCACGCTACCACCAGCCTCTCAAACCCCGGAGCTCAGAGGAATGAAAAATTCCCTCAGGATTTAAGAGAATGATTCAGATGTGTTTAAAAATGATGTGTTCGTTGTAGAAGCAGTATTGTTTAGCGTTGCTGGTACTTCTGGGCAAACGCATAAATAAACCTATGTTGAATTTGCTAAACATTTATAGGAGGCAAGTTGCATTTAAGTTATCTTAGTGTTACCTGGAAGAATAACTTGGGTAATTGGTTTTATGTTAATATTAATGTATACTTTTTTCAATCAAATGATGTCGTATGTCAAGTTCTGGTCTGAATTTTTGTTCTTTGTTCAGTTAGCATCCAGGGACAGTAAATAGGTTCCCTGGGGATCATGCCGGCGCCCTGGGAGGTGAGAGTGTTCCAGGGCTGACCTGTGGGGAGGCGAGCCTGCCGTGGACTCACAGGGGCAGCAGTCTTAGTAGCTTTGGGTAAACTGACCTGTCAGGGTTGCACAAGTCACTGATTTTTAAAACAAGGGAGCACAGCTGCTTCCGATGCCGGCGGAGAGAGGCGTATCCACCGGGCCGTAAAGACGCAGTAACGTCAGAGAAGTTAGTGGGATAAAATGGAGGCTATTGTAAGCTCTCGGAGGGAACAGCCTGGATAGCCTGGGGTCAGCCTGCGAGCTCTCCTGTGAGGGTTGGCAGGCACGGGAGCCCGACCTGGTCACCCGGGGCCTCGGCAGTCTCACCCTGCGTAGGGACGTGTTTGTGACCGTCTCTACCCTCGGCCGGCCGGTTTCTATCTGCCGGGCTTGGGCTTGGTGCTTGCTGGCAGCTGCTGGTGTTAAATTTGTGGGGAAAAAGGGGATTGTTGCCAAAACAATGCAAATGAGAACTTTAACTGTTGGCAGTTAAGTTTGGATTTGCATTGAGAGGTGAGGTTTTCCTAAAGGTGCTGCGAGTTTGTCACAGCCTCTTCCTGGAGAGGCGTGTGTCTGTCTGGAGGGCTGCTGGCCGTGTGGGGCCCCTGGGAGGCGGCTGCCTCGGAGACCGGCAGTGTGGGCGCCTCAGAGCTCCGAGTCGGCTTGGTCCTCAGGGCAGGTTTGTGTTCACAGTGTGGTTTACTCTCGATAAGCAGGAAGTGCCGGGAGCTGCTCCTCACGCCCCTTCCCTCCCTCCTGTCAGGGTCCGAGGGGCTGCCCTCTGCCTGCCTCTGCGACTTCCCTGTCAGACTCCAGCGGCCGACGCGGCCCGTGGGCACAGGTGGGCACAGCGTCCGCACTGGGGGTGGCTGGTGACTTAAAGGCGCATAGCAGGGCCCTGCGTGAGCTTCCAGAGGTTTTCCTAACTTTATTTAGAGATGCCCCTGTTGTGACATCAAGCATTTCAAACACCTGCTTGTGTTGAACCGATGTGCTTTTTTGCCTCCGAAAGTGCCGCGAGCTGGCGCTGGCCGCCACGGTTCCCCCCCCGGGGGACGCCGGCGCAACTGCCCACACAGCGCCTCAGTGGCCTGTGGTTTCGGTTGGCCACAGGCTTTTGTTTGCTCGTTTCTGAAGTTCTAAATCGCCAGTGCACTGGCTTCCCGTAGGTTCCTCAGCGCGGACAGTTAATGTCGTTGCCGGGTGTAAGGAAATGCTGAGTGTTGAAAAAGTTTCTAAGGAGGTTGAAATCCAGAAAACAGACGAGAGAAAAAGATTTTTTTTGAACTTTGATAGGACACCATAGAGGTAATTACAGCTTAGCTTTGTAGGACACCGCCGTGACGGGCTGGCCGAGTATGCTCGTCACGCGTGCTGCCCTGGGAACTGGACTAGTGCTGGAATGGTCTCTGCGGTGCCGTGCGGCTCTGGCAGGGAGCCTCGGCAGGGAGCGTCGTGAAGGGCATGCTATAATTACGATATTGTGATGTGGCGTTATTGCATAACCCAAGGACACGCCATTGTCGCCTACCCACTGGGGTGTCGCAAGAACGAGATTTGTGAGTTTTACTCCAATTGAGCTTTTCCAGTGACTAACCGCCACGCCCGCCCGGACTCCTAGTTCTTTAAAATGAAGGATAAACTTGGGGCGCCTGGGTGGCTCAGTGGGTTAAACCTCTGCCTTCGGCTCAGGTCATGATCTCAGGGTCCTGGGATCGAGCCCCGCATCGAGCTCTCTGCTCCGCGGGGAGCCTGCTTCCTCCTCTCTCTCTGCCTGCCTCTCTGCCTGCTTGTGATCTCTGTCAAATAAATAAACAAAATCTTTAAAAAAAAAAAATGAAGGATGAACTTCAGGATGACCATTACCTAGGGAGGAAGACCGTTTTCCAGAAGGTAGTTTGAAAGAACGGATCTGGGAAAAAACAGGCCTCTTTGTAGTTCCAGCCAGAGACCCCAAGTTACAGAGTAGGCTCCTCCTAGTAAGTGCATGTAGCTTTAACGTTAGACAGCCTGTCACCAGAGCCAGTCCCCCTCGGCCTCGTTTATCCCGAACAATACCAGTTTGAGGCATTGGGAGGACTTTGTTAATGCAAAATAAAGATAATAAACATAGACAGAATTTGCTTAAATAAAGTCTGACTAGACTTGGCCATTTGGTCATTAATTGTTGTTGAAACGGGTTTATGAGAAGCTTTGTAAGGGGGAAAAAAACCTCTTTTTGTATACTTAGAGATCCTTTTAGGTTTTGTTCTTTGTTTTGGTAAGCACATGTCAAGCCAGTACTTATTTTAGGGACGTAAGGGTGGCACAGTTGGTGAAGCATCTACCTTCGGCTCAGGTCTCACGGGTCGAGCCCCGTGTCGGGCTCCTGCTCACTGGGGAGCCTGCTTCTCCCTCTCCCTCTACAGCTCCCCCTGCTTATGTTCTCTTTCTCTCTGTCGAGTAAATAAAATCTTAAGGAAAAAAAGAAGATAGTACTTACTTTAAACTTCAGAAAGTTTTAGAATGTGACCTGTAAATTTAGCAGTTATCTGAACCTATGTATATATGTTTACGTGTGTTTGTATATACATGATTTTTTAATGTTGAGATTTACTGTAGTTTTAAGGTAAGGAACAGATAAACACTTACATACGTTTGAGTTTTAGTTTAAATTTTATGTAGAAATGAGGACTTAATTTCCAAATAAACTTGTTAGTACTCTTAGAATAAGTGTAAGCCTTATTAAAAGTTTTGTAATAATGGTCTCCTTTCCAGCGATGCACCTGCCGGGTCCTGAGTAATCCTCAGGGAATAGAGCACACAGCAGGCAGGTGGTTTGCTGAGCCAGATAGTCAAGTCAAGATACATCTGAGAGCAGTTTTGAAAGAAAACTTGAATTTGAGAAGAAATGGGTACTTACCAGAGACGGGCCGTGCTGGGAGCGGTCAGGTCGGGAGCCGGTGGCTGACGGTGCCCGAGAGCAGGACCTGTTCTCACGCTCGCTCGCCGGCTGAAACTGGAGCCGGCAGTTCCAGTGGGAGGGGTTTAAGTGTAGGAGTTGAGCCCTCGGGGCGTAGAGATGCACCTGATATCCCTCCTGCCCGCAGCTACGATTCATGTGTTTGCCCCCACCGAGCTGCCTAGGAGCAGCGTCACCAACGGGCTGGGAGGCCGGGCGCCACCTCCGTGCCTCACGGCCGCTCCCTGCTTCAGGGTGGAGAAGGCCATTTTGGTGCTGGTCAGAAGTTCCTGGGCTGCAGGGGGAGACGTGTCTGCGGCTGGAACCGAGACTGAGAGGGTGTAGATGGGACTCTGACCAGTGTTTGGTGTTGTAGCAGAGACACCATGTATGAGATCTCCTTCAGAGCCGCCAGCATAAGCAGGAGCAGCAGGTCGACCCCAGATGTAGTCTTAAATACACCTCCCCTCGGAGGCCACACTCCCCGGTGTCCTCGCTCCGCGTGAGCCCTTCACCTTGTCTTTCTGTCCTCACCCTTGTGCCTGGGAATCTTTGCCTGCCGTCCTCCTCGTGGGGGGCGGGCGGGGGGAGCCTCAGCCGCCTCGCCGCGGGGGCCTGCCGGCGCATGCCCGGGACCGGCGGCGAGCACCAAGCTCCCTGCTGTTGCCAGGAGGTGGCTGTGTGCCTCTCACTGCCCCTGGTCTTAGATACAACGGAGACGCTGCATTTTGGAGCCTGTGTATCTCCCTCCCTGCTTAAACTGCTTGCTGTTTAACCCATGGCTGTCAGTGAGGCTGCCCTGTGGTGCTGGTTTGGGGACAGGGAAAGGAGGTGGCGTGGGCTGGGGCCAGGCCCCCCATCATGCATGGTGTGTCTGGCATGGTGGTTGGTGCAGGGTCAGACTGGCCAGGCCAGATGCTTCAGGTTGTTTGTTTTTAATTCAAGGCTTAGGATTTTACTTTGCTTTATCTTTATATTGAATTCTTTAAAAAAATGTTTTTAGTTACTTTTGTCCAAATTAAGTGACCCTGTAATTGAAAGGGTGAAAACATAGTTCTGTAAGTCTTGTCACAAAACACTAGTTCGTTGCCGTTCCTCTGACGAGCCGCCCCGAAACTTGGTGTCTTAAAGTCTTATTACCTCTCGTGTCTCTCTGTGTGGGTCAGAGGTGTGGGCCAGCTCTGCGAGCACGGCGGGCTTCGTTGGTGGGGCCCTGGCGGTATTGAGCTGGGCTGGAGGGGCCACCGTGGTGTCATCCACCTTGTGTCTTCGAGGGAACGGCTGAGCGCTCTTCTCCATGTGGCCTCACTGCCCAGGCCTGTCCACGAGTGTGGTTGGTGAGACATCTCTTGTGTCCCGCTTCGTTTGCCCAGCCTGGATGGAAGGACGGCAGGCCCTGTGTCTCAGGGGGACACTGCCACACGGCTTCCCTTCCCATCTCTGCCTAGGAGCAGGACTGGAACCTTTTCTTAGCGGAGTATTTGGTGTTTACTTACTTGATTCTAAATAACATTACTCTGTTGCTACTTCTGTTCCCTCTACCTGCCTCCAGCTCCCAGTCCTAGGTATTGTCTGCTGACTTCCTTTGTGCAAAGTCTTCCTCTGCCCTCCTGCTTGCTTCCCCATCATCCTGGGGCTGCCTTTCCCTCTCTCCTGTATCACAAGCCTGCTTCTTGGATCCCACGTCTTCTCTTTGGGGTTGAGTTTTTACGTTGGTACAGAGCACATGCTGTTACTCTGTTTGTAGGCTCCTGGGAAAGAGTGCAAGAGAGGTGGCTTTGTGGCCATGTTGACTGGTTGATGGTGTCTTTATTCTGCCTGGTTGATAGTCTGGCTGGGTATAGAACCCTGGGCTAGATGTCGTTCACCCTTGGTTTTGAAAGTGCTCTCCTCTGCACGTAGCTTTCACGACTGCTGTTCAAAAGTGCCTGCCCATTCTGATTTCCCGATTCTTTCCCTCCAACATTTGAATATGAACAATATTTAGAGAGAGAGAGGGCGAGAGCGAGAGCACATGAGGAGGAGGAGGGAGGGGCAGAGGGAGGAAGAGAGAGTGAATCTTAGACCCCCTCAGTCAGCCCGATGTGGGGCTCCATGTCACAACCCTGAGATCGTGACCTGAGCCGAAACCAAGAGTCAGATGTTTAACCGACTGAGTCACCCAGGCGCCCCCCATGGGAATGATCTCAAACAAACAGGGAAGTTAGGAGAATCCGGCACTCGGATTCTGTGATGCATGTTTTCCTGAGTTTGCTTTATCATAGAGGTCTGCAAGTGGTGCCTGTCCGGGGTGGGGGTGACTCCGGCACTCCACGTCTTGGCGGGGAAAACACGTCTCAGAGCTCTTCGGACCTGTGCAGTTTTTACCTTTAAGAGAGGAACTGTGGGCAGATAGTTACTGACATACCTGCTGATGTGCTCAGGGGCACTGTCGGTGGGATTTCTTCCACCCGTGCTCTTCTAGAATTTTATGCAGGTTGTGACTCCTGACGCTCCTCCTGACCCTCTTTTTCTCTGTTTCCAAAATATTTTCTGTCTGGTAGGTGCTGCTTTTCTGCTGCTACACGGTTCCCGGGAGCGCTCTTTGGTTCTCTGGTGCCCCTCCGTAGCCTCTCATCTTGGACGGTAGTCGCCGTGGCTTCTCTTGCTTCTCTGAGGGTTTTCATGATGCTTTGGGCAGGTGGTGGGCATCTCCCACCCTCTTACACAGGTTCTGTGTTTTCACTGGGGCCCCTCCTGTGCCTCTCAGCACATCCGGAAAAGTAGCTGCTGTCTTTGCTGGGACTGGGGGCTCCAGGGGTCTGCTTCTTCGGTGACCTTCACGGTGCTCCTTGTTTTAGCCACCGCCCTGCCGCCCCCCCCAAGCCCCGGAGTTATCTGGAGCCTTCCAGGGATCCTGCTTGTTGACCTGAGAGGTTCTGGGTTGCCTCACGTGCGCTCCTGAGTGCCATCCCTGCTGGGCCTTCCCTGTCTCCCGTCACCCTGTTGCTCATGCCTTGGAGATGGAAGGTGCTCTCCGTGGTTGCGGATGGGATTGTGCCGGCTGTTACGTGCGTTCGGTCTCCTCCGTTACCCTGACATCTCGCAGCCAGGTTTCTGACCAAGGTCGCGTCTTCGGAAAGAGCACGGGGGGTGGCAGCGTGCACGGATTGAGCGCTCACGAGCTGTGAGGCCTGCGCTCATTCATTCAGTCACTGCGGCAACTGTGCGGTTTGCAGGGTCAGGCGGCACAGAGACGGTGAGCTGTCCGGCTGAGGTGACCCAGCCTGAAGGGCCACAGAAGAATCAGAGCAGGCGGGGGTGGGAGAGGGAAGTGCCTCCCTGCGAGATGCTAATGGCCGTGAGCTGGCCCAGCCCCCCTGTGCTCAGAACCTGGGGGCGGGGGTGGGGGGGTAGTGGCTGGCGGCCAGGCTCTGGGCCTTGGTGGGTCTCACTGGGCCCAATGGGTCGAGCGTGGGGATGGACCGGTGCCATGGCTGCGGCTACTCTTGTGGGGAGCAGCGGTGTTGCCTGTTGGGGGGCGGGCATCATGACCGGACTCACGCAGAGTCCGGACTTCCCCGCATGGGGTGTGGGTCTAGCTCTCCTGCAGGAAGGGTGAGCCCTGGCAAGGGCTGGCAGCTGCTTGCTGGGCTCCTCCCACCTGCTCTCTGCTCTCTCTGGGTGGTGGGTCTGTCCCTGGCACCATCCCTGTCCCCCGTGTGTGTCCTGCGCCCCTCCCGTTCCCCACTCAGCAGCACGTCTGCACGTGGGTGCTCTGCGGCTCCACTGCTGACCCTCTCCGTGCGCGGGCGGTTATTGGACCGGGACCTCCGTCCTCCCTCCTGCAGGGTGGCCGCGGGCGGCAGCTGCTGGAGGGCTGCCAGAGTCCTGGATGCAAGCCCGCGGTAGCCCACTGCCACTGCGCGAACCAGAGCTCTCTGGGGAGGGGAGCACATGGCTCCCGTGTTTGACCTTGTAAGGGAGTAGGAGACAGTGTTCACTTTGACACTTCGGGGGCTGCGTCCGGGGAAAGGGGAAGGAAACAAGAGCTCCTTGAGGGTGTGATTCCACATGCCTTCAGTTCGGTGGTGGCTAGAGGAGGTAAGCCCTGACCTGCTGCCGAGGCGACACTTGTGAGGTCTCCTGGTTAGCAGATGCTGGGTCACATCCAGCCCTTGTGGCCTGGCCGGGGCGGGGGTCCCCTGAGCAGGCGAGCAGGGGCGGTGCGCAAACTGGGGTGCCTTACTGCCCGGGCTGTACCTCAGGGCCGTGTGGGAAGTGATGGGCTCAGGCTGGGGGTCCTTCCTGGCTGACCCAGTAGTGAGACGGGGGACCCGACCTGGCCGACCCAGTAGTGAGACGGGGGGGTCCTTCCTG
>JAHRIG010000102.1:197982-301452 GCA_020311275.1 Eira barbara | reverse complement strand
CCCTTTGTGGCCTACACAGTAGTGAGATGGGGGGGCCCTTCGTGGCCAACACGGTAGTGAGACTGGGGGGTCCTTCGTGGCCGACACGGTAGTGAGACTGGGGGGCTGACATGGTAGTGAGACTGGGGGGGTTTCCTTCGTGGCCGACCCAGTAGTGAGACTGGGGGCCCTTTGTGGCCGACACGGTAGTGAGACTGGGGGCCCTTTGTGGCCGACACGGTAGTGAGACTGGGGGTCCTTCCTGGCCGACATGGTTGTGGGACTGGGGGGGGCCCTTCCTGGCCGACCCCAGGCCCCTGGTGGGTAGGGCGGCCTCGTGTCGTTCACGTGAGCTCACAGGTATGTTTCTCAGGGTTTCTTGACTATAATTTGTTTCCAGTTGGAACCCCATAATGAGAAGCCCATCTAAGGAGCCTTGTGTGACCTCTCCAGGCTCCTGAAGCCTCGGTTCTGCTTGTCCTGGGGGCTGTCCTTGGCCCCCACTGCTGATGGGCACCTGTGGGGCACGTGGGGGTCCTCTGCCCCTCTTCTCGGGTCTCTCTCTGCGGGACAGGTGTTTCCTCTCTCGGTGCCAGAGTCTTGGTGCTGAGGACCCTGTATTGCTGAGCTCTGCTGCCAGCACCCCTCCTCTGCTTCTGGGTTTTATGCTGTGTTCTTTCTGTAGACTGAGGGACAGGCTCTGTCCCCCCAGATCCAGCGTCTTTCCTAAGCTTTCTGGGGGTTTTCGAAAGCCTGGCAGCCTGGGGCAGGAGTTTGGGCCCTGCCCTCCTGCCCGGAAGCCACCAGCTAGGCCTGCACCTTGTCTTCTGAGATCAGGAACCTAGGAAGAAGTGGCTGCCATTCATGGATGTTCCTGACCTGGGCCTGTGTGTGCCAGGACGTGCCCCTGTGAGCTGAGCAAGCAGTGGGCGCCAGGGACTTTGGGGGGAGTGTAGCAGCGCTCAGGGTCCTTGCCTTCCCCTGGTGTGAGGGCTTGGCCCTTCGAGGCTGAGTGCGGGGGAGCACAGAGTGCTTGCTGGCGTGGGGAGGGCTCAAACCGTGCTGGTGTTCTGGGCGCCTGATTTCTCCTAACAAAATGTTGAGAGTGTCGGTGGAGTTTTGCTTTGTCAGACAGTGGCTAGTAGAAGCAATGAAAGTCAAGTTAGTTTGGTCATCTCGTGAGGTAGGCCACAGCAGGTGGGAGTGTTGGGAAAGTTCTGTTGTCAGACGTTCATTTTCTTTTGATGAGTAAGTCTGGGATGTGTAATGTACTGCCCCAAATTCCAGGAATACCACCGCGTGGATTTTTGTGGAACTGGGGCTGATTTGGTGTTGGAGGGGAGCTCACAGGCCCCTTTTCCTGCCTGGCTGCGGGGCGGAATGGTGGGCGGTGCCCTCCACCTGGGCGGGGGCGGGGCCTACCCTGGAGCCGTACTCAGCCCAGAGGGCAGGCGGCCTGGCTGCAGGCTCGGCTGGCAGGCACTGAGGACCGGCACTCAGCTCCCCAGGCTCCTCCCTTCTGACACCTTCCCCCAAGGAGTGCGTGAAGCAGGGTGGAGATGGGATGTGGAGTGATCCTGAGCCAGAGTCGGGGCGGGAAAGCTCTGTGTCCCTTCTGTTTCAATGGGGTCTTAGAACCCTGTGCTGCGGCTGCTCTGGCCCCTGGGTGCCTCCTGCGGTGTGATCTGTCTTACGGCTGCTGCCGTTTCTGACGCGAAACCTGGAACCATGAGCTGGAACCGTGAGCGATAGGCTTGTTTTGTCTTGGACTGGGAAACTGATTCAGGTTTGTGAACTTGGGCCAAGTTTTGAGGATTCCCACAGTTTTCCTCACCTGCTGTCCTCTCCCCACCCCGGCAGTAGAGTGGTGTTTCGGCGTTCTTGCCTGGGCTCCTTGCCGGGTTCCAGGAGCCGTCGGGGGCTCTTTACCTCCGTTGTCCCTTGTGTGTTGGAGAGTTTGCTTTTGGCGTACGGCTGCCTGCGGTTTGTGGGCCCCCACATACGGAAGTCTCATAGTTGAGCCGTGTGAGGATGAGGAGAAAGAAAGGATCACACAGATTTCCTTTTTCCCTTTTCTCTCCTGATACAAACAGCATCAGTGAACGACAGCAGGTGTGCTCCTGGAGCCTCTCCGGCTCTGCCTCCGTCCCACCCAGACCTGGTGACTCGGGACACCCTCTCCCCCCACCATGTGCTCCCTGTCCGCAGCAGGCTTGGCCCTCCTGGCTATGGCTCCTCTCAGCTGAGTCCCGAGTCCGTTGGGTTTCAAACGTGGCAGTAAGTCGTTTTCTGTCGTATTTCTAGACTTTCGTCTGGGTCTTTCTATGATCTTCCTGTTCCTTCTCTCTGGCTTCCATTCCTGTTTTTTTCTCTCTAATACAACAAACCTGTGTTCTTGGTGGTAGCCTTTAGGTTCTGTTGCCTCAAGTTCTTGGGCTTCTGTTTCTTTGTCGTACCCATAGACACTCTCCCCCCTCCTTTTCTCGTGTGATAGAAGATGATCCCTTACTGGCTCGTTCTCAGCGGGCATGAGTTACTCCACACTCCATGGGGCTACAGTGTGGCTCTGTGCTGCCTCTCAGGGTGCCGTAGTGGGCAGCCTGGAGCAGGCTTCTTGCCTGTCCCTCAGCTTGGCCTCCCCCACTCCAGATGCTGTGCGTGGATGGCCCAGGCTGGGGCCTTTGGCTTGTCACGGAAGCCTCTTTACTTTTTCCAGCCGCCCCAGGAACAAGTCCCCTGTCAGCCCTGCCAGTCCCTCCTGCCACCGGCAGCCCCTGTGTGAGAGGCTCTGGCGTTGTCCAGGTCTCAGTGGGCCCAAGGCCATCTGTCCTGAGCCTGCCATAGGGTTGGTGCTGTTCCCAGGCCCTCTGTAGGGTATACTTGCTGGCTGTCATCAAAATAGTAACAGTGACAGTAGGAATTCATTTTCATTGAGCACCTGACTGTGTTCTAAGCACTTAGATGAGTTACGAACCCTCACTAGTCGCCCCAGGGGACTACCGCGTTTAGAGGAGAAGACAAGAGGCTTGTCCAGAGCCGCACAGGCTGCCTGCCTCTTGGTGCTTCATCTCCGTGCTGTGGTGCGCACGCTTCCCTTTGCAGGATGCTGCCACTTACTGCTGTGGTTTCACATCGTGCTGGCTTAGCTAAGGGGGGACCTCTGCCAGCATCCCCTTCCTGCTGGTTCTCTGAGAGGGTGTGCGTGACTTGGAAGGCAGAGGCAAGACAGTACCACCTGGGTGCCTGTGATGCTGATCCTGGGGTGGTGCAGACAGCCTTGTGGGTCAGGTGGTAGCCCTTCTCCCACGGGATTCCCTCCTTGGTCCTCTGGACCCGAGGACCCACACCCTCCAGGCTCCACCTCTCCTCACTTGTGCTCAGGGGTCCCCTGTCCTCGCTGCCCCTCCCCATGCTCAGCTTCTGCTGATACCAGGCCCCACAGTAGAGGCAGAGGGAGTAGGTGTGCACAGCCACATCAGCTCTGATCCCTGCATAAGTTTGTGTGTTCCTTGGCATTACCCCTGGCTGATGCAAGTAACTTATACTTAAGGCTGTGAAAAGCAAAACTTGGACAACAGGGATAAATGAGCAGATCCTCTCTCCCTTATCGGCAGGTTGGTTAGGAAACAGCAGTGGGAAGCATGTATTTGGACAATAGAAGTAACAAGCCCGATTCCCTGGACTTATCCAGAGCTCTGCAGCCAGCCCCCAGGGGTGCACTTAAAATATTGCACAGTTACTGGGCCATAAAACACCAGTCTCAGAAAATTTCAAAGACTCTGTAGTGCACAGACTGCATTCTTTGACCACGAAACAGTGAAATTAAAATTCAGATACAGAAGATAAAGGTAAAACGTGAATTTTTAGTTTGAAAACATACAGATCTCTAAATAACAGGTGAATCAAAGAAGGAAGCCCAGTGGTAATTTTTTTTTTTTCTTCCTTAAGTAGGCTCCACGCCCAGCCTGTAGCCCAGCGTGGGGCTTGAACTCCTGACCCTGAGATCAAGACTGGGATGCTTAACTAACTGAGCCACTTGGGCACCCCCCACCCTGTAGTAATTTTACAATAGAAATGTAAAGATAGAAATGAACAGTAATAAAATTATTACCTATCAAAACTTTTGAGATGTGGCTGCTGTGTGTTTGAAGGGGAGCTTAAAATGTTGAGCAGTTGTTGTGAAACTGTGGCCCACGGGCCCAGTCTGGCCTTGGAGCCAACAGTGGCTTTTCCTTTTTTATACGATGTCTTTAAAAAAAAAAAAAAGAAAAGGAGACTGCTGTGGCCTGCAGAGCTGGAATACTCATGCTCTGGCTGACCCTGCCTTAAAAGTTATAACAGCAAAGAAGGAAGGTCCCGGGTCAAGGCCGAGGGGATGGCGATGGGACGGGGGCAGCCAGGCCTGCGGTGCCGGAGACGCAGATGGAAGGTGGGACCCGAAGAGGGTAAGCTTCTGGCTTGGCTACGGGTTGAGAGGCAGAGCAGCCAAACCGTGCGGCAGGGGAGCCGTGCCGTGTGCACTGCGGGGACTGGAGAGGACACGGGGAGAACGTCTCTGCTGATGCGCTTGGTAGCTTAGACGGAGGAGACATCCCTGGAAGATACAGTTTCTCAAAATTGACCAAGTAGGAGTAGAAAGATGACTTAGCTGTGCCTTATTTATGAGTGTAAATGTGAAAATGATCGGGATGTAGATACTGACCTTCTAGGGGTACCTGTTATCTAGCTATTTAAAAATAGTTCCGTTGACATACAACTTCACATTTTATACAGTTCACCCATTTAAAGTGTACAAATCAGTGACATTCAGTCTGCCTGAGCTGTGCAATCATCACCACCGTCAGTTCTAGAATTTTCACCCCAAAAGGAGTCCCTCTTCGCTGTTACCCTGAGTCCCCATCCTCCTCAGCCCTACATAGCACTGATCTGCTTCCTGTCTCTCTGGGTCTGCTGTTTGGGGTCTTTCTTGTACGCAGGGTTGTTGTGGCCCTTTGTGACCGGCTCCTCTCACTCAGTGCAGGGTTCCTTGTCTTGTGGCGTGCGGCCACACCTCATTTCTTTTAGAGCTGAAGAATATTCCATCGTTGGGAGTGTTTGCTTGGGCCGCCATGGCGAAATACCCAGACTGGGGGCTTCTCCCAGGGTCCTTGAGGCTGGAGATCTGGGATCCGGGCACTGGCAGGGCTTGCTGAGGCCCTCTCTGCTTGCAGATGGCCGCCGTGGTCACCCCTCCGTCTGTGTCTGTTTCTGGTCCTGGTCTCTTTCTTCTTAAGGACACTGGTCGTAATGGCTTAGGTCCCACCCTTGTGGCCTCTTCTTACCTCAGTGACCTCTAAAAGGCTTCGTCTCTGAGTATAATCACATGCTGAGGTGCTGGGGGTTAGGACGTCAGCTTCTTGGGGGGTACCGTTCACACAACGTGCGCCTAGACCACAGTTCACTTATCTGTGTTATCAGCTGATGGACGTTTGGGTTTTTCCACCGTTTGGCTGTTGTGAATCATACTGTCCTGACGTTTCTGTGCACATTTTTTGTGGATATGACTTTTCCTCTCCCTTGGGTCTAGACCTAGAAACGGGACATAGGGCTGTTTTAAAGATTAAAGAAATGAACCCCTATCAAGAGTTAGAACAACGTTTGGCATGTGATGAATTCTTTCTCCTTGTTAGTGATGAGGGTGGCGAAAGGACTGTTGGGGTCCAGTCTGTTTCTGCCCTGGGTTACTGTGGTTGCCCTTGCTGCCTTCTGGTGACCGTGTCCTGGTCCCCGGGTTACTGCGGTTACCCCCTCCCTCCCGCCTTCTTCTGGTGAGTGTGGTCTCTCACACTCATATCTTTGTCTAGTCTTTTCATTGTTCTACATTTCTGGATTTTAGATACGTGTCAGACCCAGAAATCCACTCATTGATTTTTAACTGGTGAGTTTACTCTGTTAACATTTAATCTAAGTACTGATGTGTTTGGGTTTGGGTCTGCCATCTTATTTTGTGTTGTTTTTTGTGTACTTAAAGAAATTCTTTCTTTTTTTTTTCCTTTTTCAGAATATGGTTTCTCTTACATCCTCCCCCACAGTCCTGTCCCACATTTTCCCCATTTCTTGAGTTAGAAGTTATATTCTAATTCTCTTCTTTCTTTACTCTTTAAAAAAGATATTATTTCTTTGATTGAGAGAGAGCGTGTGCCTGTGTGCATGAGCTGGGGGACGGGCCGAGGGAGAGGGAGAAGCAGACCTCCTGCTGAGCAGAGAGCTGGCCGCGGGCGCCCACTCCTATTTCTCTTCTTTAATGGTTAGTCTCTGGATTTGTATCATGAATATTTAAAGTCAAAAGTTAGTTTCTTGGGGTGCCTGGGTGGCTCAGTGGGTTAAGCCTCTGCCTTCGGCTCAGGTCATGATCCCAGGGTCCTGGGATCGAGCCCCGCATCGGGCTCTCTGCTCCACGGGGAGCCTGCTTCCCCCTCTCCCTCTGCCTGCCTCTCTGCCTGCTTGTGATCTCTGTCTGCCAAATAAATAAATAAAATCTTAAAAAAAAAAAAGTTAGTTTCTTAACCCACTGTATGTCATACACAGCGTACCCCAATGTTGGCCACTTCTCACCTGACGTGTTGTGATTGTCAGATTTGTATTCTGTCCTTTCGTTGAACATTATATGTTGTTATCTTAAAGATAGTGTTTGTTTAGATGTTCCTTTATGTGTATGGAATTTCTTCTGCTGCCTATTCCTTGTTTTTTTTTTTTTTTAATGATTTTATTTATATGCAAGAGAGTGTGAGAGAGCGAGAGAGCACAAGCAGGGGTGCCGCGGAGGAAGAAGCAGACTCCCCGCTGAGCAGGGAGTCCGGTGCAGGCTCCATCCCAGGACCCTGGGATCACAGCCTGAGGTGAAGGTGGACGCTTCACTGCCTGAGCCATCCAGGTGCCCTCGACTGTTCCTTTTTGTGTCTCAGACCCCTCGCCTTAGGGATAATTTTACTTCTTTTGGTATTTTTATAAGTTATTCCATAAAGGTGTTTTAGTAGCAGTTATATCTTTGTTGTTGTTTGTCTGAAATTTCTTTTTGACCCTCATTCTTCTTTTTTTTAAGATTTTATTTATTCATTTGACAGGAAGAGATCACAAGCAGGCAGAGAGGCAGGCAGAGAGAGAGGAGGAAGCAGGCTCCCTGTCGAGCAGAGAGCCCGATGCGGGGCTCGATCCCAGGACCCTGAGATCATGACCGGAGCCGAAGGCAGAGGCTTTAACCCACTGAGCCACCCGGGCGCCCCTGACCCTCATTCTTGATGGTGGTTTTGTTGTGTGCCATCCCGGACCGAGGGCAGTCTTCTTGTGGCACACACTGCCGCCTCTGGTGCCTGTGCCCTTGTCACCTGGGGCCTGTTGCATGGTGCTTCCTTTAGGTGACGTCCTCCTTCTCTGTGGCCGCTTTTAGGATTTTTCTGTTTTTCAGGTTTTCAGTTTTATCATGGTGTGTTAGGTGTGGGCTTCGTTTTGTTGATCTCGTTTTACGTAGCTTTGTTTCCTGTATCTATTTTCTGTTGTTACTTCTGGAAAATTCTCAGTCATTCTTTGTAACCCTCTTCTGTTTCTTCTTTCCAGACTCTGATTCGACCTTCGTCAGCCTCATTCTGTCTTCATCCTTCTTGTCCTTCGTATTTTCTGTGTCCTTTTCTCTCTGTGTGCGTTGTGGCCTTCAGGTTTTCACTCCGTCAGACCCCCCTGTGTCAGTCGAAGGCAGACACCGTGTCTTTCGCCGCAGCGATCGCACACGTATGACCCACGTTAGATGGACACACCGTGCAGTGCGCACGTTCTCTGTGTTTAAGCGGCTGTTGGAGGGGGTTCATTTCTGACTACGTCTTACTTAACGTTTAGCATCCTTCTCATTTCATCTTTTATTAAACTGCTCATGTAGAATTTTATAAAACTGTCATGTGAAAAGTCCAGATTTCTAAGTTACTGATTTAGATCAGGTGATTTTTTCTCTTTTTTTTGACTGCTGCTTCGGGCCAGGCTACTCCTGTGTGGCGCTGTTCCCCGCCGTGCTTGGCCCTGCTTTCCACCTGGGTGTCCTCCCGGCCGGGTGCTTTGGGGAACCCCTTCCAGTTCCATTCAGATTCCTAATTCTTGCGCTCAGCTGCCCCTCTACGGGGGTGCCCTTTGTCCTGGCACCTTTGTCAGGCTGCCTGCCTCATGGACCCCCCCACCCCCGTATGGGCTCTGCCTGATGGCTTCAGGACTGAATTATCAGGGGAGGAAGGCAAAGGTGTTTGTTTTAAAAAAAAGAAAAATCTAACTGTGTTGTTTTGACTGAGGTAAAGTTCACATCATAAAATTAACCACTGTTTTAAAGTGAACAGTTTGGTAGCATTTTGTGTATTTAGTGTTGAACAGCTGTCGTCTGTCTAGTTCCAAGAACTTCTCTTTTCTTTTCCTTTTCGGGTTTTTTGTTTTTTGTTTTTTTGTTTTTTTGATTTATTATTCATTTGAGAGAGAGAGAAAGGAAGAGGGACAGAGGGAGAGGGAGAGAGAAAATCTTGGGTAGACTCCCTGTCGGGCACGGAGCCCGAAGCGGGGCTCAGTCCCTTAACCCATGGGATCATGACCCAAGCCAAAATCTCCCAAGTCAGATGTTTAACCGACTGAGCCACCCAGGCACCCCTAGATCCAAGACCTTTTCATCGGAAGAGTCCTGGTGCTGATGCCCACTCGCTCCTGTGCCTCCCCCGCTCTGGCAAGTTCTCGCCTGCAGTCCATCTTTGCGCATTTCCTTATTCTGGAAATCTCACACCAGTGGCATCGTAACGACATGTTGCCTTTTTGTGTCTGGTTCTTGGACAGAGCATGTCTTTGAGGTTCACCGGTGATGGGGCATGTGTCAGCCTCGTTCCTTTTTATGGGTGAATAATACTCCATTGTGGGGATGGGCCATTTTCCTTTCCATTCACAAGGCGATGGGCTTTCCCACCTCCTGGCCACCAGGAGTAGAGGTGCTGTGAACAGCCACGGGTAAGTGTTTGCACACCTGTTTTCATGTGTCTTGAGTATGTATCTTGGAGTGGAATTACCTCCTCCCCCCAAATAAATGAAAAATAAAGGGTATCTTTAATGTTGTTGTTTTTTTTTCAATATCTGGTATTTCTTTAATTACAACTGCGATTCTTCAGGAGAGGGCTTACAGCTGAGTGTAGGGAGGCCGCGAGTGCATCGGAGTAGTGTGTGTGTGAGAATTTGCACTGGACATGTGTGCTAGAGCTGCGTAAATTATGGTCTCTGTGTCCTACAGTTGTACCTTTGCTTTTAAGAATTGAAATTTGTAGTTTGGGTCAAGACTAAGGTTGTGGCATTTATGAACCCAGAGTGGTGTGGTCGTGTGTGTGTTGCCTACATACAGTGTACTCAGAAAGTGATGTCTGTCTGCGTGGTTTATTTTAGACACTTTGATGGCGTTTGCTATTTTAATGGAAAATATTTTTATGAATCTTCTAATGAGAAGTCTTGTTACCTGGGAAAGAATGCTTCACCTAAATCGATGTCCACAGCTTCCAGATTTTGTTGTCTCTTTCTGCTGTGCTGGCTGCGGCCCATTTGATGTTTCAAACCCAGCGTAGGCTGATTTGGTTGGGGGTTGCACAGGAAGGGTGTCTGACGGTCCCCGTTTACTTGAATTTTAGTAGCGCACCATTAGCATTGCCCTGCTACGCTGCCCGAAGGCGTGTGTGGATGCAGGACATGATCTGGGCTGGTTTTTAATGTGCCTAGGCTGAGAGTACTATGCTTCCTTTGTACCTGCTTTCACACTTCCTGACCGCTCTGTGGATGAAGACTGTCTGGCATGGGACGCCCGTACAAGGCCCTTGCTCTGCTGGGAGCCTCCCCGGGGCCGGGTGGGCAGCTCGGAGCATGGCTGCCCTGTGGCCACCCCGTGTTGCTGGTGCTTCCCTACCTTGGCCTCCCAGTGCTCCTGCAGGAATCCCTGCTTGCATCCCGTGGAAGCCGTGGGTGGCCCGGGAGCACTTGGGGCCTTGAGGCTGGTGGTGGCCACGCTGCCTTTCGGTTGTGGCAGGTGGATGGCCTGCAGATGCCAAAGGCTGTGGAGGGTGTTTCCCCTGCAGGCCCCCGGCGCTGACTCGCTGTCTGTCCACGGAAGTGCATCCTGAGGCAGTGCCCCGAGGAGCGGCCCCAGTGGTCTGCCGCAGAAGAGCTTGCAAAGTCTTTGGTGTTTCTCCTTCAGGCAAGGCTGCGGTGTCCTAGTTCTCAGGGCTGCCTCGTGGTCTGGGTGTGGGTTAGGGTCAGCCCTGCCATGGTGTGCGTGGCAGAAAGCAGACGAGAGCTGGTGGAAACTTGCGTCTCGCAGGGATGTGGTGGCAGCGGGGAAGTGGTTTGGGGCTGATCTTGTGACCGGACTCGTGGAGGTGAAGTGAGTCTGTAGCCCTCCTCACCGCACTTGCTGTCTCTGTGTCACCGCGGGGAGGGGAGTCACAGGGGCCCGAGGTCGACAGGGAAAGGAGGTCAGTCGGGGGAGGTCATGGTGGCGGTGGGACAGTAGCTGAGGCTTGACCTCCAGGCAGTGCGACTGGAAGAGTGCTGTCCACGCTCAGCTGGCCTGGCTGCCCGTGGCGGGTGGTGAGACCGGAAAGGGGAACTCTCCTGGTAACTTGGTTCGGGACAGCGGCAGGCTCGTCGTCACCCAAAGCTCTGATGGCCTTTACACTGATTCTTCTCTCTCCTGCTGGGCGTCTGACCCTGGGCCGTGTGTCCCCTCCTGGGCTTCGTGCATCCTGTATGTCAGGGCCGTTGCCCCTCAGCCTGATGGGGCAGGGTCTGGAGCAGGTCGCTCCTCTAGGTGGTAGACATCGTGGGGCCCGTGAAGGTCTGGGCTCTGGGGCTGGGAATGTAAATGCGTGACTCAGCGGCAGAACTGGTCTCTGACTTCCGGGTTAAGCCTTTAATTCTCCCGAATGCTTGTTTTTGCTTCTTTCAAGTTGATGTACTTGGGCCACTCTGTCATCAGCTGTGGGCGTTTCATCCCCCGGTGTGGTGCTCCTCTCCCCTCCCATGTGCCCTCTGGGGCCTTTGGCAAAGAGACAGGATGGACAGGCGGTTGGCCTTCTGCTGATCGCCAGGCAGCAGAGAGGAAGAGGCTTTGTTGTCTCTCACTGAGAAGGAGGATCATTCGTAGGTCAGGGCAGTGTTGGATTTGCAAAGAACAATTACTTAGATTGCTTGAAAAGAAATAGTTTTTTCTTTTTTTTTTTTTTTAAGATTTATTTATTTGTCAGAGAGAGAGAGAAATGGAGAGAGAGCGCAAGCAGGGGGAGAGGCAGGCTCCCTGCCGAGTAAGGAGCTCGATGTGGGGCTCGATCCCAGGACCCTGGGATCATGACCTGAGCTGAAGGCAGGTGGCTAATCAGCTGAGCCCCCCAGGTGTCCCGAAAAGAACTGTTTTTTTTTTTTTTTTTTAAGATTTTATTTATTTATCTGACAGAAATCACAAGTAGGCAGAGAGGCCGGCAGAGAGAGAGGGGGAAGCAGGCTCCCTGCCGAGCAGAGAGCCCGATGTGGGGCTCGATCCCAGGACCCTGGGATCATGACCTGAGCTGAAGGCAGAGGCTTAACCCACTGAGCCACCCAGGCGCCCCAAGAACTGGTTTTAACAGAGTCTGGATTCAGGCCTGGCCAGTCTCCCTGGAAGCCAGCACCCTAGTGTGGCAGCTGACAGCAGGAGATGCCACCAGCTTCAAGGGCGTGGAGGAATGCTGTGGGCCAGGCCTCTGGGGGCGGTCTCCTTCCTGAGGGTTCAGCTGGCCTCCCCTGGGAGTTCCCATTTCCACCTCAGGAACCTTGTTTGTTGCGATGTTCATGGCTCTGGGGGTCTCTTGTTGCAGTCTGCGGAGGTCCCTGAGGCCCTGGGCTCTGGCCCGTATGTGGGCGCGCTCCTCAACCTGAGCACCAGCACGTGTTCAGGGACACGGGTGGGAGGAGGGCAGCTCCCATGCAGGGGCTCTGTGCTCGCGACTTTTCATAGGTGACAGCTCCCCCGGGTCCCGTTGGTATTCTTGTGTTTGACTTTAATAAACCAGCCCGTGTGGGGGGAGTTGGGCTGTTTGGTGGTGTCGCTCCAGGCACTGTGGCGCTGCTGTCACCCGTTGCTGACGAGGTGACAGCTGCTCACGCACAGCCCTGACTCAGCAAGAAGGTGTGCTGCAGGCCCCCTGGCTGCTCTGGGGAGCGGGGCTGGCCCCGGGTCCGTCAGGGCTCCTGCTCGTTCCTTCTGGAAGGCTGGCCGCGGGTGCAGGTGTCACTCCCCCTTGCAGTCTGCATGAGGCCTGTGAGGACACTCCCAGAGTGGGGCGTTTGATCTTACAGGAAATATCTGGAAGTGTAGGTGTTCAGTACTGAAAAAAATTAAAATAAGTGTATGGTGAGAAGATTGTATTTTCTGTGTGAGGATTATTTCTAAGCCAACGATTTAATTTTACTTTTATCACAGTAGAGTGAGCCGAGGGTTAGATTAACTTCCTGCGTGTGGCATTTACAAGCGGTTCCTTCACATGGTGGCAGAAGAATTGGTCCCCTGTGGTGCTGTCTGGACGTGCAGGGGCTGCTCCAGACCTGGGACCTTTATTTGGTGGGAGGGCTGGAGTGATGCAGCCGCTGGTCCAGGGGAAAGCAGCGGGGAGTATCCAGTGAGGTTCTTTCTCCTCCTCGGGCGGGGTCACCTGGATGGAAAACAGCCCCTCCCTCTATGTGGATCCCTCTTGGGAAGCGTTAACAGTGTGGTAACTTGGAGACTTCAGGGTTCGATCGTAATTTCTTTGTATGAATTTCCAATAGCCCAGGACCTAGTGGTGAGAGAACCAGACTGGGGTCACGTCTGTCCCTTTCCTTCTTGTGGCATCCATCAAGTTTTCAGGGCACTGGCCTTGGTCCAGACTACACACTTGGTCACTTCTACCTTAGGCTGAATGATGGGTAGGCAAGGGAGGGAGGTTTTTTCCTCCAAAGCTTTAAACTCTCTGTTGTCTGTGTACATAAGTTTGGAGAAGCACTGCATATGGTAAGTATATTTTAAAGGGGGGGTAGAGAGGTGTGTTTCTGTTATCCTCAGTTACACAGAAATGTGCCAGAAGGTTATACTTGATTGAAACATTAGGGAAAGATTTCTAAGAGGAATGGCTTAAGCAGTGTTAGAAAATTGGAAGGATGTGCATTTTTGGAGAAAGAAGGAGAGAGAAACACTCAAAACAATTTTGTTACCTACAGTGCGCAAAAGCAGTGTGCTGGGTGCTGGGTGCAGCTGTGAGCCGGAGGGAAGGGGCCCCGACCTGTCACTCCCGTGTCGTGTGGTCAGGACACTGCCCCATGGCTCACACTCTGCTCACCCCCCTCTAAGAAGCAACTCAGGGCCAGGTGAACCCCGCCGACCAGAACAGGGTTGACGAGGACCTGGGGAAGAGGTGCTTCCTGGTGCCTTAGGTGGGTGCTGGAGGGAGGGGAGGGACAGCAGGTCCCCTGGACTCACCCCATCTACTTTTCATGCCACGGCACTTACGGAGGTGTGGTTCTCAAGCCTTTTAAATGCCTGACAAAGTGCACTGTCTGATGTGTGTTCAGGAACAGCTCGTAAGTGAATTAATTGTAACATTGGCAGGATTAAACCTAGAAACATGTGCGTCATTTAGTTTTCACAGTTCTTTATAATGAAAAAAAAGGTTTTTTTTTTAAGGTTTTATTTATTTATTTGACAGACAGCGAGAGAGGGAACACAAGCAGGGGGAGGGTCAGAGGGAGAAGCAGGCTCCCCGCTGAGCAGGGCGCCTGATGTGGGGCTCGATCCCAGGACCCTGAGATCATGACCTGAGCTGAAGTCAGATGCTTACCCGACTAAGCCACCCAGGTGCCCCATCCACACTTTTTTTTTAGGGATTCTGCACATACCTGCACATACCTGAGTGTGGTGAGTGGGGCTGCCTGGTTCTGTGCTGGCCTCCTCGCTGTGCGCGTGCTGTGGCCAGTGGCCCTGTTGACTCTTGGGGGTCCAGTTACAGGTTCCTGTGCTGGCTTGACTGAAGTCCCCTTTAGCAGGACTGCAGGCCACATGGTGGGTCTTCCCGCTCCAGAGCCCCCTGGTCCCAGCTGGTTGCTGTGGATGCTTTGGCTACTTACTTGCTTGTTCCTACTTAATGCTCATGCAGGCGCAGGTCGTCCCGTTTCTAGGATGATCAGGGGCTAGTGCAGGTGGAGTGGGCTCTGCTGGGGGAGCGTTTCGCTGTCCCTCTGGAGGCCCTCTGTCAGCCCCCCAGGGCTCAGTTGCATGTCTTGCACCGGCCTTGTGTTTGGCGTCGCCCTCCTAGCGCTCTGACACTGAGTTTCACTTCATTTTCCCTGCTGCCAAGTAAGTAGGACTCGGGAATGAATTCATTTATTCCGAGCTGGACTCACTACTTCGCCAAGAGGGCCGCCCAGTATGTAACCCTGGTCTTCACAGCGTGCAAGTCTGTCATGCTGTCCCCTTGGTAATGACCATAGTCAGCTTTCCAGGGGGTGAGGCCTGATGTGGGAGGTGGGCGTGCTTGCAGAACCCTGAAAGGTGGCCTAGACCCTGAACTGGGAGGGAGGCAGTTGCCAGGCCACTGACGTTGGCCAGAATGTGAGTCAGTGTCCCCAGCGGTGGCGAATGACAGATGTTAACTCCTCTGTGAAGCGGTTCGCGGGTGTCACGGGCCGGCAGGATACGGCGTCCACTTTCACTTCTTCAGCCTTTCACTCCACTGCTTTTCTTTCTGTGGGCTTTTGAACACGTGGGCCTTGAATGTTTACACTCTAAGTAGTACATGGACATTTCTACCTCGTGACCCCTGTAGCCCCGTCTGCAGGTCGTGGGAAGACAGTAGAGCAGCCATGAAAGCTCTTTTTTGCTTGTGGGTGTGGGGGTCACGCACGCTCTTCTGCATGGGGGTCATGCTGTTTTGTGTGTTCTAGGCATTTAGAAATGGAAGTCCTCAGATCGTCCAGTTGCTTTGTGAGAAACACTTCCTGGTAGAGCCCAGTCTCTCACCAGACCCTTGTGGAGCTCGATGTGATCCTTCCAGGAGGGACACGACAGGGCATTGACAGCGGAGTGTGTGGGGACGGGCTGGGCATGTGAGCGTGCCGGGGCCTGGACTTCGAGAATGAGGCCCCGGGTCTGCAGACAGGTATGGGACGGTCCCCTGTCATTCTTGAGACACTTGAGAATTGGGCTTGTGGGCAGTGCGGGTATCTAAAAGCTAACCAGAGATGTGAAGCCGGAAAAGGGCGGATCCAGATGGGCCCTGAGTAAAGAGGTGGGGAGAGCCCCTTGATGGGGAGCTGGGAAACCCAGGGTGCCTACAGGCTAGGGGCTCGGTCACCAGGGCAGGGGTCCCAGCCATGGTCCCGTCAGAGTGGACTGTGCTTGTTAGTCCCATACCTGCTAGGTCCAGAGTGACATCGTGACTCACACATGGTGTTACCTGTGTTCATGTTTGCGTGTGGATGCGTGTACGGCAGCGATCGGCATTAACACCTTCTCAGCTGTCAGATGGCCTTTCACATGTTTTATTTAATTTATTCATTCAAGTAATTAATTAATTAATTTAATGTAGGGTTCCCAGCATGAGATCAAGACCTGAGCTGAGATCAAGGGTCGTTACACTTTAACTGACGTTCCACTTTTCACCTATTTGGAAAGGGTCTTTTCATTATAAAGAGTAAGGCTTATTCTGGGTTTTTATTTATTTTATTGTTAGTAATCTGAGTGCAGATTTCACATATATGTATTTTTACTTCGTGTGGTTTAGCGTCTCAAGCTTCTGTGGAAGGTTCTGCCAGTGGAGGATCCTGGCTAGTGCCAGAAGGTGGGGAGCTGCCTGGGACCCAGACGTCTCACCGTAGCTGGGGCTTGTCCTCCTGGACAGGTGTCTCTGGGGAGGTGCCAGAGCAGCCAGGTTTCACACTGTGGAGCACCAGCGGTCATTCCGACGATAGCCTGGGCTAGAACTACCGCCTGAGAGCCTACTGGCAGTGTTGAATTGAAAGAGTGATAGGACGTATTTGCAGGGAGAGAGGAGCGCAGACACCCGGGTCTTATCATAAAAGGCTGTGCTCCCAGGGGCTCTTTGGTGGCGCAGTCAGGCGTCTGACTCTTGGTTTCTGCTCAGGTTGTGACCTTGGGATGGTGAGCTCGAGCCCCGTGTCAGGCCCTGTGCGCAGCGTGGGGTCTGCTTGAGATTCTGCCTCCCACTCCCTCTGCCCTTCTTGCCTGTGGCCTTTCTCTCAAATAAATGTTAAAAAAAAAGTTGTGGGGCACCGGGGTGGCTCATTTGGAGAAGCGTCTATCTTCGGCTCAGGTCCTGATCTCGGGGTCCTGGGATCGAGCCCCACGTTGGGCCCCCTGCTCCGTGGGGGGTCTGCTTCCCCTCCCCCTCTCTTGCTTTTGCTCTCTGTCAGATAAATAAAACCTTAAAAAAAAAGTTGTGCTCCTAAAGATGGTGTTTTTCCACCCCGAGGTTATGGACTAAGCAGTGCCCTGCTCTGAAATTGTGCACCGTCTGGGGAGAAGACTTGGCCCACTTGGGACCTCTGGACCCTGTGGGGCTTGGATGGCATGGATGTACCCAGCCTGCATCCAGGGAGCCCCTCAGTGGGTGGCACGTCCTTCCAGTGTGAACCTCAGAGGGCAGGTGGGAGGTGGCCGTGGAGGAGGATGGAGAGGACATGCGGAGGGGCACAGCCTGGCACAGAAGGGCGCCGGGAACGAGTCTGCGTGTTCTGAGCCCTGGGCAGTGAAGCCTTTGCATGTGTCCGCAGGCGCCCTGGTCCCCTCTGTGCGGCTCACTGCCGGGTGGAGTGGCCGGACGGTGTTGCCACGTTGGCCGGAAGCGGCATTCAGACACCCTGAAGGGTTAGTGTGCAGAAGCAGGGAGGGGCTTTTGCTTATGTTTTGTCTGAGTGTGTTGGTATGTTTCAGTTGATTTTGTTTTGTTTTGTTTTAGAGAGAGTGAGAGCATGAGCTGGGGGAGCTGGGGGAGCCGGAGTGGCTGAGGGAGAAGCAGACTCCTCGCTTAGCCGGGAGCCCGATGTGGGGCTCCGTCCCTGGATCCTGGGATCATGACCTGAACCGAAGGCAGCAGGTTAACCCACTGAGGCACCCAAGAGCCCCTAAAAAATCTTTAAAAAAAAAAAAAAACACTCTTCTCATGTCTGGAATTTGTGTCTGGAGTTCGTGTTTCTAGCTTTGCAGTGGTAAAATGGTAGACTGTGTTGAGCCCGAGGTTCCTTGAGGGGTCACTTGGGACCAGAGAGACTGCAGACAGTCATCACAGTCCAGGCAGGTGTTCCTGGGGAAGGTGCGCCTGCTTGTCCTGCCTTGTGGAAACCACCACAGTGGTCAGGGTGGCACTTGCTTGGACATCTGGCCCCTTCCTTAAACCTCCTGGCCGCCCGGAGACGCAGGTGGGGGAAGAGGTGCCAGATCTAACCCAGAGCGTGCCGTGTGGCATAGGTGACGCGGAGCCCATGGCCATGAAGGTCAGCGATCCAGGCTTCGTGGCATAGTCTGTCGTGGCCACATCTCCCTAGTGCCTGCCTCTGTCCCAGGGGTGGGCTGGGGAGTTCTGCTGAGGGTGTAGGGGGCCTTGTGGGGTATCACTGGGGGGAGGTTCGATGAGGAGCCAGAAATCTCACTGCCTGGAAGTCACTGCTATTGCTGTTTTGGCTGATAGGGGTCCCGTGTGAGCAGCCGTCCCTCAGTGTGATGCTCGCTGTGCAGTCCTGGGCTCACTGGGTCTGCCGTCTTGTGTCTTGTGGTGGATAAAGTGCCCCTTCCTCCCGTTGGCTAGAGAAGGGCCTGGCGCTGGGAGCGCTGGTCATCGTTAGGACTCTGCGCGAGTCCCAGCACCGTGTGTCTCTGAGGTTATGAACGTTCTCCTGTAGTGAGATGCTGTCTTGGACGGCAGTCTGAGTGGTGTTGCGTGCTCTGGTTGGGGCCCGTTCCCCATTCTCAGCAGCAGCGGTCTCTTCCTGCTGTTCCCAACCGTGGCTGCACCAGGGCAGCTGCCTCCTGGGTAGCCCGTGGCTCTGGGTTGAGATCTGAGGGCACACAGAGGCCGTGGGACTGTGGGGCTGCCCCCCCACCACTGGGTCACATTCCTGACTCCGTGGGAGGGGCTTTGTACACAGAGTGGTGCCCCGCACCCTGTCCTTGGGGTAAAGGGTGCAGCCGGTTCAGGGTCAGCCTGTCGGCCCTCCACCCACGGCCTCTCACCTGGTGCAGCACCGGTGTGTCTGGGGATCGCTGTTGGCCGTCAGGTGTGCTTACCCCGTTTTCAGCTCCGTCTCCTCTTGGGTTGGGGCGTTCGTAGTTGTGGGTGCGTGTGAGCTCTTCATGTGGAATCCCCACTGTGGCCCACTGTGCGCATTGGTTCCTTGCTTTGGTGTGTTGATCTGTGGAGACCCTAACACTGCACACAGTAGCGTGTGCCCCATCGTTAGAAATGTGCCCCCCGTTCTGAAAGCAGACAACATTTGCCTGCCTCTTTCTTCTAGTCATGTTAGGGTTTCATTCTAGCGCCATTTTGAGATCTGTCACCACTTGGGTTTCTCTGGTGACTTGTTTTCATTAGCGAGTTCCGCATGTCACAGGCGTCTAGGAAATGCCGGGTGACCCGTGTTCATTATGACGTCGGCTTGCGGGGTGTGTGGAGCCAGAGGGACTAGCCTGACTCCTGGCCGATGGGGGCGTGTGGCTCCCTGATCTCACCCCCGACCTTGCACCACGGGCTTCGTGTTACAGCTTGACCTTAGGTTGGAATATGTGCCCAGCTGAGCCCCCTTGCTGCCCTCCTTGTCAGAGCTTGCGTCCTCTGACCTCACGGGTTTTCTTCCTGCTTTGTCAGTGTCCTTGCTCTGCCTCACACCCTTATCGTGGGGAGAAGGTGCCGTGCTGCCCGCGAGCAGGGCCCCCCCCCCCCCGCCCCCCGTGCAGCCCCTACTTCCACGCTGCCCGACAGGTCGCGGTGGTGCTGGGAGTTGGGCCTTTCCTTGCATCCCCCACCCCTGGCCGCCTGGGACGAGCAGCGGAGGCCCTGCTGGCCGAGCTTGCTTGCAGTCCTGGTGCCTTCCTCAGCCCGCCCGCCTGCCTGCCGCTAGCCCCGGCAAGGCTGGGCGGCCCCCACTTCTGCAGCCGCATGGGTTCAGCAGGGTCCCCTCCAGGGCTCACCATCTGCCTCGTGGGCTTTCTCAGCCTGGTTTCTGGAGGCTCATCGCTGGCCATGTGTCTGTCCTGGCAGCTCCTTTTCCACTGGTGGGTAGTACTCCGTGCCAGGCTGTGCATTTAAACTCCCCCCGGAAGGGCGCATGTGTGGTTTCTCTGGGGTGGGGGGCGACAAACGAGGTTGCCGTCAGCGTTTGTGTGCAGCTGCCGGTGCGGGGGGGTCTTCGTCCCTCGGGGGTGAAGGCTGAAAACTCGACTCGCTGGGCCATGCGGTGAGTCCGCTCGCGGCCCGTGTGTGTTTACTTTCGCGTCGATGGAAACTCAGCTGACACGCGAGGTCGCAGCTAACTGCTAATGGAGCAGACGAAGAGGCGATGAGAGTTGAGAAAGTATTTTGTTCGAATGTTTTTAGACAAGTCATTTTGAAAGATTCAGTCAGAAAACTTAGTCCCCACTTCCTGAGGAACAATTCTGTGGGCACTTTGGATGGTTTGGGGACCTGGGCTGGCCGTGTCCTGGAGAGCTTGGGGGCAGCCCCGGTGTCCCCACATTCCTTATGACCTGTGACCTGGATTTAATCAGCGTCTCTAGCTGTCCGATGTAGGGAGCGGTTTTCCCAGACCTGCTCCATTGTCCTCAGGGGAAGCCCGGTTCGACCCTGGGCTCCGGTGTTGCTCAGGCTCTGTGGCGCTGCCGTCCGCGGCCAGTGGAGAGGACGTGCCCTGTGGAGGAGTAGATGATGCTTGGCCTTGCCGCAGTCTTGCTTTGTGATGCTCTTGTGTCAGAAGTTCTGGCCCAGGTAAGACTGCGGGCTCCTGCCCTGAGAGAGCACGTTCCTTCCGTCCTGCGGTGCGCGGCTCGCGTGCGTTGTAAGGGTGGTGGTGTCCGTCCAGCCTGGGTCGTGCTTCCCGTGGTGCCCACCGCGGGAGAGTCTGTTTGTGGCCTCACGACGGACGCACCTCGGCTGTCAGCGCGCACCGAGGGCGACGGTGGACGGGGGCTTGTCCACAGGGAAGCTGTGGGAAGGTTCGCGGGCCCACACGGCCCTGGGACTTGCCTGTGGCAGGGGAGCGGGCTCCGTGGGTGCTCCCACTGGGGCAGGGGAGCGGGGAGCCGGCTGGTGCATGGGCCGGGCGCCGACACCCGCAGCTCTTCCAGTGCAGGTGGGCCGGGGTCCCTCCCCAGCCGAGGCGAGGCCGGCACACAAGCCTGCACGTCCCCTCTGTGTGGAGTGGCCGCTGCCGCCCGCAGCCCAGCTAGGGGCCTTTGGGGCAGTTTTCCAGAAATGTCCTGTGGGAACTGAGAACCGACATGTCTGGGGAACTAGATATTCCGTCCATCATTTCCTCCTGCCCCTCAGCACCTTCAACACTGGCTTTTCTTCCGAGCAAGTTGGACTGCATTTTTGAGGGAGGTATGATGGCTGTTTGTCCTGGTGGCTGAGGTGGGAGTCTGTGGTGTCGTGCACGCCTGCGCCCGGGAGGGCCCTGCTCTCCTGGGTCTGTGGGAGGCTCCGCATGCAGCCCCGGCGTGCGGCGCGGCGGTGCAGCCCGTGCCTCCCGGAGACACGGCTCCGTGCAGCGAGCCCTTCAGTCAAGGGTTTGCTTCCTAAATCAGTGTGATGCGTGACTTACCAGAAGACGCGCACTGTCTGTGCAGGCTGACGATTTCTTTTATGGATGAACGCTCTCTGCCTCTGCGAGGAAGGCCCCTCGTGCCCCCTGGGTGCACCGTGTGCCGGCCCTGCAGCGGGCTGTGGCGCTCTCGGGGTTAAGTCATTTCTCTCACCTGGAGGCTGCTTTGTCCTTAGGCAGTTGGTGTTAGACAAATGACATGCTGTCTGGAGAGAAGGGTATTTAAATTACATCGCAGGTCTCCGGGTTGCCAAAAGGAAGCCCTCTGGGGAATCTTATATATTTGACATGCATTCGCAGTGTGTAACTGGAACCATGAGAAAGGTTTTTGTTCAAAGCTATTGAAGAGTTTCCTTATTTTAAACCTGTTGAATCTGGAAAGAGTGGTTAGATTTTAAACTTTTTCTGATAGCAACTTCTTATAGAAGTTTGCAGCAGTGACTCTTTCTGCCCCACGGACAACCTCACCCCCCCAGAGTCTGTGGGAGCTTCTCTGGGTGCCCTGCGTGGCCGCTGAGGCTGGTCTGTCTCTTTACACAGAGGAGGCTGGAGGGTGCTCAGAGTCTGGTGGCCGCACACGGCCCCGCCAGCCCCTGCTCCCTGAGGTCGCTGCTCTTGGGGCCACTGTGGGATGAATCGGACCTGACAGGCCCAAGTTTTCAGTTTGCTTGTTAAGGAAATCCACCGTCTCCGTTTCCTCCTCTGAGTTAGCTGTTTTACTTTCTGCACGTCAGAGTCCCCTTCCAAGGACCGGGAGGGGAACGTCCCTGCTGTCTTCTCTGTGGGACCCTGTCCCGTCGTGAGGCCCCTGTCAGTTGCCGGCAGCCGCGTCTTCCCCTCCCCCGGAGGGTCAGCCGCTGATGTCTGTCGCCGGTGCCAAGGGAGGGGTCATCAGAGGCTTCTGAGCAGAGTGACAGATTCACGACTTTGAAGAGCTCTGCGTCCAGCGCTTGGGTGGAGCTTGGCTAGGCGTCCACGCGGGTGGGCGCTGCTGGTGGGCGGCCCCTCAAGGCCCCGCAGTGTGGGCCTCTGTGTCTCTGACCAGTTTCTGCAGGAGGACAGAGGAGTCCAGTTACCTGCGGCACATGGGCACGTGTGGGTTCTGGGAACAAAGTCAGGGTGTGTCTGTGATTGGGGGGGGTCACTGTGGCCTGCGTTCCCCACTGGTCTGCTGTCCCTGTCCTGGAGAGCTGAGTCTGAGTACCAGCGCTCAGGGGCTGACCTTTTTTCACTCCTGGGGACAGAGTGGGCCAGATGGACCAAGGTTGGACCCACTAACTAGGCTGGCGATTTGCCCAGCAGTGTTGGTCAGACTGTGACATGGTCTGTGTGCGAGTTGTGCTGGAGGTCCATTAGTGGAATACAGTCCAGCCATTTGTGTCCTTTTCCTCATGACCGACAGACCTCATTGGCCAATAAAGTGACGCTTTGGAAAACCATTCCGCTCTCACTTGGGAACACACCACTGGGCTCCCTGACCTGGGCTCGGGCTCGGGGGGTGCGATGGGAGTGACCTCAAGGTTGAGCCGACCTGGGCTGGGGGCTGTGTCCATGTGGAGGTGGGCTTCTTGCAGGGGGCACCGAGCAATCCGGATGTTATAGTGGGTGTGATGCCTGCCTGAAGTCGACATCCGTGGCACTGGCCACTGTCACTCCTAGTTGTCTGTCTTGAAATTGATTTTGTCTAGTGGACCGATAAATTGGGACTCAGCAGTTAGCATCCAGGTTCCCCTCGGGCTATAGAATTGCTGAACAGTCTTACCCAGAGCTGTCTGGGTGGCTGAGCCACAGTGACGGTCTTAGGGGCCCTGGTGTGGCAATGATAGTGCGTTTACATGATGCTTTCCTCCTGAAGGTGCCACAGCCTATTAGTTTTCACATCCGTTGGACCGTGAACGGGCTGTCCTATTAGTGAGGAAAGTGGATGTGAACAACACTAGAAAACTAGGAGTAGTTCCATGTGACCTGGAATTTTTCCGGGTAGAACCACTGAACACCCATTGGAAGCATTACAGAGTTGGTTTAGTTCAAGTTAATATAATAGTTTAAAAATCACTGATTCGGCTTAACTAGTTTACAGCAGCTGCGATGGTACCCTCTCGTTTGCTTTGGTAGTTGTACACACTCCGGGAGTCTTTTTTTTTTTTTTTTTTTTAAAGATTTTTATTTATGTATTTGGCAGACAGAGATCACATGCAGGCAGAGAGGCAGGCAGAGAGAGAGAGGGGGAAGCAGGCTCCCCGCTGAGCAGAGAGCCCGATGCGGGGCTCGATCCCAGGACCCTGAGATCATGACCTGAGCTGAAGGCAGAGGCTCAACCCCCTGAGCCACCCAGGCGCCCCCCGGGAGTCTTAATTATAATGTTCATTAGACATTCACGAAGACTGATAGGTGTTCTTTCACAAAATTGAGCTCAGTTTCTGGTGCGCTGACTGATGGGGGCAGAGCCTGCTTAGCAAAGTTTGCCTGGCTTGGAGAAGGCTCCAGGGCCTTTGCAGCGGGGAGAAGCTGTACTCCCGTGTGGCCTAGCGAGATGCAAGACGTGGGGGTGCTGGGACCTCTCGAGAGGGAGCCCTGGGAGCCGCTTGGGCAGGCTCTCTCCTCTGAAGGTTAGACCGGTGCTGAGAGCGGGTAGTGGTATGGCAGTGACGGAGGGTCTGGCCAAGAACGGGGAGAGGAGTTAGGGAGGTCCCCACTAGAGGCGTGGCTGCTATGGGTAGGGTGGGCCTCAGCTCGACGGGGAAGTGAGGAGGGGCGGCTCTGGGATAGCTACCATGCCCTGACCTGTGCCCTAGAAGATGGTGCATGTGGCTTCTGGCTGAGGTGGGATACGTGGGGGAGACAGGCCCAGTTTCAGCCCTTGTGGCATTGGAGGGGCACGTCCCACAGGGGCTGCCCTGCTGCCTCTCTGTTGAGGAAACGAGAACTCAGCAAGGGGGTGGGCTCCAGGTTTGGGGTTCTTGGCGTGCTCGATGTGGTGCCCCGGCCCCCCGTGCTCCCTGGGACAGTGAGTACAGGTGCCCTTGGTTGGTCCCATCGTCGACCCTGGCTGAGATGGGTTTACACTGTCACTTTACAGTTTACACAGTGTTGCTAACACTGTGTTTTTGAGCTGTTTGTTTATTAATAACTTATTTTGGAGTACGCTTATGTAATGGTAAGTAAATTTATGTTAATTATTTATAATAAAGTAAATGATCACCATATGTATACGAAAAGCGTAAGAATCAAATCTACTTTTTGTTGTTATTTATATAGAATCGAACACCCTTAGACGCAGAAAGGCAGAGGGGAAATATTTCTTTGATATTCATAGTCTTACTGTTGTTTCTTCTGTTTTTTTTTGCCCAAGGCTATTTCTAGGTTCCTTTTCATGGAAGGTAATTTCTGGGAGGATAGCCGCATGCTCAGGAAATTGCTGCCTCATTTTGCTTAAACCCCTATCTGGAATGTCTTCTCAGACTGTGTGCACGTAACCTTGCTAGTCGTCTTGTTAAACAGACAGGACAGTGTGAGGTGTACGGTGAGGGGCTCGTGGCGGCGCCGGACTCCTGGGCAGGCCCTGGCACACACGTGCACAAGGGGCTGAGGCTGGGCCCCTCTTGTGCTGCCTCTCGGTCACACGGTGTGCTGGCGTTTAGCTTCGTTCTTTCTCCTGTCAGTGGTCGATCCCTGTCGCTGTCCTGTCCTCATTGATGGGACAGATGTGTGGTGCTCATCTGCAGTGAGGACCCGGCCCGGGATGGGAAGCTACTGGGTCAGCGACGTGTGGCCTGGGGTGTGAGGCTGCTGGAGCGCAGGAGGCTGCGGCCGTGTGTGCTGTAGAACGACACGCTCCCCCCACTTCACGCAGCTGATTGCCCCTTGCGGTGTGGCCGTGTCCTCTGCCCTTCCACTGTCCGACCCGTGGTGTTACGGGTCACATGTTGCTCACTGGAGATGGTCATGCCCATGCGCCACCAGTGCCTGGGAGCGTCTCCTCTGAGAACAGGTCCTCACAGGTTTCTACTTCCAGTGCTCTCCAGACACCAGAGTGAGCTGTCAGTGGGCTTTATGCAGCATTGTTGTTGGGTTTGGATCCGTAAATTGGGACTTAGAGCATGGGCTTTCAGAAAGTCCCATTTAGTGTGGCTTCTAAAAAAATATTAATATTCTATCTTTGAATTACAAATTAAAATTTTTTTTTAGGTTTTTATTTTTTCTATCACATTTTCCTATTATAATCATTTGAAGAGACCTTTTTTTTTTTTTTTAAGATTTTATTTATTTGACAGACAGAAATCACAAGTAGGCAGAGAGGCAGGCAGAGAGGGGGGGGAGGAAGCAGGCTCCCCGCTAAGCAGAGAGCTCGATGTGGGGCTCGATCCCAGGACCCTGAGATCATGACCTGAGCCGAAGGCAGAGGCTTTAACCCACTGAGCCACCCAGGCGCCCCCATTTTAAGAGACTTAAAAAGTTGTGTGATCCATAACATTAAATTCTCTTATATTTTTTAAGTCCTGTGCGTGAATGCAACGTGCTTTACTTTCATCTGAAGTAGGTTACATGTCTTAATAAGCACAGTCTTCCCAAGTACTTGAAATCTGTGAATCTAACCAGTTTAACAGATAAATACACTAAAATTTTAGCTCCTTTAAACATTCCAATACACTTACTATGTATCTTAAAATTCTCTAGTATCTTTATGTCAGAAATCACATGTGCTGTATTAAATTACTCATTTCAAATGGAACCAGAGGATGATGTGTTATGGATTTCAGATTACCTCACATATTACAGGTATTTTAGATAATTAAATCTATCTTGAGGATTCCTAAAGTTAACACAGAAGTAGCCCTGGGCTTCAGTTACTTTGTCATCGTGGTTCCTGATTCTGAAACTGAGTGACTTAAGGCACCCCTGGTTTCTCCTCCCCAAGGCTGCTCATAAGGTGCTAACTTCTGGCCAGAAGGCGAAGTGGTCTCACTTCTGTGGTCCTTGTGGCCAGGGGAGCCCAGGCATCTCTGTTCTGTTCTGAACCCACTTTCACTTGTTTGTGTCATTCGTGGGCAACTTCTTTTTTAAAATTTTATTTACTTGACAGAGAGAGAGAGAGAGAGAGAGAGCGAGCACACAAGTAGGCAGAGAGGCAGGCGGAGAGGGAGGGAGAAGCAGGCTCCCTGCTGAGCAGAGAGCCTGATTCGGGGCTTGATCCCAGGACCCCGAGATCACGACCTGAGCCGAAGGCAGTGGCTTAACCCACTGAGCCATGCAGGCGCCCCTGTGGGCAGCTTTTAAAAGATGTTTCCACCTGATTTGAGCTGGCAGACTTCTCTTTTCCTTCCAGACGCTTGCTTTCTGACCAGCTGGCTTTGGGGTGGACAGTACCTGCCCCTGGAGCTGGGGAGGCGGCAGGCGTGATGCTAGCCTGTACTCACTGTCTCTGTCTCCTGTGCAGTTGTCCCTGTGATCCTGAAGGCGCTGACCTATGAGGAGAAGCGGGGTTCCTGCAGCGTGGGCACCAATGTTAGAGACGCCGCTTGCTACGTGTGTTGGGCCTTTGCACGTGCCTATGAGCCCCAGGAGCTGCAGCCCTTCGTGGCTGCCATTTCCAGGTAACGTCCGTCAGAGTCATGGCGGGGTCAGGTGCGCCCCTGGGTTGTCCCTGGGATCATAGCCTCCTGACAGCACGGGAAGCAGCCAGTGTGTACCTTTCCCAGGAGAAATAGGTATTAATGAGCTAATGATACAATTTTAAGGGTGATCTGTAGAGAAGCAGCAGCTCAGGAGTGGAGTTCCTTTTTTGTGGGTGAGCAATTCAAACCACACGTGTTGAGGAGGAACATTCTGGAGGCTTTGGCTGGCCTTTGGCTAGCAGGTCCTTAGAGAAAGGGGGTCCATGTTGTGGGGGTTATGGAAGAAGCACAGGTTGGGGGCTCGTGACTTGGTCAGGTGAGCTGTGCTGAGTGTGTGTGGGTTCTTTTGGGAGAAGTTCTGGAACTTTGTGGCCACGGCCTTCCCCTCAGATGGAGTTCCTAGGGAAGGCTCGGGAGTGCGGGAAGAAGCTGCTTCTGTTGAGCGGGCCGCGTTTTGTCCAGCCTTCATTTTCCAGTTTTTATGGACTTGCCCTTGAAATTCACTGAAGGCAACATGTATTGACAAGCTTCACTGTCCGTGCCTTTGAGATGAAAATCGGCTCTCGAGAGAGCAGGTTTGTGAGGCGGGGACGATGTATTTCCTCCGGTTTTCTGGTGAGAGAAGTGACAGCGGCAGACGTGTGACCCCGCCAGAACCCTGTGTGGACCGCGGCACGCCTGGGCTCCTCGGCCTTCGGACTCCGCTGTGCGTGCCCAGTTGAGCCTCCCGAAGGCGGCTCGGCTCCTGTGACATCATGCTCCACTTTTAGGATTCGATGCTTTTTTGCTTGGAAAAGTGTAAAACAGATGTGTTCCCTGTAGAGTGGGTTTTTTTTTTTTTTAAAGATTCATTTATTTATTTATTTGACAGAGAGAGATCACAAGTAGGCAGAGAGGCAGGGAGAGAGAGAGGAGGAAGCAGGCTCCCCGCTGAGCAGAGAGCCTGACGTGGGGCTCGATCCCAGGACCCCGAGATCATGACCTGAGCCGAAGGCAGAGGCTTACCCACTGAGCCACCCAGGCGCCCCTAGAGTGGGGTTTTAAGTTAATTTTTGTACTCTGATTTGTTCCTCTGTCTTTGGACTGAAATAAGTTTCTTTGAGTAGAAGGATGTTAGGTCTCCGCTTCTTGTGGCTTAAGTAGCCGGGGGAGGGGCACTGAGCGCGGTGGCAGCCTCTGTGTTAGTCACAGGAGAAATGCTTACCTGCCACTTTTACTGGGAACCAGAGTTCGAAACAGTGCTCGGGCTGCGGACGCTCCCTCCCGCAGCTCTTGAGGAGGCCGGGCTTTGTGCGTGAGACCCTGCAGGCCTTAACGCCTGGGAGCCCGGCCCTCTAGCTTGGGCGTCCCTGGCGCCTGCGGGAGTGGCCGGCCCGCCGGGCGAACAGCCAGCGCCTCGGGTCCTGCAGCTGCTCCGTGTGGCTGCAGAGGGACGGGGGACTGGAGCACCACTCTGCTCTCACTGGTGTCCCGTGCTCCCAGGATCTGAGGGCTGGGAGCGGGGCCTCAGGCCTGTCTGCCGCCTGTGCTGTGCTGCTGGGGCCTCTGTTGCTCAGTCTTGACTCTAACCACGAAGCGAAGCCTCCAGAGGAGCCCGAGGATTCCGACCTGGTCAGGGAGATAAAGCGCTTCCGAGGAAGTCATAAAGAGGCCTGGCTCCTCCCAGCCAGGTCCACCTGGGGAAGTGTAGGGCGGGGCACGGGGGCTGCTCTGCAGAGGTGCTGTCCTGCAGAACCGGAGGCCCGGGGGGCTTGGAGGGGTGGAGCGAGGCTGCGTGCACCTGCGTCCCTCACTGGCTGTTGCCGCTGCTGCCGGTGATCCTCAGGGAGCAGCGAGGGCCAGGCTGCCTGGGGAGACTCTCCCAGCTCCTGGGTCCCACCTGCGCCATGTCCCCCACTGGCCACCTGCTGTACTTCTTCTCCTCTGCACCGTGAACTGGCTTGAGGGAAGGCACTGCCCGCTGCTTGCTTGTCCTGCCCCTCAACTTTTTGGAAGTTCTTCTGTAACTAGAGTGTGAAAGCAAAAAACTTACTTACTGTTGACGTCAGTCACAGAACAGTCAGACTTGCTGAGGTTGGTACTGTCTCGTACTGTGAGGCGTGGGTAGGGGCCGTGGTTCTTCCCATTCCATGGAGGACGAGCAAGGGATGGTGCTCGGGACGGTCGCCCAGAGTCTCGCAGCAGGCAGGTGCCAGGTTAGCCTGTGCCGGAGGCAGACACCCAGGCCCAGCTCTGCACGAGGCCCAGACCCAGCTCTGCGTGAGCGCGTGGCCTGCCTCTGCCGCGAGGTCCGGACAGTGCTCTGCAGCAGACACACACCGCTTCAGGGGGACCTGGCTCCTGATGTGGTTGTTCCCCTTTCAGAGTGCAAACAACCCTAACACACTTGTTTTTGAGTTTTACATTTGCCTGAGAGCTGTAAGCGTCACAGGAATCTGTGTCCCTGCTTTCTCCAGGGACCCTCTTCAGTCCAGCCTGATGGGAGGAAATTGGGCCCAGGGCTAAATGGTTGCCAAAGGCCATGGGACCAGAGTGAGGCTTCGCTCACCTGGAGAGGAGCCCTGCACGTCCAGAGCCATACAGAAGGCCGAGTGGCCATCACACACGCTGCTCTGTCCTTGGGGGGAAGCTTCTTATGGCACCACAGGGTCCCAACTCTAATGTTCCCAGTGATGTGTGGGCCCAGGGTTCTTGGCCCGGGCTCTGGGTTTTGGAAGTGAGGCTCTTCTCACCACAGGCAAAGCTGTGTTCTGCAACTTCAGAGCTCACTGTTGCTCCTGGTCTCTGATGTTATAAAGCAAAATGTCGGTGGATGGAAAGATGTTGATAAATGTTAAGCCTGGCCTTAGTGTGGGTGCAGAAGTTGGGGGTCAGCCTGACTCTGGGGGGTCCCAGGCATGGGCAGGTCACAGGTCCCAGGACACGTGGACCAGCTGGTGGTGGCCTATGCAGCCACCAGTGAGCTCCTCTCTCCAGAGTGTGCTTTCTCCACAAAGCCTCTGGGTGCACAGCTCACTCCAGGGTCATGATCCCTTATTCAGAAAAGGAGAAACAGGCTTGGGGCTCAGTGAGCTGGCTCTGCAGCATGAGAGGGTCCCAGTCTCTCGACTCACTTCCTGGTAAGCGACACTGGGTGGGAGGGCTTTGAAGGGACCAGTGACTGCACAGGTCATTCTGCCTGCGTTGGAGCGAGCGTGCCTTTGTGGACAGCTTGTTGCAGAGAGAGTGGAGCTGAGCCCCTTCTTTGGGGGCTGTAGGTAAGGGTTTTGTAGGGCCCCACTCTGTGTCTGGGAAGCAGGGCTTCCGTCTGGGACATGTTGGGAGGACGTAAAGGTGGGTGTTAAGAACACTGACCTTTCTGAGCTGGGACTCATTTTGAGCGAGTCACTGAGCGTGAAGGACCAGAGAGCAGGGACTGTGGCAGAGGCCAGTGTCTGTCCTCGGAAACTCCCTGGGTTCCAGCATGTCCTTCTGTCTCGGGGAGGTTGGGTTCTCTCACTGCCGGGCATGCCCGAGTAATTGCTCGATCACACACGTGGAGGCTAGCTGGACTAGACAGTAGCTAGCAGGGGTACTGGAGACTCCTGGTTCGTCACCTTCCTGGTTTCTCCAATTTACCTGGGAGTTTCTGTTAAAAAGGCCCCTCTTGTCCCCTCTCCCTGCGCCCATGCCAGGATCGGATGAGCCAGTGCCCTCGGGAGCCGAGCCCAGCAGGCTTTCGGGCCAGTTTGGCGGGTTCTGAGGGAACCTGTGCTGTAGCTCTTCCCGTCCATCCGGACTGCGGGCGTCTGGGGGCGGGAGGGCGGGCTCAGAGGTGAGTCACGGTGCTGGGGAGCCCGGCGGACGCTGCCCGCGCGCGCCTCCCTGCCCCAGGAGTATCGGTTGGGGTGGGGCCTTCGAGACCTGCCTCCCTCGGTTTGTAATAAGTGACCACATTTTGATTGTCAGCGTTTAAACCCATTAATCCCGGCTCATGATAAAACCATGACATCTTTAATTGTACTTTCACAAACTCTCCAGTGGATTCTGATCCGAGATCAGAATGTAATTGTGGAAATGAAGTAGAAATGCCTAATGAAAGAAACCAGGGCAGTAGCCACAGTGAGAAGGGGGCCTGGGCTCAGGGCGGGTGCCCAGGGAGAGGGTCGGTCTGTGGCCCTCACCTCCTCAGACAGGCTCACCTCCTGAAGGAACGTGGATGTTCTTTCCCTCCTGGTGAATATGTGCTGACCCTCTCTGACTTACAGATACCAGAAAGGCGGTTTTTAGGTTGATTCAATCATGTTTTGAAATGGTCAGTTTTATAAAACCCGTATTTCTTTAGCATTATACACAGGTTAAGAGACCAAACTGTGGAAAAGTCAATAGGCTTTCCTGAAAAGCCACTTGCTGTTTAGGAAGAGTGAAACACAGAGGTAAAATGGTCCCAAATGGTTGTGCATTATCCGTAAAATGCCTTCTCATCAAAAGCTAATTTGCAAGAAGAAAAAGAAAAAGGAGCGGCCGTTGCCAGCATGTGCGTTGGTTGTCACCTTCTAGTGATTTCCTCACCTGAAACTCTTTTGTAAGCCAAGCCCCTGTTGACATCAGCGCCAGCGGCAGCGCCCACTCAGCCTGCGGAGCCGGCCCAGCCAGCAGCTCGCAGCGTGGGCTGGGCCTGGGGATTGAGAGTCCCAGATCTCTTCCTCGAGGGCAAGATTGTCCTGAAAAATCAGGAAACGGCAAGCATTGCTCAAAGCTACTTCTTGTTCTCACTCAGCGTTTCTTAATGGCAGACTTCCAGAGGGAAGATAACCCTTTTGTTCTTGAAGAAAAGTTAAATGGTGGTTAGTGACCGGAGAGCCCTGCGCCCCCCCCCCCCCATCCGCCGGTGAACCCACTCGGCCTCCACGGGGCTCTGACACAAGCGTGCCTCCCGCGCATCTAGTGCTCACCCCGTGTTAACTGGTGTGAGCTTTGCTGCTTAGGGCTGAGGAAAGGGAGATGAGTCATGGGCAGGGCCTGCATTTTACTCAAAAAAAAAAAAAGATGTGATTTGCACTTTCAAACAGTGTGGATGGGTAATAAATAATTAGTCTGGTGTTTATCTGTAAAGTTCCTTTACTTCAGAAGGACAGGAAGAGTGTTACTTAGGGTGAAAGCAGTGGATTTTGCCTTTTATTTATTTTTTTGCTATAGAGCATTCTACAGTCTAACAAACTGAGTTTGGGGTGAGATCTGCTCTTTGCTGTGCCCGTTGAAAACCAGGTGCCTGGAGCTCAGGGCAGGTAGAGGCGTGCAGCTTTCCCCTGGCACGGACGAGAAAGAAAAGTCCTTTTCTGTTCGACACGGACCATTTCTCTGTGTTGAGAAATCCTGGTGAAGTATCGTCTGAGCTCCTCAGGCGAGAGCAAGCAGGCGAAGGCGCCGGAGACGCGTTCCGGCCCGACCGAGGCCCGGCCGGCAGCGCGCGTGGCTGGCCTGCGGCCACTCTTCGCGTCCCCTTCCTGAGTGTGAAAGGAGGGCTGGTGACTCACGCACTCGGCCCCGGCCGGCGGGGGAGAGGGGACCTCAGGCCCGTGGGAGCTTCCGTGATTATGTTTGGTCGGTCTGATTGGACCTGTGTTTGTTGGAAACGTGCTGCTGTATCTCGACGAGCCAGCTTGGTTCCGAAAGTGTGAAATTCGAGCAGCTTACAGTTTTCATCAGCCCAGTATCAGAAGCTGGTTACACAGCTCCCCGCGCGGTTGAAGTCTTGAGCTAGCCTCAGAGTCTGTGTTTGGCTAAAAGCTGGGTTTTGAGGGCACTGCTGTGTCTTTCCTGCTTCACTTCGTCAAGTCTGGTAGAATATTGGTGAAGCAGGGAACGTCTCCAGCCATTTACTTGTGAACGCAGAAGGCAGCGTGACTGATGGTGAGGCCGCGCGCAAGCCGCAGTCGGGATTCAGGCTGCCGCCGACACGGCCCCTCAGGGCCCGGCTGTGCGGGAGAGTGGCTTCCTCCCTCCCTCCCACACCATCATGTGTGCTCACTGGCAGGACGCAGGGGATCTCATGCCCAGAGCTGGGCACTGTGTGCCACACACCGTTGTTTTTGCTCAGTTACTTAGATGTGGAACCTTCCGGGGCTCCTGTGATGCTTGGTCTCGACGAGTTGTCATCCTGTGGCCAGTGAGTGCAGGAGCGGCACGGTGTGCGCTGGGCCTCGCCGCAGCTGCTCTCCTCGCTAGAGGCTCTGGGTCCTTCTGACCCGTATGAGGCTGAGCACGGGCCAGTGTGAGCACGTGTCTTGTTGTTCTGCAAGGGGCCCTCAGGCAATGGTGTGGACCCCCACCCCTCCCCGTGGCTGCCTGCAGTGGTTTAGGGGCTGTCTGGAAGGAAGGGGAGTAATTAACCTACACAGGCAAAACTAGAAGCCACCTTCCAGAGTCACCTGTTACTACTTGGGCTCCGCTGCAGCACGAACTTGAAGGCTTGATGCTAAGCTGTCTCCATGGGGCTCCTGCCCCCACCGGCTCCTCAGAGCAGGGTCCCTCTCTGCCGGGCTGGCCTCAGGAGGGCACTCACTGCTTGGTGGGCCCACACTTGGCGGGCACGAAGCGAAACCTGTGAGCTGTCTTAGGGCATTGACCGCACCGACAAGAGCTTGGTTGGAAGTAGGCTCAGCCTGACCTGAGTGGGGCCAGCGTGTCCGCAGGCGGGCGGGCGGGGCCTGGAACTGTTGAAATGGACCCATCCCGCGGCAGTAACCTTGAAGGGGTTCTGGCTGGCTTACAGGGTGGTTTCACATTTCTCTCTTCAATCAGTGTTCCATAATTTGAAGATCATAATTTAGGACAAATAGATTGATAGGAAATTTTAAAAATTCACCATAAAAAGCAAAGTTTTGGTAGTGTTGGCTAGACCCAGAGTTAGTGAAGTCATAGTCTACGTTTTTCTTGCATCAGATGTTGAAGCAGAAAATCTTGTGAATATCTTTTCCTAGGGTACATATGATCTTATGGATTGTGATAAAGCGCTCCTGTGAAACATGAATGTGGTACTGAAACTTCCATTAATTTTGAGACTGTATTTAGGATAGCCACATGTACTTGTGTTAAGAACAGTAGTTACGTAAGTTTCAGTTACCGCGAGACCACAACGTCTCATCGCCATCAGTTTAATGATTTCTGAGATTTTATTAACAAAAGCCAGTACGATGTTGAAGTTGAAAGTGACTTCTCTTTACTTTTAAGCCCAGTATTATTTAGATCTCATTTCGGCTGTAGTCTGTGGTCAGAAGTTGAGAGGAGAAGGGGAGTGCGCTCCGCTGAGAGAGTTTTGCTGAATTTACTTTCAGCTTCACCAGTGGAAGGACTCGAGACACTGAAATCTTCAGATGTTTAGTTGCTTTTCAGAATTTTAATTTTGAACCAACTTGAGACTTAAAGGAGAGTTATAAGAAGTAGGAAAGGCTCCCGTGGGCCCTTCGGCGGCTCCCCTCATGCTCTTACCACGCGCACCCACAGTGCGAAGTGCCTGTCGTGTACCCTCTCAGCTGTGACCCGAGTGCGGTGGCGGGCCATTGGTGGCGTGATGGCCGGGGCCACCCTTGTCCCCTGGTCTGTCAAGGGGTCTGTCAAGCTACTGGGATTGTCTTCCTTTGTGCGTGACGCATGTTCGCGGGGACCTGGAGACCACGTTCTGCCCGCGCTTACCACCGGGTCTGTGGGTGTTGCCTGCGGCAGGTGCCAGCAGCGGCTGCTCTGGCTGTTCTCTCAGCAGGAGAAGGCCTTCCCTCTCCCCTTTCTACCTGCTGCATGGTCGGCGGGGTGGGCGCGGGCGGACTAACGCAGGCTTCGCTTACCCTCGGGCCTGTGCGGCCTGTGGTGGAACACTTGGCTGGTGGTGTGGCTCAGACGGCTCTACCTTTGGCCCTTGGGTGTGGCTTCATGTGGGCTGCTGGGTCCTTTCAGAGGGACTGGGACTTTGTCTTTGAATACTTTCTCGCTTTCTAGCGAGACAGGATTCCCCAGGCTTATCTTTTGTTCCCTTGGCTCAGCCCTGAGGTCAGCTGCTTCCCGGGGTTTATGTTGAGATCTGAGACCCGGATTCTGCTCACTCTCCCGTACACGGATGCCAACCAAGTGTGCCTCCAGCCAGAGTCCCTGCGTCCGTGCGGACCGCATGATGCCAGGCCAGCACCCTGCTGTCCTAGCTCTCTCTTCTGTTCCCTCCGTCCTGCTGGCTCTTGTTCTTGGCTGTGTGTTCACTTGTCCGTGTGTGGTGGCCCCAGAGCTGCTAGCCCACATCTCCTCACCCACCCTGCCTAGGGTCACACATGCTGGCCCTTGGTGTGGTGCTGCTCTGTGTCACAGGTGCCTTCCCATGGCTGCTGGGGTCCCCCACTTTATGATGGCTCTTTGCATTTGCTACAGCGAGGTTCCCTCCTGCTGTACGTTCTTTGGGTTTTGACAGGTTCAGATGTGGGCGCCACAAGTATGGTCCTGAATAGTGGTTCTGTCTTTCCTGTGTCCCCCAACTCTGCCCTTGGCAGTCAGCCACCCTGTCCCCTGGCCGTCACCACACTGGCTTTGGACCCTTTAGTTTTGCTGTTTCTAGAATGTCTTCTGTACGGACACACAGAGTGTGCGGACTTCCTGTTTAGCAAATGCCCGTTGCTTTACCCGGGCTTTCTCGTGAGTCGGCGCTTCATTCGCTCTTACTACGCAGGAGGACTCTGCAGTGTGGGTGTGGGGGTAACTGGTCTGACGCGCGTCTGGGTGGGCTAGAACCAAGGTTCCAGCAGGGCGGGTTCCCTCCGGAGGCTCCGGGGACAATCCGCCCCTCTTCCAGCTCCTAGAGGCTGCCCCGTCCCTTGGCTTCTGGGCGTTCCTCCGTCTTCACAGGTGGCGGCTTCGGGCCAAGTCCTCCTGGGTCTCCTGGGTCCCCTCTGCCTCCTGCTTCCAGTCCCAGGGCCTTTATGACCGCGAGGCGTCTGTCGGCGTAGCCTCCCTGACCAGCACCTGCAGCCTTAACTGCCCTCGGCGGGTAATGCCACGTGTCCGCAGGCTCTGGGGTCAGCTCCTGGCCGTCTGTGCCGCGGATTGAGCCGCTTCCACTCGGTATTGACAGACGTGCAGCTGGAGGGACTGGGTGGATTCAGGAGGTCCTTGTTCAGGCTGGGAGAGCTGGGAAATGTGGTTGTGTCCATGGGCTGTCCCAGGGATTTGGAGGGAGGAAGAGGATTGAGATGTAGGAAAAGGAGTGGCTCGTGTCGGGCCCTCAGCTATCTGGGTGCACGGGAGATGTTGCTTTGCGGTGGCCTTCATGGGTCTGAAATACCCCTTTTCAAAAGCCTTTTCCCTGGGCCGATAGGAGATGCAAGTTCTCCAGTCATCCTTGGAACCAACACTGTCTTCGGTCTTGCCCCAAATCCTTTGTTTTCTGGCGTTACTAAAGCCACACAAAGTCAAATGAGTGCTTTCTGCCTTATCAGTGATAATTAAGTGTGATGACCTAACAAAGAGGGGTTTAAATGAAGTCTGAGGAATTTTATGAGCTCTGTGCACGGTTGTGCTTGGCTTTGGGGTCGGGGCATGGCCATCTGGAGAATTTGCAAGACCTGTAACTGTGTTTTGCACTTGGGTTTCTGAGAAGGGGCAGGGCCTGGGGGCTCCGCTGGCTGCCTGTGCGTGTCCCTGTGTGCTCCCTGTTCATCTTGCGGAGCTCTTGCCTGGGCCCGAGTGTCCATGTCCGTGTTCACGTCCATGTCAGCCCTGCCTCATTGCTTCCCCCTCCCGCCAGGCACTGCCGGTTCTAATCCTCTGTCCCCCCCCCCCCACCCCCCGCCCCGAGCAGGCTGAGCACATTCCACTTCCTAGGCCCCCGTGATGGCAGCTCTTCTGCCTGTGACGTCCCTGGCACCCGGGTGCTGTGCCTCCCGTGGCTGTCGGTGGAGCAGAGTCGGCCACCGTGGCGCTGGGGGCTCGCTGCGCACAGCATGCGCTGAGCAGACGGGAGGGGCTCCCAAGTCCTGCGACAGGGTCTGTGTTCTTTCGCGGATTCCTTTTAACCGCTTTCCTCTTTTTCACAGTGCCCTGGTGATCGCCACAGTGTTTGACCGGAACATAAACTGCAGGAGAGCGGCGTCTGTGAGTTTTCTTGTTCTGTTCTTTCTCCTGATGGTGCGGGTGGGCCCTGAGCGGTGCCCTCTGCTCTGCTGAGCAGGCCACTGCTCCTGACGCTGCCCATGTGAGGTGCCAGGGGAGCCCGTGGGCAGAGCGCCGGCTCAGGTGTCCTCCTGCTTTCAGGGGAGGGAGTGGTCTTCAGGGGAAGCGGGGTCAGGATTAAATACCCCACCCCCAGCATGCCACGACACGTAGCCAACTCGAGCATCGTGCCTGGTGGGCGGACATGGCTCAGGGTAGCCTGTGCCCTGGGGAAGGAGAAGAAAGTGGGTTCTGGGCATGTGACCTGCGTGTGACAGCAGAGCAGGTGGCTTTGAGCCTCAGGAGGGGTTGTTGCCAAGAGAGGTCATTTCAGTGTCCCGTGGCTGCATGGGGCCTGGAGCCTCACTGGCCATGTTTGACACCAGTGCCTGGCCCCTCCAGAGCCTGGTCATGTCTGGGGCGGATTCTGTGTGCAGAGGGCTTGGCTTCGCAGTCACTTCCAGAGGGCCCTGGGCAGGAGTCTGCACTGCCCCTCCCACAGAGCTGGGGTGTGGCCCCGAGCTTGGCTGCAGGGGTTCCTGGGGATGCTGGTGGAGATGACGGCTGCTGGGCCTCGTCCGTGGGATACTTGCTGGTGGTGTCCGTGGCTGTGTCCTGGCTTCACACAGGGCTGTCCTGCTGATGTTCCGTCACTTAGATCAGGCTCAGCATGGGCTGGTGTAGGTGCTGAGGGACCAGAAGCCAGGGCCAAGAGTCCCTTCAGCAGCAGAGCCTGGTAGCTGGGGCGACAGTTGCACTTGGTTCCCACTGCTCCTACAGAAATGCCAGCTGTTTCTTTCCCACAGGGAGGAAGCCAGGCCAGGAGGTACTCGGCCACAGCTTGCCCAGGTCAGGGCTTCTGTTCTCAAGGGCATGCTTTCCAGGGCGCTTGGCATCACACGTGGGCTGTGGGCCGTGGGCCCAGTTCCCGGGTCTTTTCTTGGGGTTCCTGTGGGGCTGGTGGCTCTGAGGCAGGGATGGGCAGTGGGGCCTACACCCATGGCTGGCTCTGGTGGGAGGCATGGGAAGTGGCAGGGCCTCACCCCCCTCTTACTGGTGTGCGTGAGCTTGTGTGTCAGGTCTGGGGTGTGTATGCCCCTTACAGCTCTGCATACGGGATCTTGTCATCTGTGAGAGAAAAGTTTACTGTTTCCTTTCCGGTCTTGATGCCTTTAATTTATTTTTCTTGCCTAAGTGTGCTGATAGGTGGAGCTGCAGGTACCGTGCTGCGCCGCGGTGGGGACAAGGGACACCCTGTCTTGCTCTCTTTCTCGGGATAGGCCAGCTTTCGCTGTCACGTGTGATATTTGCTCTTGGGGTTTTTTAAATATGCCTTGGCAGGTTGAGGAAGTGCTGCTAGTTTGTTGCGAGGGTTTTTTTTTTTTTTTTTTTTTTTTAAATCAAATGGAAGTTTGATTGAGAGATGGTCATGTGGTTTTGAACTTATTCTGTTCACGTGTTGTGTCTTGTTAATTGATTCTGCAGGTATTAAACCAACCTTACATCCCAGGATGAATCCCATTTGTCATGGTGTAATCCCTTTTCATATGTTGCTGGATTTGGTTTGCCAAAGTTTTGTTGAGAGTTTTGAGTCTGTATCGTAAGGGATATTGGACAGTCTCCGTCTGTTGTGATGTTTTCGTCTGGCTTTGGAATTAGGGTAATCTGGCCCCGTGGAAGGAATTGAGAATACAAGATCTTCCTCTTGTATTTTGTTGAAAATGTTTTAAAAGCTTGCCATGGGATGCCTGGGTGGCTCAGTGGGTTAAGCCTCAGCCTTTGGCTCAGGTCATGATCCTGGGGTCCTGGGATCGAGTCCCGCATCGGGTTCTCTGCTCAGTGGGGAGTCAGCCTGTCCCTCTGCCTTTGCCCCTCCCTCTACTGCTCATGCTCTCTCTCTCAAATGAATAAATAAAATTTTATTTTTTAAAAGATTTTATTTGTTTATTTGACAGAGACGCAGCGGGAGAGGGAACACAAGCAGGGGGAGTGGGGCAGGGCACCTGACGCGGGGCAGTCATGACCTGAGCTGAAGGCAGACGCTTCACTGACTGAGCCCCCCAGGCGCCCCTTCTTTGTTTCTACTTTAAATGTTCGGTGGAGGGACGCCTGGGTGGCTCAGTTGGTTAAGCGGTTGCCTTTGGCTCGGGTCATGATCCCAGCGTCCTGGGATCAAGTCCCACATCGGGCTCCTTGCTCAGCAGGGAGCCTGCTTCTCCCTCTGCCTCTGCCTGCCTCTCTGTCTGCTTGTGCTCACTCTCTCTGATAAATAAATAAATAAAATCTTTAAAAAAAAACAAAACAAACAAAAAAAACTAAATGTTCGGTGGAAATCACCAGTGAACTCCCCTGGGGCTGTTTTTTGTGTCTTGTTTCTTTGGAAGTATTTTGTTATTAATTCAGTTTGTCCGCTTACCTGTTTTTCCTAGTGAAGAGTGTCTCTGTCCGTCTGAGTTGTCCGATGCAGCAGCAGGACACGGCGGGGGGCTCCGTCTGCCCCATGTCACCGTGAGGGTGGTTGGCACTTCTGTTGACACGTGGCGGGTGCTCCACAGATGGTGGTTCATGAATGGGTGACTGTGGACCCAGGGACCAGCGTGGCTTGGCGTGCTGCAGGCGGGGTGTGGGCCTCCCTCGTGCGGGAGCTCGGCTGGAGAGTCCCCCTGGCCCTGGCCAGGCCCGCCTGCCTGCTTGCTCTCTCTACCCCAAAACAGGTCTGATACAAGAGGTACTTGGCCTCGGCCCCTTCAAAATTTTGTCTCGAGAAAGTTTGCCTGCAAAGCTAGTCTCTTCTGTGTTCATGCAGTTTTCTTGTCTGGAGCCGCAGTAGGAAGCGCCGTGATTCCTTGAGAGGCCTTCACGTTTCCGCCCCGACACCCACCCACCCGAGGGCCGTGATCATCACACTTCTAAATACAGTGTTGGCTTTTTGTTAAATCTGGATTTAAAAAGTAGCTTTTACATTTTCTTTTTTGTTTATAAAGTCGAACATTTTAATGGGACACAGTAGTAAAATCAAAGCACCAACACCTTTATAAACCCTGAGGAAGGTGTGAAAAAGCCAGAAACCATTTTGTTTGTTTTTCAAGTTGGAATTAAAATTGTTCAGAATTAGCAGAGGATTCTTTGTGTGGCAGGTCACCTGCACACACCTGTGTGCCTCCCGGCTGCAGAGTTAGAAGTGAGGGTAGAAGATGCGTTTGTTTAAAGCTCACTTGAAAACCCGAGGCTTGAGTGGGTGATACCTCGGGGTGCGCTCTCTTCCTGAGGGGCTGCCTCGCAGGTGAAGGCTCCCGTTTGTGCTCACGGCCCACACCCTCCGTGCAGGCTCACTCCCTGCCGAGGTTAGGAGGGCCTGGGCCCGTGCGCTTGCCCAAGGACAAGGTCAGCCTGCCCACCCAGGGACCACAGGGCCACCGGGAGGGCGTGGGCACAGAGCGAGTTTGCGCGGAAACTCTCCAGACCCTTCCGCTCTTTGCTGTGGTTCACGTGCCACCACTTCCCGCCTGCACCGCAGCGCGAGCCTCCAGGTCCGTGGGGGCGATGGAGGACGTGCGAGTTTGCCAGGCCCCGTGGGGGCTCGATGAGCGCTGTGTTTGGTCTTCACCGCAACCCTGTGGGGATCTGGGTGGGGTGGCGGAAGGTAAGGCCTGACCGGTTGGTTAGGGTCAGCGCGTTTGTGAATCTGTGAACCTTATGGAGCTGTTTGGTGCTCCGCGCTCGCGTTGGAAGGTACCCACCTGGGCTGCAAGTGTGTCAACATTTGGAGACAACTTGTCCCCGGCCAGGAAGGGAGGAGTGGTACAGATGGCGGCCCAGTGCTTCCTTATGGGAGGGCCGGGCACGGAGGGAGAGGGAGCCTGGACGCCGGGCGTCGTCCGCAGTTCCACTACCTCCTTAAAAGCACATTCAGCCAGAAGATGTTTGGCGTCTAAACCGCTGTGTTACCACTTTCTGACTTTCTGTTTTGATGTTGCACGGATGGGGCGTGTCACCCTGAGGACTGGCGTGTTCCTCGCTGGTCCGTCCGGGCCCCGGGGGCTCCGGCTGGGCCGACCGCTCCCTCCTGCCCCTTGCTGGTCCGCCCCTGGTGGCTGGCAGAGCCGCAGCCGCTGGAACCCTCGGCGTGTTGTCGGAGCTCTGGGCTGTGTCTGGTTTTGCACCGTTTTAGAGAATGAAGCTGCTGCGGACATTCCTGTTCGGGTTAGCGCCGTGGGGGGTCGGTCGCGGTCGCCTGTTCGGCCCTGTGTTCAGAGGGGCTGTGCCGTTTCTCCTTCCCTCCGGCAGCCTGTCTGGGGGCCCGTCTGCCCGCAGCCTTGCCCGCATTCCATGTTCCTCATGTGGTCCCGTCGGGCGTGTGGTGACCCCTCATTGTGCTCGTGAGTTGCCTTCCCCCGACGGCGAGCCCTCTCCCTTGCTCACGCCCTGGCCTCCCGTTTGGGGAGACGGCTCTTTGGGCCCTCTGCGCGTTTGCTTGTTGGCCGTTGTGTGCGCTGCCGAGTGCGGAGTTGGTTTTGCCCCGGATGTGAGGTGCTGCCTTCCTTGGTGTGTGGCTCCCGGGCCCTGCTCCCAGGCTGTGGCTTCTGTCCTCCTGACCAGGAGTTTCACAGAGCAGGAGTTTGAAAGTTTGATGTGAACAGGCTGTAAGTGTTTTCTTATGTGGATCGTGTTTTCAGTGTCCATTCTCAATTCCTGGCCTGGCCCTCGGTCCTAAAGGCCTTCTCTGCTCTTCTGCTGCACCCTTCTCTGTGTCTGTCCTCTGTGTCCCCGTGCGGACGGCCGCCGTGCTGGGGATAGCCATCCCTCCCCTCTCTTCCTCAAGCTTGCTTTTCCTGTGCCAGCCTGTGTTTTCCATATCAATCTTGTATTATATTTGACCATTTTGATGTCATCAGAATGGCCAGTGTGTTCCTAAATTTAGCTTGTTACACAAATTGACGTCATATCATACTTCCATTGCCTTTTGGTTGGTTTCTTATTTTGTTTACTAAATTTATTGCAAAAGGTTCAGAATGGTACGTAGCGAAAATTGAGTCTCCCTCCTCCCAGTTTGAAAGCCCTGGGAGGTCCACGGGTGAAATGCCCATCTGCTTGCCTGGAGAGCACCCTGGTTCTGACTTTCTCGGGAGCCCGCCAGCGGTGTGGCCGGGGGCAGACTTGGGGCTCTGCGCTTTGGCTTCTCAGGCTCCTTTCTGCACACCCACGTGTGCTTCGTCTCCACATCCTGTAGGTACACGGTGAACTGCCCCCAGAGGCTCTTCTCTGGGGGGAGGGGCCGCATCTGTGGGCAGGACGCCCTCCCAGGGCTGCCCTGACTTGGGACCTGTCACACGCTGACCGTGTGGCCGTGAGGTTGTGGCCTGTGCTGCTGCGCTCGATGTCCCGTGCTGTCAGGGAACGCTGAGCCCTGCTGCTTTGGGGAGGGTGGGGCCGGGGGCCGCAGTTGAGGGGCAGATGGGAGAGGAGGCGCTGCTGGTTGTGCACAGGCCCCACTGTTGTCACCATGCAGATGGCCTGGCTGTCACACCTCGGCAGAGCAGGTGGGGTGCGGGAGGGGAGCGCCGGGGACGTGAGCAGGCACTTTAAGGAAAGCACCTAAAGACACTTCATTCTGTTGAAGTAACTCTTTTGAGCTCTGGGCCTGTGTTGGAGGCTCAGGGCTTGTCCGTGGCGGCTCCTGGGCAGGCAGCGGGAGGAGGTGGGCCATTTATGTTCGCCATTGCGAGCTGCTGTCACAGAGTTCCCGGGAGAAGGGGCTTGTGTTGGATTTGACTTAACGGATGGATTTGACTCTGTTCTCCTGCTTCTGTCTAGGGCCGAATTAGGCTTTGGTGAGAAGCGTGGCATCCACATGTAAAGGACACTTGTAGGATGTGTCTGATTCTATAAACTCAGTTGTGGCTTAGAAAAGCACCGGGACCTAGAGGCAGAATGACAGCTACCCTTGAGGCTCCGATCAGCCAACAATGAGGACTTTCATTTAAAAAAATAAAGCCATGGGTCATTTGTGCTGCTCGGCATTTGTTCTGAATTTCTCTCGTGACGTTTAGCAAAGCACAAACCCAACTCACCGGCTGTTTGTTCTTCTCTTTCTTAGGCTGCTTTCCAGGAGAATGTGGGGAGACAGGTATGGCTACTTCTCGAGACGTCTTCATTCCTAAATTTCCTCAAGTTTTAGCAGGAGAAATACTGAAAGCTACGAACTTGGTATCTCTTTGCATTGTTAGATGAGGGTGAAGAATTTGCCCAGAATAAGCTAATATTTAACTCAGTGACGTCTGGTCACAGACCCACTCAGGATGCTGTCCGGGGAGAGTTGACACACGTTTTAAACAGCATTGTGTTTTATGGGAGACCCGAGTGTGTAAGTAGTTTCGCACATACACACAGGTGTCAGAGATCAGTGCCTTACGCGTTGCCACCCGATTTTAGCAGTTGCCTGTGGGTGCGGGAGGGATGTGGGTGGAGGAGCCCCACTTCTCGGGGGCAGAGACGTGATCACTGCCCGTCCTACGTGTGGTAGGAGCCAGCTACTGGAAGCCACTGACGCTGTGGCCTCTCTGTGTGTTCACCCGCACCATCGTGCCCCCTAGTCCTGAGCCTCTCATGACCAGTCATCCTTGGCTGGGTGGTGTGGCCCTTATCACCAAGTCATTCACGCGGTGTGTGCCAGTGGCCATGCCGGGATGTGTGGCCAGCCTGGCGAAGAACGGACTGGAGGTAGGTTACGCTGAGGGGCCGCTGAGCTGAGCTCTGACCAGTGCCCCAGGAGGAGGGTCTGGGCTGAAGAGGAGTGTCTTGTGGGTGAAGGCATCAGCAGATGGTGGCGGGGGACAAGAGGAGACAGTGACGGGCGTCTGGGATTAGGGGTCAGCAGTCAGGCTCCAGGACCCAAGGGGAGCCCCGTGTAGAAGGCTCTCTCTGCGGTGGGAAAGGCAGGCTTCAGAGAGGGAAGCTTCAGGGAAAACACAAGCCTTCTAAGACTTGGGTTTGGGGTGTTTGGGAGGAAAATGCCCTTGCAGGTACCCCCTGTGTCCATGATGGTCCTTGTTGCAGAGCCTGGGGGCCTGGGTTCTGTACGCTGGGCCCATGGTCTCCCGGGTTAGTCGCTTTTCTCCTGGGCTGCCAGAGGCCAGGGTGAGGGCTGACGGTTCTAATTCCACAGGGAGGGCGACCTTTGGTTCTTGGTGGGAAGTTATCCCAGAATCAGCCCGGGGAGGCTGTGCAGTCTTGCTTCCGCCGCTGGCTGCAGGGCCCATGCTGCTTTGTGATTCATTCTGCTGCAGCACCTCTCCCCCCACTCGGGGTCTCTCCCTTTCTTCCCGGGCTTGAAGGTGGCTGAGACCAGTGTCCTTGGGTGTCACTTAGTCCACGTCTACCTGGGGCTCTGGGAACACAGAAGACAGTGGCTCCCTAGGAAAAGACAGCCGACCTCTGAAGGGGACAAGCTTAGCGTGTTGGGGCCGCAAGTGTGGAGGGTTCCAGAAGTCAGTGCTGCTCGGGAGAAGGAAGGGGCTGGACAGGGAAGGGACTTGAAAGCATCGAGGGTGGGCGAGCAGGCTGCTGTAATCAAGGAACCTGCTGGAAGCTGAACTGAGGGGCACTCTGGGCATCCCAAAGCCAGAGCCCAGGAGAACGTGGTCTGGACCACAAGGTGGTCTGGAACAGGGGTGCTCTTGGTTCCTGGCCGTCACCATGTCCCATTTGGAGGGGCACTCAGGTTAGGTGGAGAGGGGAGGCCTTTAGCCATGGTCTCGGTTTAGGGGATCAGCCGGGAGCTGGTGTTTTGGGGGGTGTCCCCTCACTCACCCCACCTCCCCTGCTGGATGTTTCCTGTGGAATGAGTGTACACACAGCACAGTGTGCGGGGTCCATGCAGCTGTTAAAGAGACACAGACTTTGGAAGAAGCGGCGTCTCATGTGGGCGTGGGGTGCCTCCCAGCCCTGTACACGCAGTGTCCTCGGTTTGACGGGAATGTTGGAGAACAAGGGTGTGAGCTAGCCAAAGCGGACAGGGACACACTCAGGGGAGGGCCTCAAAGCTCCCTGACTTGGATGAGGTCATTAGGGATGTTTATGGGTTTGCGAGAACTCCCATAGTGTGACCCACAGACTTGGAGTGCGCAGGCAGTGCTGCAGACGGCTCACCAGACCTTACGTGTGCAGAACGTGCGGGGTCTGGGACGCACACTGCATCCGGTGCGCCCTGCTGGGGAATCCAGATTCGGTTTGTTTCTATGGCGTGGGTGTAAGGAAGGTGCCTCAAACATTTTCAAATTGAGAATGTTAGAGTTGTTTGAAATAATCGTGAAGTATTTTTGAGCGGTTCTTGTCGTCCCTGCTCAGTGTCCAGCCTGAGATGGGCCGTCTGTGAGCCGCCTGCTGCTGGCCCCCAGCGCGCCTCTGTCGTGGGGGGGGGTGGGGGTGAACGTGGCCGTCGACCTTCTGGAAATGCCTCCCCTCACTCGTGTCATTTGTCCTCTTCTCCCTCTTGACTCTGTGACCAGGGCACTTTCCCTCACGGAATCGATATTTTGACTGCAGCGGACTACTTTGCTGTTGGCAACAGAGCTAACTGTTTCCTGGTTATAAGGTAAGTTGTTAATGTGTCACAGAGTATGGTACTCCCTGGGATGCGCAAGTCAGAAAAATCTCCAGTGTTTTTCTTTCCCCTGGAAAGTCTGCTAGGAGTAGATGTTATTTACATGGCCGAAATTTATGTTTCCTGCTGATTAGACTGGGTGCCTAGTGTGGGATTCTGTTTACATAAAATTCTAGAAAATGAAGACTAGTCCAAAGGGACGGCGGCAGGCCGGGGAGGCCTAGGGAGGGCGCAGGATCTGCTTGCTTCTTGATGGGTGCTGGCAGCGTCCGGTGTGGTGACGAGAAGTGAGTGCCGTCTCTGGTTACCCTCCTCCCGGCCGTCCCGCTTCCTGCGCTATCCTGCGGCGGCCGCAGCCCCACCCACCCGCCGAGAAGGGACTGTTGCTCTGTTTGTTCTTTCTAGTAGGACGGTGCTTCCCGAGGTGAAGGGGTCTCTGGCTTGTTGGTGTGGTGCGAGTAAGCAGAGGTATCGGAGAAGAAGGGTCGGGGGCCGATACGTGGCATCGCCACCAGTGCTGCGGGACCCGGGTCAGACTTGCACCTGCGTGACGGGTGCGCCGGGGGGGCACCTCGTTCTCAGCTCCGCGTGTAGCACCAGCCCGGGACAGGCCTGCCACATCCGTGCAGTGTCGCCCAGACACGTTAGCCCTTCTCCGTCCTCGGGACAGACCCTCCAGCGCCTGCGCACACGCACACAAGACTTTTCTCCATGACCAGCAGGCACAGATTTTTTTTAAAAACATAACATTTGGCCTCTTTCTCAAAGAGTCTTAGACTAAACGCACTATTTTTAGCATCATTCTCATCTTTTCTCAGTATCTAGTGGCTTTCTGTGTCTTATCAGTTCTTTCCTGCTTTTGTTGTTTTTTTTGTTAATATTTGAACATATATTTTAATGCGGAGAATTTTCCACTTTCCCCTGAGCTTCCTGGATAAATTTACCAGTTTTTTGCTTTGGTGTCTTTTTCTCGTCACCGAGGTTTCTAAGCTGGCCTGAGACTTGCATGGGATCAGTCATGCGCTTTTCGCAGACGTTGGGTGAAGGTTAACCCTGTGTGGGGCATGTTCTTTAATGGTGTATGTGGTGCTCTCAGTGTGCGTGAGAGCCGGCCAGCGAGCACAAGTCCGGCGGTCATGGCGCTGGGATCTGTGCGCACCTGGGGGGCTCTCCACGCCAGCCAAGACAGGGCAGACACGCAGGGTCCTGCCGTCAGCCTGGACTGTGGAGCGGGCGTTGGGGGGATGAGAGGGAACTGTGCTTTTGCTCGTGGAGTGCCTGGGGGGGGCAGCTGGACCCTAACTTGTTAAGACGCTGCCAAGCAGGTTCCAGGACGGTGGTCTGGCGTCATGTGCGTCCGGCAGCCACCCTTCGCCGGGGCCCGACTTCCTAGTTGTAGCCGTTCTAGTGACTGTGCAGGAGCAGCTCCGGAGTCTGCGTTTTCCTGATGACCAATGGCTTTGAGCGTCGTTGAGGGGCTCCTTTGATGCATCTTTTACCTGTTTATTGGGTTAGTTTTCTTCTTGCTGAGAATTTGAGAGTTCTTAGTGTATTCCGAATGCGAGCCCTTCTTCAGATGAACAGTCTGCAAAGGTTTTCTTTTGTCTGTGGTTTGTCCCTTCAGTACTCTGTGTGTTCCTGAGACCGACCCTCTAGAACAGTCCTGTTTATTTTCGTACGCCTGTTTTACGCCTTACAATCTCCGTGTGGGAAGATTCACCCACTGAGAACGTGGGTTTTGGCCGATGGGCGGCCACCACTGTGGTCAGCATGGGGCGTGCCTCCCTCACTCCAGAGAGGCCCTGAGTCCCGGGCCCTGGCAGCCCTGACCTGCGTCCTGGGCCCAGAGTCCGCCGTCTCTGGAACGGAGTCACGTGGTGCGTTTGCTTTTGTGTCCTGGCTTCACTGTGTTCCTGAGTTCTGCCGTCCCCTGCCCTGTCCCCCATTCACTGGCTGGTGGCCGCTCAGGCCCCTTTGATGTCAGCATGTGAACTCAGGGCGTTTCTGTCAGGACACAGCCAGTGGTGGTTGGCACTTCCTGTTGTGAGTGTCTTGCTGCTGGAAGTTTCTCAGCAGATTGCTGACATCTGTGGGCCTGTGCGTGCTTCTTGAAACACATTTTGTTGTATTTCGCTTTCCAGTAATTTGCACATTCCTGTCATACGAATTCTTCGAACTGAGGAGCCCTCGGAGCAAGCCGTCTCCTTCTCTGCTTCCTAGCTCAGCGAACGGCACGCCACCCGCACAGTCATCTCCGTTTTGCTTCTCCTACTGTTTCCTTCCCTGCATCCGCTTGGTGACCTAGTTCTGTCACTTCTCTGTCCCCAACAGCCCTCAAAGGCTCCTCATGCTGCCCGTCCCCTCAGCTGTTCCCGTGGCCCAGCTCTAACTGTCCTGACACTGGCCCGGCCCTCACCCACCGCCCCCTGCCGACACCCTCCTTCACTCCACACTCGGCCTCCGGGCGGACCCGGAGCGCTCAGGGAGTGCTGCTCCCCGAGGGGCGGCGGACGGGCGTCTTCCCGCGGTCAGCTCTCCGCTGGTGCCAGAGCTCGACTGGAACCGGGGCGGCCGGCCTCTGTCCGTTTCTTCCCGTGAGGCCGCTGGTCATGGGTGCCGGCCTGGGGCCGTCCTGTCTGGCAGTTCCCGGGGCCCTTCGGTGATGGGGGTCCTAGGGTCACATCTTGGCTCCTTTTCTGACAGTTTGTCCACTGCCCTGGTGTTTCCGTTTTTCCTTCTGACTTTATCTGTTTCATCACCGTTTGAGGGTCTCTCGGTCTCACTTCCCTTGGAGAACCCTGTGCTCTTCTTTCTCTCACATCCAGAACAAACCCCCTCTTCGGTCTGCCACCTTGTAGCACACGCATGTCCACACGGCACCCGTGTCCACCCTGCGCGTGTGCACACGTCTGCCCACCCGGGACCCGGGAGCATCCACGCGTCTCCCCCTTCTCAGCCCTCTGTGCCGTCCGCCTCGTCTCTCGGCCGCCGTGTAACGCGTGCGCCGGCGGCTCCGTCCCTGGCGGGCTGCGTGGACGGCGCGGCAGTTTCCCACAATGCGTGGAAGGAGCTCGGCACGTACAGGTGTGTTTTGGAGTAGGAAACGCCAGGGCGTGGGTCTTGAGGGGTGTCTTGTGTCCGGTTTTCCCCGGCGTCCTCGCCGTCCTCAGTTCCTCAGGTTGTCGGTTTGTGTCACACGGATGGGCGTGTTGTCTTTCTTCCGCGCACGCCCAGTGGCGGCGCCCGGTGCTTGGCCCGGCCTAGCTGCTCACCGTGGAGGACGTTGTCCAGTGGCGGGAGATCAGGAGGCGGCTCGGGGGCACCGTCCTCCACGGCGGGGGCCGTGTGCCGTGCTAACGTGCAGCATGCGCGTGGAACCTTCTCTCCGCGTCCTGTGTCTTCGGTGCGGACAGAGAGTGGAATCTCCTGGCCCTCGGCCTCTGTCTCGCCGTTTGCTGTTACGTGCGGTGTGAAGGGGGTGTTTGTGCTCGTGGTGTTTCTCACGCGTGTGGTTACATCTGAACGAGCTAACCAGAGTGGGGGTGCTGGGTCTTTATGTTTTCAGTTTCCTGTTTGATGCCAGTCACTGCTCGTGGAGGCTGCCCTGGAAGGGTGCTCCTGGCAGTGCTTCTAGATGCTTCTAGATCCTTTTGACAGTGGCTACAGCCCTCCCCCCTGACTCCCGCAGTCCGACAGCCGGTCGGAGGCTTTCTTCCTGTCTGCCATGAGGAGGAGGCTGAGCAGAAGTTGTGTCCCTTTTCTTCTTTGTCAACTGTCTTTGAGGATTTTCCTATGAGGTGGTGCTATTTTCTTGTGGATTTGGAAGCTTTATCTTAAAGAAGTCTCTTACCTCTTGTGATAACAGTAGCTGATTTTTTTTTTGAGTTTTTTATCTTTTGACTTTGTTTATGGTACGTTTTTCCTGGCAGACATTTTTCTTATTTGGTTATGTGCTTGAATGTACCAGTCTTTAATGGCTTTCAGTCATAAGTAGAGAGGCCTGTCCTACAAGATTTTTTTCTTAATCGTCCTACAGTATCTTCGCTAGATGTAATTTTTATTTTTGAGGCATAATGTACAGGCCGCCAGCTCTCCTGAGTGAGGGGCACAGCGCAGCGAGAGCGGACAGTGCGCACAGCGGGGTGACCAGCTCCTCCACTGACCCCGCAGGCGCGCGGCCTCAGCCCACTGCTGTGGGTCACTGGTGCTGTTTGTGGAACGGCTCCTACGTGGAATCAGAAGGATTTGCTCTCACGTCCGGCTGCTTTGCTTGGCAGGCTGGTTTGAGCGCTGCGCGTGCTGTGTGGTGCGAGCGGTCTCCGTCCCAGCGCTGCTGCGGCGGAGCTCTCAGCTCATCTGTTCTACATGTTTGGGCTCTTTTGATGTGGTGGCTCTGATGAGTGCAGCTGCCGTGGGCTCTTATTTGCAAGTCTTCATGTGGACCTTCAGCTTTGTTTCTCCTGGGTAAATAGCTACAAGCGGATTTCTGCACATTCACCTTTATGAGGAACTACCCAGGCGTTTCTGCGCGCGCCTGGACGATTTCCCCTCTCAGAGCAGGTGTGCGGGGAGCGCCCACTCCTTCGCGTCCTCACCGCCTCTGCACGCTGTCTCTTCCAGCATGTTTATTGCCGGCTTTCCTGAGTACACACGGCCGATGATAGACCACCTGGTGACCATGAAGATCAACCACTGGGACGGGTAAGTTTCGTGTTTTCGTGTCATCTCATTAGTGATGCATTTTATTAGATGATCCGTCAAATAAGAGTTCTTTTTTTTTTTTTCCAGACGAGAGGTTAACTTGAGCTAAGCCTCGAGTTGGTCTCCTCATTGTAGATTTCCTATTTTAAGAGGATTTTTGATGAGTGATAGGCGTTCCAGCCTTCATGCCTGACGTGCTGGTTAGTGGTCTTCTGGGGATCGTAGGTGTGCCGGGTGTGACGTGTTCCCACGTGGACGCTGTCGCGCATGGTGTGTGACGGAGGGCAGGAGCAGCCTCCCCGGGCACTCCCACGGTGGTCCCTTCCTCCGGGGACGCCCTGCGCCGCTGCTCTGGCCGACAGTCTTCTCCGTTGTCTCCTCGAAGCTAGCAGGCTTTGGCGGCTTTTCCTGATTACGTAGCACTCTCAGGGCCTCGGAGCATTTCGCTAGTTCACCGTCCCTTCAGAGGAAGGGCTCCCCGGGCGATCCAGAACACAGAGAGTGTCCGTGCCGCCAGCTGCTGTGCCGCCTCTGGGAGGATGAGATTGCTTGTGGTAGGAGGGCTGGCTGTGGCTGCTGGTGCACACAGGACCTCTCAGGGCAGCAGGTGCCTGCAGATGTGAGTAGCTCGGTGGGCTGTATGCCTGGAACCCCAGCTTCAGGGTGCGTGTCACTTGGAGAAAGTTCTTTCTGATCTGCTGGGGAGTGTGCTCCAGCTTCTGCGAGGGCCAGCGCCGTGTGTGACGAGGCTCTCCTCGGGCTTCGGGTGGCTCCGGGAGCAGGAGCACCTCCGTGGGGCGCTTGTGTGGGCATGGCCCGCCCACCAGGAGGCCCCTCTCTTGGTTTCCTTGCCATGATCTTGGGCCCGTTTCTGACACTTGAGGCCTAACTGCAGAAATTCTCGTGATTAGGACGAAGATCCCGTGCACCGAACCTGTGAGAAATTAGTTAATTTGCCCGTCAGTCTGCAGGGTGTTTAAGACCAGAATGGCACGTGTATTATTACCCATGGTGTTGCACTAGACTCTCGAGCTGTTGAAATCTCCAGCTGAGGTCAGAAAGTTCTCGTCCAGCAGTCCTGACACGTACCTCTCACGTATTTTGGGTGGGCCTCTCTTGGTAGCTGCATTTACATTTATAATTTCTGTCCTCCCAGCGGATTGGCCCTTTATCATTAGGACGCGTTCTTCTCTGTTTCCCGTTAGATTTCTTGTCTTAAAGTGTGATTTGATACAATTGCGGCTGGAGGGTCAGCATACTTTCTTTAAAGGGCCAGACAGTAAACATTTTAGGTCACTGTTGCATATATTTCCTTGTTTCTTCTTTCTGTGACCTTTTAAAATGTAAAGACCATTCTTAGCGTGGGACCTTACCGGAAGAAGGGCCGGGGGCCTCGTAGGGCTGCCCACCTGCTGCCCTTTGCTCTCAGCCTGTGCGAGTCTCTGGGGTCCCGCGTTGGTATCTGTTCTCACGAAGTCTGCCTTTGTGGGAGGCCTTGGTCCCTGCACGTTTCATGTGATCGTCAGCGCGGGTCACTTCCTGCCTGTCATCTTGCTATTTGTTTTCTACTTTTTTCTCATGGCTTTTGTTTTGTGAATTTTATTTAAAAAAAAAAAAAAAAGATTCATTGTGGACATTTTGTTTTTAGAATAAGGTCTGAAAACCAGAAAGTTTTCAGGGTGTGTGAGCCGCAGCGTGGAGGGGCATGTTGTCTGGCCCTCCCTTCCGTCAGCTTTGGAGACCCTCGGGATAGCGTCAGCTAACGCTCTCTAGCACACTGGGTTTCATGAGGCGTGGTGTGGCTTCGTCGTTCTGGGGTTCTTCAGAGGTGCAGATGTTTCTGCGTCTGTCTTTGGTCTGGGCTCTGTCAGTGAGGAGACGGCAGCTAGAAGTGCACAGATCGGGAGGTCCCTGTTCTCTGGTTAGCACGCGGCTTGCTGGTGGAGAGTGGGGAGCCCTGTGCGGAGTTCTTCACGGACCCTGTTGTGTCGCGCGCCTCGACGCGTACAGGGATTCTGTTTTACCTTAAATAGTACCGCTTTTAAGAGATATCGGTCCATTCTCTTGGGTTTCTGAAGTTTTCAAAATAATTTATAGATGAAGATAAACACAACTTAGGAACTTTTTTGATTGTGGGAAGAAGACGTGATATGTGCTGTCCGAAGCCCCTTCTGTGCGCGGTTCGGGAGCATCCCGCACGCCCTCGCTGTGCGCACGTTACTGCCGTTCATCTCCACAACTTCTTCAGATCGGAACACTGGAAGTCTGTCCCCCTTGGACAGGGGCTCGTCCCCTCCACCCCCTCCCTTAGCCCCGGCACCCATCGTCCTACCTTCCATCCCGAAGAATTCGATTCCTCCGGGGTCCCGACGTAAGTGGAACTGTACGGTGTGTGTCCTTCTGCGACTGGCTGGCCGCACCGAGCATCACCTCCTTACTGCGCGTCCGTGGTGTAGCAGGTGACAGGATTCCCTTCCATGTGAGGGCCGAGTGACACTCCGCGGTGTGTACCGACCGCCCTTTCTTTGCCCATCATCTGTTGGCAGACCCGGGGCTGCTTCCACCTCTTGGCTGTTGTGCAGATGGCTTCCGTGGGTGTAGGTGTGCAGATCTCGCCTCAAGACCCCACTTCCAGCTCCTGCAGGTAAATGCCCAGGAGTGGAATTACTGGGTAATGTGGTAACCCTGTTTTTAGCATCCGAGGAGCCCCCAGAACCATCCTGGTTTTCCCGACGGCTCTGCTGTCTTACATTCGCACCCTCCACCCGCCCCGCTTCTCGGCTTCAGTGTCCCCAACGTGGCGATCTCAGCGGACATGAGGCGGCTCGTGGCTCTGATGCGCATTTCCCTGGGGACTGTTGGCAGCGAGCACCTTCTTGGGGATCAGTTGGCTATTTGTGTATCGTCTTGGAAGAAATGTTTCAAGTCCTTTGCCCGTTCTTCAATCCAGTGCTTGTTTTTGTTGTTGAGTCATGGGGTTCACGTGTCCGGCACTGCTCAGTTTCCAGATACGTGGTTCCTCCCACCTGGTGGGCTGCCTTACCGCTCTGTTGACGATGTCCTTTGATAAACTGAAGTTACAAATTTTAATGAGGACTTACTTATCTATTATGTTTACCCATTTTTACTTTTGAAGAAGTGGGTTTTTTTAAAGAGATTTTATTTATTTATTTGACAGAGAGAGACAGAGATCACAAGCAGGCGGAGAGGCAGGCAGAGGAGGAGGAGGAAGCAGGCTCCCCACCGAGCAGAGACCCCGATGTGGGGCTCGATCCCAGGACCCTGAGATCATGACCTGAGCCGAAGGCAGAGGCTTAACCCACTGAGCCACCCAGGCACCCCCCCATTTTTACTTTTGTTGCTTGTGCTTTTAGTGTCATATCCCAGAAGCCATCATCAGATCTAACGTCAGAAGCTCTTCCACTCTTTTCTTCAGAGTTTTGTAGTTTTAGGTCTTCTGTTTAGGCAGTAAATACAGCGGTTTTAAGTAGGGAAAGGTGGTTATGCTTGACTTGGCACTAACTGGGCAGGACGCATGTAACCGTACCTGTTGGAGTGGCCGTACTCTTGGCCTCCCTGGGGCTTTCTCTTGCTGAAACAGTTGGTTCTCTGCTTTGAGACCCGTTAGTCACTCATTCTTCAGAAGCAGATTCCTGAACGTTGACCAAATATTTCTGGGGGCTGTGGGGGTGCAGTGCTGCTTGGCTGGTGTTAGTTACCGAGTGGTTAGTGTTGGGCATGGTGGTCGTGGTGTGTGGTGTTGAGTTTCTTGGTGCCTGAGACATCCCTGCCTCCAAGAACTCATGGTTTGCTGTCAGAAGTGCACACCCTAAGCCAGACCTGGGGGCCCAGGAGGGGTGGGACGTGGTCCTGCCTGGGTCTGGGGGGCTTCCTGTTTTCATGTTTCTGTGTTCACTCTGTGCTGATGGATATCAGATGTTTAATCATCAAAACACGATAGTCCTCTCTTGCATGTTTGGTTCCACCTCAGTGTTTTTGTCCTGTTATCACCCAAAGCCTTGTCGCTACAGTGATGACTGCTTTCTTCCGCCGTGTCCTCCTGGCGTCTAGTGCCCGGGGGGTAGCATGGGGTCAGGGTTTGGTCAGAGGCCATCCGGCCCCAGCGGGCTCAGGAGGGCCTCGAGGTCCCACTCACTAGACCTGGGGGCTTCTTCTGTCGTTTGATGGGCTGAGCACGTCTGCTGTGTTTTGGTTGGAAGTGATGTGTGCCTCCCATCTGTTAGCTTGAGCCATGCCACAAGGCTCCTGTGTAGCACTCCTGGTCCTCCCAGTGTGGGTTTCATGTGGCTGTGCCCAGTGCTCCTGTATTCTGAACCCTTGGGGGGGTGGGAGGTTGGAGAACCCGGAGACGGAGGCAGTGTGCCCTGCAGGCCAAGCTCAAGCCCTCCGTTTGGTGAGTTTGCTTGTCCTTGTTTGTTACAATCACAGGTGCTTATTTGTTCGTTCATTGGTGTTTATTTTTGTTGGTGGTTTTGAGCTAGTGGGTAGTTGACACTCCTGTGTTCTGTCTGTGCTCTCTTCACGAGTGGGATAAAGCTCAAATCATCAGAAGGAAGGAAATGACTGTTTTCTCTGTCCCTCCCTCCAGGGTCATCAGAGAGCTGTCTGCGAAGGCTCTGCACAACCTGGCCCAGCGAGCTCCTGAGTACAGTGCCACTCACGGTAGGCGCGCCGGCGTCCTGCTGCTGCCACACTCACATCGGCTGTGCGCATGGCGGGGTTGGGGACGCGCCCCTGTGCTGGGGTCTGGCCTGGAGGGCTGAGAGTGACGTGTTTCTCTCTCGCTGAGAAGTGTGTGAATGAAGGACTGGTCTGTGCTTGGTCGGGGACAGAACAGAACCAGATGCCATGAGTGCGGCGGCCTGTGGGCCCTGGGGAGCTGATGGCTTCCGTTAACGTGTCTCGTGCATTTCAGAAGCAGCTTTTGTTGATGGTGGTGGTGAAGTAATTCACAGTGTAATAAACTAAACAGTGAGCTGCTTCCTGGCAGCCCCTGGCTGTGGGACTAGCCCGCCGTGCTGTTTGCCCAGCTCTGCAGGAGAGGAGATCCGCCAGGTCCAAAGGGATCACGGCTGTTATCATTAAGGAAAGAGCCCATATTCCAGAATAAATAAGCATCTCATTTCAACGTAGGGAACCATACTCAAATTGCTTTAAATCATGCTTATTCTCACTGTTACTAGGGTAACTGGTGGTCATGCTGTGTTCATTAGGGGTTACTGATTTCACTTCTGGGTGCCCCTCGCACGTTCTGGGCCGTTAGTTTCTGAAGGCCTCAGCTTCATGGTCTGATCCTGAAACGGGACGGCAGGATTCTCTTACTTACCTGTGATCGGTAATCTTTATGGCCTGAATGAAGGGGCATTCATCCTTTCTTTCTGGTTGGAGAGCGTTAACAGGGCAAGGGATGGCCCCAGTTCTTGAGCTCTGGCCGCGGCCGGCTGCCGTGTTTGGGTGCCCCTGGCTTGGACGCTGGGGTGCCGCTGGCTTGGACGCTGGCTGCTTCTGCAGCCCCCGCAGCAGTGCCTCTGGGCGTTCAGGGAGGTGGAGGCTCAGAGGGACACGGTCTCCCAGGTCGGTGGGGCACAGGTGGTGTGGACGTGGCTTCTTGCGGGTACCCTACCAGCCTGTAAGGGTTTTGTGACTCTGCTTTCTGTTCCCAGAGCACCACAGTCCCGGCTGCATCCTTTGCCCTGAGCTGGGGCGGGGGCCGGGGGGCATCAGGCTCCCAGGCTGCACATGCCACTCTGCCTCCGTCCTGCTCGGTACCCAAGGCAGAGCAGCTGCTGGCCATTTAGCTACAGCAGAGACTGGTTCTCTCTCTCCACTCTGTCGCTGCCCTGTGTCTTGGGGACCTGGGAATCGGGAAGCTCCCCCTGGCGCCCCCCCACCCCGGCCCATTCTGCTCACTTCTCTGGGTGCCAGGGAGGGTTTGGCGTGTTGACTCGGGTTCAGTCCTGGCTGTCGTGCCCATGGCCCTTACAGAGGTCACTTTCCCTGGGTGTGTCTCCCCTCCGGATCCTGAGTCTATGAGTCTGACACGTTACCCTCAGTGCACTTGTTGACGTGTTGTTTGGCCCTTGTCCTTTGCAGTGCTTCCACGTCTGCTGTCCATGACGCAGAGTCTGGACTTGCACACGCGGCATGGAGCTGTGCTTGCCTGTGCGGAGGTTGCCCGCGGCCTATACCGACTCGCGGTCCAAGAGGGCAGGTAGGAGAAGTGCCGTGGTCCCATAGAACCACCGTGGTCGTGAGCTGGGAACCCCATCTACTTTCATGTCTGTTTACCTGTGATGGTATTGCCGGGTTGTCAGATTCCTGTGTTTTAGCTGATGGAGCTTTTAGTGTCTCTCTCCTCCCATGAGCCGTGCCCACTGAGGGACCGCCACCTCTCCAGCTGAGGCCACTGATGGCCTTAGGTGTCAAGTCACTATTTCCTTACATCTCCTTGTCTTTCTGGGTATCGAGTTAGGTTATAAAAGCAAGATACGTTTTTCAGAGAGGGTGGTGAGTGGGCCGTATAATCAGTATTCTTTGCTCATTAGGACTTTCCATAATTTAGAATACCAGAACATAGAAGTGGTAACATTTTCACTGAGAACTTTTCTGGCTGGTAGAGTTCTTTCTTTCTTTCTTTCTTTTTTTTTTTTTTTTAAAGATTTTATTTATTTATTTGACACAGAGAGCGAGAGATCACAAGTAGGCAGAGAGGCAGGCAGAGAGAGAGGGAAGCAGGCTCCCCGCGGAGCAGAGAGCCCGACGCGGGGCTCGATCCCAGGACCCTGAGACCATGACCTGAGCCGAAGGCAGAGGCTTAACCCACTGAGCCACCCAGGCGCCCCTGGCTGGCGGAGTTCTAACAAAGAATGGGGGAGCACGTGCTGTTGGGCCATCAGAGTGGCCCCAGACATGCTGCATTTTCTAAGTTTGTAGGGCTACCATCTGGGTTTCTACTTCTCTTTCCAGCCAGCTTTTCCACAAAAGCGAGAGCTCGCAACACACCATGTGTCTCCCACCTGTGCTCTGGATTATAGTTTGAGGAGCGCCATGTTTTAGTCCCATCACATCACTCTGGATGATTCCCTGGGGGCCAAGTGAGGCAGGGTGCTGGCGACAAGCCCTGGAGTTTGGTCGGGTTCACCCCTTTGTGCCCCACAGCCTAGGCACACACTGTCGAGCAGCTTAGGGACATCCACGCGGGGGTGAAATGGCACGTGTGGGCCAGGCGGAGGACTCAGTGTGGATGGCAGTGCTCTCTGTGGTCGAGCAGAGCCCAGGCGAGAGGCAGAGCCCTGCCCAGCGCAGCGGCACAAGACACACCAGGAAGCTGCCACGAGGGCAGGTCAGAGACACCAGCGCCCGGGCTTTTCCTGGGAACTGGGATGTGGGCAGCCTCTGCCGGATGTGGACCCACACCCCAGACTCCCAGAAGGAAGCAGGTTTCAGCGTAAGTCACCTGGTTTGTACCAACGGTCTAGGCACAGAGAGTCCCCTTTCACAGGGAAGGATGGGAGGCCTCCTGAGATCCAGGTTCCTGGATGCAAGCTGAGGGCCACCTCTGCCTTTCCAGGGTGGCAGTGAGGCCGCTGTGTGAGCTCTTTTCTGGTTACAAGGGCCTCAGCTCAGCATCGGACAGTCACATGGGCTGCTGTGTGGCCCCGTGGGACTCAGCTCTCCAGCAGGGGCTCCTTTTGTCCCCATCCCAGGGCTGTGTCCGTTGTGGGCAAGCTGCTGCACGGGTCATGGCTTTACGGGAAGGCCCATACACCCGCCTCTCTGAGGAGACGCTGCTCTAGGGGGTTACGCTCTGCAGGTGTTTGGGGGAGCTGGCTGGGCACCTGGACAAAATGCAGACCTTTCCGAGCCCGAGGCTCCTTTGGTGCTTGTTGTCCTCAGGATCTCAGCTGTTGTATTTGAACCCCTGCAGGCCCGTCGCAGGCTACCTGGATGGAGCGGCCGTGCGGGGCCTGAAGCAGATTCACCAGCAGGTTTGTGTGCAGCCTGCCGGAGTGCCCCTTTCTGCAGGTCCCCTGGTTCCTGGGACTGTCCCCTGCCATTATAAGCCCTCTCCCCTCTCCAGCCCCGATGGGAGCCCTAGGGAGTGATGGGGACAGGTCCCGCTCAGATCAGTCCTGGGGCCCGTTGCTCAGAAGCAGTTTTCTTCTTTGGCCTCACTGGTGACTCGTCTGGGGTGGGGGCGCCTCTTGGAGCCGGCGCTGCTCAGGGCAGTGCAGCTGACAAGGCCGCTCCTCCCTGGTGCTCGTCTTTCTGAGCTGCCTGGCCGCACTGGTTCCCTGGGAGCCCAGCGACTCACGCCTCTGTCATGGGCGTGGCCTGTTATCGTGGAGGCGGCCTGTAGAATAGCCTGATGGCTTTGACTCCCACCTGCGCCTCCACGGTGGGACTGCAGTCTGGACGTGCACCCAGCATCTGTGTTGGCACATCTGAGAGTTGGAGGGGGGGGATGTGTGTCCATTTGTGTGGGTTTTTGAGATTTTCCAAAGCTCTGCGATTCTGAAGAGGTGAAGTGTGAACTCCAGGCCCAATGTTACCAGGTGACCTCGGAGTCACTCAAGACGACTTAGATGGGGTGAATGTCTGTTGTTCCAAATAGAGTTCTGCATTCTTGAAGATTTGTCTCTGTGCATATAATGCTCCATTTTTTAAAAAAAGATTTTATTTATTTATTTATTTGACAGAGAGAGAGAGATATCACAAGCAGGCAGAGAGAGAGAGAGAGAGGGGGAAGCAGGCTCCCCACTGAGCAGAGAGCCCGATGTGGGGCTCGATCCCAGGACCCTGAGATCATGACCTGAGCCGAAGGCAGAGGCTTAACCCACTGAGCCACCCAGGCACCCCAATGCTCCATTTTGATACTAGATCGTCATTCTGCGTGTGCTACTGACTTCATGATTTTGGCAAACCCACGCGGTGGGATTCCTGAGGGGGTAGTGTGAGGGCACGGCGGCCGGGCGGGGCATCCCCGGAGCTGGGGGTCCTCTGTGGAGGGCAGGAGGCAGCCGAGCCTGCCCCCTTGAGTTTCTGGGGGACACGAAGGTGTGGACCAGGCTCCATTCCATCTTGGGGAGACGGGTGCTGGTGGTCCCAGCTGCCCCAGAGCCTGTCTGGGGACCCTGGAATCAGGATACAGCTCGCTCCTGGCTCCCCTCCCTGTGCCTTGGTTTCCCCTTCCAAGTGGGGACACTGGAAAGCAGGCCGTCACAAGGAGCTTTTCGGGAGTGGAGTGGGCCCTGCCGTCAGCTCTCTGAGGAGCCCAGCCTGAGAAACACTTGCTTCTGCTGTGTCCTCCTCGCCCCTGTCCTCGCTCAGTGCCTGTCTGTACCTACTGCGTCATTTAAAAAAAATCAGTGAACTTGAATAATTCTTACTTTTCGTTTTAGCTCTACGATCGGCAGTTGTATAGGTAAGCTTCACAAACCCCACGCTCTTGTGTCTTGTGTCTTGAAGGAAAAGGTTCTCTGTTAGTGAAGGTGGGGCTGGCCCTTTAGGGCTCCTGTCCAGTCACCCCAGGGTTAACCTACCTGGCCCGTGCTACTTTATCTGAAGGGGCGTCACGCTCAGAAGATGCGAAGGTCGAACTAGCCCTGTTGGTGTGTTTAAGCTTTATTGTGCTTTTCGTGTCCTGTGGTCGATGTGGAAGTGTGGGGTCTGATGGGCGCTGGTCGTGGCAGATGCCGGTGTGGCTGCAGCCCCACGCCAAGCGGCTCGTGTCACCCTGACGCTTTCCTCCTGCCCCCGCGGCGTTCCCAGCCCTGCGACCCCATCTGAGCTCTTTGCGGTGCTGCCTCTTGTGGGTCTCGTGCAGCTGGAGTCACGCTGGGACGTCCTTGCGGTCAGGCCACTCGCACGTAGCGTGAGGCTGCAGGGTTTGCCCGTGTGTGGTGTGCACCGCGGTGTTGCCTCTGGGTCACCGTGCTTGGCGCGTTCATCTGCCCACCAGGTCCCGGGGGTTGGGTTATTCTAGCTTTTGGCGACTTGGGGTATGTGTGCTGTGAACGTTGGTGGTCAAGTCTTGGTGTGGACGTGTGTTTCCACTTTCGTCGGGTTAATCCCTGGGGGGCGGCATTTTTAAGGCCCCAAAAGACTTGTCCAGAGGGCTGTGCCGTTGCGTCCAGCAGCAGTGTCTGGGAGCGTTCCCTGTCCTCATCACATGTGGTGGGCCAGGAGCCGCCCCTGTGGGTGGGTGCGCAGAGGCCGCCCAGCACAGCCCTGAGTCGCAGCTCCCTGCCGGCGGGCGGCCTTGGCATCTTCTCCCGTGTGACTGCGTATCTCCTCTTTTGTCTTCTGTGAGGTGATTGTCCGCATCTTTTGCTTATTAAAAAAGTCACGGTATGTCTGCTCACCGAGCCGTCGGCAGTCCACATGTTCTAGATGTGAGGTGTGGCCGCCCGGAACCGTCTCCAAGGCTTTTCTTTCTTCGTAGTGGTTTTTTTTTTTTTTTTTTTTTTTTTAAGATTTCAGTTATTTATTTGACAGAGAGATCACAAGCAGGCAGAGAGGCAGGCAGAGAGAGAGGGGAAGCCGGCTCCCCGCGGAGCAGAGAGCCCGATGCGGGGCTCGATCCCAGGACCTTGAGACCATGACCTGAGCCGAAGGCCGAGGTTTAACCCACTGAGCCACCCAGGCGCCCCTCGTAGTGGTTTTTTAATATAACTGGACAGGGTAGTGAACATGGCCTGTTCTCTGTTGTTCTTGATGTGTTCACCTGTTCATCTCTCCCTGAAAGTGCACGGCCTGCTCTGACCCTGGCCAGGGTCTCAGACCTACTTGGGTCACCTGAGTAGATCTGAAAGAAGTCTCTCGGCACGAGAGGCCCCGGGAGGGGGGCCGAGAGGCAGTGGTCCTGGTCTGAGCCCCTGGCCAGGGGCTAGCTGGCATTGTTCTCTGCTGATTTGGCAGCTGTTCTAAGTTAAAGTTGGTCTTCTGGAACCCTGTCTTATTCCAGAATTCCCTTTTCTGGGCAGCTCTGTCCATGGCTCAGTTGCACAGACACACGGCCTCTCTTCCCAGTAACAGATTCCTCTCCACCACAGATAGCCTGTGCTTGAGCCAGTATGTAAGTGTGAGTGGGGCTCGTCTGCATCCTGTGAACACCTGTGGGACGTGGCTGGGCCTGTGTCGGGACCTCCTGCGGCTCCGAGGGTCCTGTGGTTGGTGCAGAGATGAGTCTGAGGTCTTGGGAGGCCTCTGTAGTGTGGTTCCAGTTACCCGTCCTTCCTCTCTGGTTGGGGTGGGGCGTTCGAGTTGCCCTGCAGACGATGCCCACCTCCTCACTGGCTCACAGGGGTCCTGCTTTCTTCCCCACATGGGTTAATGGACGTTTCACCAGAAGTAGCTGGTGGAGACTTGTGTGCACCTTGACAGACCACAGCTGCTCAGTGTGGCTTGAGCCCAGGGAAGGAGGGTGGCGTGGCTGTGCCTTCTGGCATGGACATGACTGCTGCGGCTTCATACTTTCCTTGATGGCTGGCCAGGAGAGGTCAGCCCCTGGGGAGCTGCCACTGGGCTCTCTGTTCTTCCAGACGCCATCCATGCTGTTTCCGCCTGTTCTAACAAAGAAGAGGAGCGAGTCGCCCTCAAGTAGGGAACGTGCCCATTTCTTCCCGGTGAAATGCTTGCTCCCCTGGACGATAAACCATGGTCCAGAGCAGACAGGGAGCCTGAGGCAGGCACCGCTGGACAAGGGGATGCCCCAGTGCCCCAGCTTTGTCTGATCACCGATGGCTTATGGTGGTGCCCATGAGCAGGTTACCAATTCTAAAAACATCTGTGCTGGGTTTTGTTTTTTTTTTAAGATTTTACTTATTGGGCGCCTGGGTGGCTCAGTCGTTAAGCGTCTGCCTTCGGCTCAGGTCATGATCCCAGGGCTCCGGGATCGAGCCCCGCATCGGGCTCCCTACTCAGCGGGGAGCCTGCTTTCCCTCTCCCGTTCCCGCTGCTTGTGTTTCTGTTCTTGCTGTCTTTCTCTGTCAAGTAAATAAAATCTTAAAAAAAAAGTAAAGATTTTATTTATTTATTTGACAGAGAGAGACATAGCAAGAGAGGGAACACAGCAGTGGGAGTGGGAGAGGGAGAAGCAGGCCTCCCTACTGAGCAGGGAGCCTGATGTGGGGCTCGATCCCAGGACCTTAGGATCATGATCTGAGCCGAAGGCAGACGCTTAACGACTGAGCCACCCAGGCATTCCCATCTGTTCTGTTTCTAAATTTGGTTTAAATTTCTCCTGGACTCAGCGAGCAGGTGACCCCGGGCTTGGCTCCCCACCCCGAGCCTGGGAGTGCCCATGGCTTGCCCACTTCCCTCCCCCCAGCAGACTGTTTTCCACATCAGGAGCCTTCCTTTCCTGGATCTCATCCAGTTTCTGAATCGCTTAAGGCAGAAGGGAGAGGGTCCTGTTCTCTAATGGGCATTAGTGGATTGCTTCTTCGGGCTGACGGCGGTAACTCGTCCCTTGGTGTCCCAAGAGTAAGATTGAGCAGTATTTGGAAGCTGTGCCGTGTGACTGTACAGCGCAGTAAATGGCAGTAAGGATGATCATGCCCAGTAAACCACAGAGGCAGAACCCTCATCCGGGGCATGGTCACAGCACATTTTCTGTTGACTTATGTAAAGGCAGTGTTTGCTGGCAGTGAGAAGTGTGGGTGGGCGGCAGTTTCTACCTCTGTCACGCAGTGAGGGTATTTGATGTTGTGATGTCCGGGAAGAAGATTCTAACTCTGAATGTTTTCATTAATTTTCAGGGGTCTAGGAGGAGAACTCATGAGACACGCAGGTAGGTCTGAGCCGTGGGCTTGCACGTGACAAGTTCCGAGGGCGTTCGCCTCGCCCTCTCCAGGGCTGCGCGGTCTTCGCGGTCCTCTGGGTCGGGGTTTCCCTCGCAGCACGGGTGGTCGCACACTGTAGCTCCCGCGGCCGCCCGCCCACCGCCGCCTCCACGCCGGCCTGTTCGCTGCAGGATCGCTGGGCTCCCGTGTGTTTCGATGTATTTTGGTAGCCACTGGGTCAGCGGCTGGGCTGGGGTGGGTGAACGGTGGTGCAGCGTGTGTCACTGTACAGCGGAAGGTAGTTTTTCAGATTATGTTTGGGTGTTCACAGGGAGCTCAGACGGTGCTGGTGTGTGAGCTTTCCTGGAGCCGTCCCAGCTAAGCCCACGGGAAAGCCCACCGCTCCTCCACTTGTCAGGGCCTGGCTATGCGCAGACAGGCGGGCCTGGATGCAGGGGAGCCCCTCACCAGGGAGGGGAGAGGTCAGGGAGGGCCTGTAGGCTCTGAGGGCAGGGCCCTGGTGGGCACGTGGCCCACGGGGCTGGGCTGGCGGGAGAGGGGCGGCACCGCCCGTCCGGCATCCCTCCCAGGCTCCCTGAGTGCTCCGTGCACTGACCTCTGGACCGGACCCTTCGGCGTGTGTGCTTGGTGGTTCCTTTTCTTCCTGGAATTCTTGTCCCCTTGCCTCTGGAACAACCCACCGCCCTGGTTCTCACTGCCCCTTGCGTCCTTCCTCCTGTGTGGCCCGCCCTGCCCGGTTGACACCCCCAGCACTGTCCCTTTCCCTCCCCACCCCTGAGGGGCCGTCTGTGCCTGCCAGCAGCCACCTCGCGGAGGACGGAGGTTGCACTGTGCCGCGCTGCTCTCGTTTGCCCCAGGTCCTTTCTTCACAAAGAGCCGCTGGTTCCCAACTTCCACTTCAGTCCTCGCTTGGGGTTCTTGGTTTTACTAAGGAGTAGTGATCACATGCAGATCTCGCGCGGCCGCAGAGAAGGTCTTGCCGAGCTCCCTGTGCTCCCTGTGCTCCGACCTCAGAGCCGGTCTGCAGGCCTCTGACCCGCCGAGCTGTGTGTGGCTCTGTGCTCCGACCTCCATGCGCAGCCCCAGATGGCAGTGGGGACTTTGTGCGGGACGGGCTTGCGTCCCTCTGCCCCAGGAGTAGCTGTGTGGCGAGTGCTGCCCCGGATAAGGGGACGGTCCTGGCCAGTGGGAGGATGCCGGGGATCCCAAGCAGCCACCAGGCTGACGTGTGCTGGACTCCTTGAGGACGAGGTGGTCCCTTGGTCGGTGAGCAGGAGGTGTGTGGGTAGGGCCTGGGTAGGACAGCCCTGAGGAGCCGAGGGCACAGTGAGGGCGTGTGGGCAGGACCTCGGGGCCATAGCTGGTCACAGCAGAGGTCTCAAAGTGTTCTGGTGTGGTGGCGGGGTGGGGAGCTGTGCCCCTAGGATTGCCCTGCATCCCCAGGTCAGACCACGCAGGACAGCACTTGTCTGTTTTTGCGGCTCACACAGCACACGGAGAGTGAGGGGAGTGACGGGGGCTCTGTAACCCGTGTGTCAGCAGCAGGTCGTTGGTCGCTTTCGGAAGAACTCAGCCTTCGCTTCCCCAAGTTACACTCTCCTGCTCTTCTTTCTCCCACACCGTCTGGCGCGCCGGGCTCGGCAAGGTAGACCTGCTGCGTCTCCGGCCTTCACGTCTGTCCTGCCTCCTCCGCTCACCTGTCCGTTTCCGAGTGGGGTTTGTGCCCCACAGTCCACGTCACGGGCTCTCTCTTCCGCTGGGTCTTATTTGTTGTTAAACCCGTCCATGGAATTCCTAGTTCGTGTGCGTGTGTGTATGTGTGTGTGTGTGTGAGCAGGCTCCACACCCACATGGGGCTTGAGCTCACGACCCCGAGATCAAGCCTGAGCTGAGCTGAGAGTTGGACGCTCGACGGACTGAGCCACCGTGTGCCCTCTAATTCTCGTGATTCTGTTTCAGAATCTGTTTATTTTTTTAATAGTTTCTGTATTTCTGTTACAGTTTTTAATGATTTCTTTTACCTTTTTTAACAAAATGAGCATTTCAGGTCTGTCTGATAATGCCATTGTCTAGAGCTTCTGTGATTGTGGTTGTGGAGGACGCTGCGTGTGAAGACTTGGAGAAGGACATGGAGGCTCAGGACTGACCGCTCCCCCAGACAGTCTTTCCGCGGGCTTCTGGCTGGAGGCAGGGGCTGTGAATGGATTGGGGCGCATCCATCCCTGCCAGGGCTTGAGCGGTTCTGTGCTGGCTGGAGCCAGTGGGCCTGTGTCTAGGTTTGGGTAGGATGTGGTCCTTTGGATTCAAAGCCTGGGTGAGGGTTTCCTGGCTTCTGTCAGGAGCTCTGTCCTTGTGGCCAGTAAGGGCTCATGGGCACTTTGGCCATCTTCCTGGGTTTTCCAGTGCGTGCCTTCTCTGGAGTCACCCCAGCTGCTCGGCAGAAGTGGCTCATCTCAGAGCTGTGGCCCCAGTCTCTGCCTGGGACTCTCCGTTTCCTTGGCAGCCTCCTGGTGTTGGAAGCACATAGTTTCCTTTGGTCCAGCTTTTTAAAAATGTCGTCTTGGCTGGTGGGTTGATCTGAATGACCTAGTCTGTAACTTTTTTTAAACTTTTTATTTTGAAATGATTGTTGACTCACAGGGAGTTATAGAGCCCTGTGTTTTTTGTTTGTTTGTTTGTTTCTAAAAGATTTTATTTTTAAATAATCTTTACAGCCAACATAGGGCTTGAACTCACAACCCTGAGATCGAGAGTCACACACTCTTCCCGTTGAGCCAGCCAGGCACCCTCCCTCCCCTTTTTTAAACTTGATAGGATACATTTAAAGTTCACACGCAGGACAAATCTCCAGGAAAATTATTTTTTTTTAAATATTGAAGGGTGGGGGCACCCAGGTGGCTCAGTCGATAAAGAGTCTGCCTTTCGCTTGGTCATGATCTGAGGGTCTTGGGATTGAACCCCACGGGGCGGGGGCTTCCCTGCTCAGTAGGGGTGCTGGAGGGAGCCTGTTTCTCCCTCTCCCTCTGTCCTTCCCCTGCTCCTGCTTTCTCTCTCTCTCGGACGAATAAAATCTTTAAAAAAAATAATAAAATATTGAGGACTTGGATTTTCCAGTCCTTAAAGCATTCTAAAACCATCCAGAGCAGAGTGGCATTTTCTCAGGAGCAGGCAGACAGGCTGGTAGAGCAGAAGACAGGGTCAGAAGTGGGTGCCGATGTGATGACACGCATGAGATTTGATATGTGACAACACAAAGTACTTCCTGTGCTGGCGTGGAAAGTGGATTATTGAGGAATGATGGCATCACGAAGGGACAGGAAGAAAACGAAATCACAGCCCACCTCCTCCAGATCCAGAGTTAAATTTCTGATTAAAAACCCCAATACAAAAAATACAATTTAAAAAGCTTCAAAGAAATTTTAGGAGACACTGTAGGATAGCATTGGTCGCTAAAAATCTTAATTTGGAAAATTTCAAATCTGTACAAAAGCGTAGAAAAAGCTCGTGGAGCCGGCATCAGCTGTGCCCCCGTTCCGGCGAGCCTTGTTTGCCACATGTCTGTCCTCCCTGCGTCTCGAGGCGGACTGACACCGCGTCTTGAGCTCTTGCTCTGACAGCTCCTGCTGGAGAGGGCTGCGGTGCTGTTTTGCTCTGTTCTTGGCTTCTGGCACACGGCCACCCAGCAGAACGGGAAGGAGCCGCAGAAAGTAGTGTGTCCACACACGTATCAAGACTGCGTGTATGGGGTGCCTGGGTGGCTCAGTGGGTTAAGCCTCTGCCTTCAGCTCAGGTCATGATCCCAGGCTCCTGGGATCGAGCCCCGCATCGGGCTCTCTGCTCAGCAGGGAGCCTGCTTCCCTTCCTCTCTCTGCCTACTTGTGATCTCTGTCAAATAAATAAAAAAAAAAATAAAAAAAAAAAAACAAACTGCATGTGTAAGCCAGCAGGTGCAACACGGAGCAGGAGGAAACCCTTGTGCTGTGGTGCAGGGAAGGGTGACTGTTTACGGGGTGCGCAGAGCCCTAAAAACGGCCAGAGCAGATGCAGGGAGGTTGCACGTTAGCGCAGACCTGGAGAGCCTGTGCCCCGGCGGCTAGTGCGGACCGGTGTCCAGCCTCCCCCGGCAGGCAGAGCTTGGCGGCTCCCGCCCCAGGCTCTCCGGTGCGCCTGCCGCTCTGGGCGTCACTGCTGAGGCTCAGCCTGCAGAGCCGTGTGAGGGCACACGGACCGTCAGCGTCTGCAGGCACGTGTGGCCACTGCCGGTGCAGTGACCAAGAGTGGGGCGGGGAACACTCGCCCGTCAGGGGCCTTACTGGACTGGTTGTTCTGCCCCCATGGCATGAGGTCGCCAGGTGTTGGTTCCGTCGTTGGAAGAGCAGGGTGGTGGCTGGAGGGTCTCCCAGCGCTAGGCGGGACCTCATTCCTGGGCCTGGGTACTGGGAGTCAGAAGCTGTGTGGAGGGGGCCCAGCTCATCTCTCGTCAGTGGCACCCCGAGGTGCTGGCTGGCGGCACTTCAGGGCACGGCTCTCTGGCTCGTGGGTCCCTGCGTGGTGGCCGCAAGTGCCCCAGCACACTGTGAACTTCAGAGAGAGCTGTTGTCAGCACAGGGTCTGGAGGCGCTTGTCCTGCTCGTCTTGCTGTCCAGCTCAGGTCTGGTGGAGGGACAAAAAAGGTCGGGGTGTAGAGAGACCCTGGAAAGGGGGTGTCCGTGGGGAAGCAGCACTGTTCCCTCCTGCTTCTGTAGAAGCATGAGGGTGGGTGTGGCCGTGCCAGGTGCCCAGGGGTCGTCACCAAAATGCCGGTGGCAGTTTTTTTCTCTGATGTTTTTCTGTAGTGTTGCAGTTTTTTCAGCAAATACAAATTATTTATACCATCAAGAAAAAACCCTACTGTATCCAGTTCAGTGTGACGGATGTGGTGGGTACAAGGCCTCCCTCTTGTGAGTGGGTGATCGGGGAGAGGGCTCTGGAGTGGCTGTGTTGGGGGCATGGAGCGCGCTGGGGTGCAGAGCAGCTTGCCGGAGCGGCGGGCCCGTCAGGGTTGGTGGGCAGTGCGGCAGGAGAGGGCAGCCCGCAGGAGGGCCGCCAGGTGGGCGCTCACAGCTTGTGGGTTCCACCCACATGCACTTTGGTGGTTTTCTGTGCTGGGGGTGGTGTCTTTAACCTACTGATTATATTGGACCAACTTTTGCCCATGGGTGTGGTAATCATATCTTTAGTTAAAAAATGGACACATCATTCACAGAGGACAGGAATTTACCCAGAATTTTAACATCATAGCTTGTCCAGGAACCGTCCAATCAAGGTAACAGCATTGCTTTCTCTGGTGAGAGCGCGCGGCTCAGTGCTCTTGACCTGCCCTCATTTTGCCCCTCAGCGGACTCCTGGGTGCTCACCTGTCCTGACCTAGGTGCACTGTGAGTGTGCACCTGTGACAGGACTTCTGCCTTTGGAGACCCCCTTTCCTCCTGTGTTAGCAGCTTCTCTGTGGTCCTCATCTCAGGCAGGTGCCACAGCTCAGGGTCACTTGCAGGTGGTGATGGTCCCATGAGCACACGCACCCTCCGAATCAGGATTCGTCCCTGGGGATTCGTGTTGGGGTCACATCTGTAGCCATGGGCTCTGTGGCTCCATGTGGCCCTGGGGCTGCCTCTGCCTGGGCTGGATCTGAAGCAGGTTCTCTGAGGCCAAGGAGGGGCCGGGGCTGCTGCCAGACTGGCCGGACAGCAGCACGGACACATCCACTGTGGGGGGAGGGGTCTGGTGCCAGCAGCTCGGCTCCCAGAAAAGGCAGGGCAGGTGCTGCTGTGGGCGTTTCTGGAGACTTGACACTGCATTTGTCCGTTTTCTTCCTAGTGTGCGTTTTAATAGAAAACTTGTCCCTTTCCAAGATGCCCTTTAGAGGTGACGCCATAATTGGTAAGTGCTTTTCTTCTTCATTATAGACTCACATTGTGGCATTTCCTCCCAGAACTTTTTCAAATTAAAAAGTGAAAATGAACTAGCTGGGACAGATAACCCGTTGTAAATAACGAGCCTCCCCGCCACGCTCCTCCTCAGAATGAGAGTCTTTCCCGTGTCTCCTGAGAGGTCGGGCTCCTTCTTCAGATCTCCGGTGGCAGCTGTCCTCTGTGCCGGCCAGTGTTGGCCATCCCTCACCCCAACAGATGCATGGTGTAGGTCTGCAGGACTCGGGGTGTGGGTGGGATGGTTGAGGACCCGCTCCTGTGGGGCAGTGGCCAAAGCCCTCCACCTTCTACGGCACGTGGCCACAGAGAGGCAGGATGCTGTCCCCCGGCAGACTTTATTCTGTGCTTTTGTGGCCTGAGGAGTTCTGGGACCAGGAGACCCCCCCCCCCCAAAAAAAAAACTCAAAGAATTGGAAAAATTCTGCATTCTTTGGTCATGTGGGATCTAATTGAGTTAAATGTTTAGGGTTTATTGGTGGGGGCCCAGGGGCATTGTTTGAGGGAGAGGTGCTTCTGGAAGTGGCCCCTGAAGCTTGCAGTGTCAAAGGAGCGAAGCTCTCTCCTGGTGACAGTTTAACATTTCAGCAGCCACAAGAGGGCTTTCTCCGTCCACATGGAGGGGCCTTGGAATGCTGTCCCCCGTGTAACGTTTGCCTCAGACTTTCTCCACACGCGTCCTGAAGCTTATCCACTTCAAGAGGCAGGAGATCTGTTGTTTTAATTTTATCTCCGTGTTCTCAGTCGATAAATGAATGTCTTTTGTTCCTTTGACAGATGGTTGGCAGTGGCTGATAAATGACACATTGAGAAATCTCCATCTTATTTCAAGTCATTCTAGACAACAGATCAAGGTATGGGAAGCAAGGTTTCTGTTGCGTTGGACAGAGCGGACATTCGGGGCACCTGGGTGGCTCCGTGGGTTGAGTGCCCAGCGCTTGGTTTCAGCTCGGGTCGTGATCTCAGGGTTGTGGGCTCAAGCCCTGTGTTGGGCTCCGCACTCAGTGCAGAGTCTGCTCAAGATTCTTTCTCTCTCCCTCTCCCTCTGCCCCTTCCCCTGCTCATGCACGTGCTCGCGCTCTCTCTTTCTCCAAAGTGCGTAAATAAAAAAATCTAAAGAGAAGTGACAGTAATTTTTTTCTTAGTGTTTGTTTCAAAGAACTATGTGTGTTATGAGTCCGTTTTATACATGAATGTGATCACTGATAAATGCCATAATTATATTGGGAATTCTAGATGGTATTATCTGTGTAATTTATAATCAGGAAAATCGATGCAGCCAATGATGACCAGAATATTATTTCAGTTTTATATGACAGTTTCTGGCTTAATTAGATTCAGCTTCCGAACATCTCTCCTGTGTGTCCGTAGTGACTCTTTACTCAGGTGGGGATTCTGTGTCCTGTTGCGTTGTAGAAGGTGGGGTTGGAGACTGCCGTGACGCTTGGGTGCGGGTGGGAACTGTGGTCCAGGGCCCTTGCCTGAGAGCCCTGGCTGTCGTGAGCGAGGACAGAGTGTGCACGTCCGGTGGCTGACGTGCTGTTGTCCTATCCTGGGACAGGTGACTTTGGTCTAGCGGAGCTGTGACAGAGGTCCTCACGCAGAGATTGACGGGCTTTGGTATTGAGGGTGGAGAAACAGGAGTCCGTGTTGATTTCCCAAATGATTAATTACCCAGCCTCCTGCGTATGCTGGTTTTTTTGTTTGTTTGTTTGTTTTAAAGGAACTAATCATTCTGTGGAACCCAAGTACAGTCCCACTGACGGAATCTGAGCGCTTCGTTGTGAGGCCTCCAGGCTCCCTTGCAGGAACAGTCCCATAATTGATTCCCAGCAGCAGGGATTGTGGTAGTTTGCACAGATGACATCTCATTGTGACGCTGCGTTGTGTGCCCTGTCCCTGAGCCAGTGGCCCTCCCTGTGCAGCCGCTGACCCCTCTCTCCGGGGCTGGGCTCGGCAGCCTGATCTGGGGAGGCAGGGAGAGATCGTGGGAGTCCAGCATCTGCCCTTGCTATCTGTCTGACCCTGAGAGCGCTGTTCCTCCTCTCGGCGGTGGATGTGTTCTGGGGAGCGGGGGGGCCCTGGGGCCCACGGCTGCTGCCACGTCAGCTCCCACTCTCCTCCCCCCGGCCCCGGCCCCACACCTGCCCTCTGAAGGAGGCCTGCGCGCTACTTCTGTGTGTACAACACACACTTGGCCCTTCACGGATTCTGCTGGGAAAGAAAAAAAAAATGCCCTGTTTTATTATCAACTGTTTTATTAGAAGGTGTTTACATCGAAGGGAAGAAATCACATTTTCCACGTAGATTATTAGTTGCAGGGAATATTGAAGTCGTTACTGTATCTGACGGTGGTCAGACATGCTGGAAAGGAGGATGTGATCCAGTTTCTGTTTGTTTCAAACTTAACCACTGGCCTGACAGCAGAACGGTCCCACGGCGGGGGCACCCGGGAGGCTGCCCGGCACATTCATGTACCACTTTGTTTCAGGAAGCGGCCGTCTTGGCCCTGGCTGCTCTCTGCAACGAGTACTACGCCCTGGAGACCGGGGAGGCGGACCCCGCCAGGCAGGGTGAGTGGGCCGCGGGGGCTTCCGGCAGGACACGGGCGTACAGAGTCTGGGTTTTGGAGCGCTGCCTCCTGCTGCAGGCGGACAGGGTGTGGGAGGCAGGGGCCCGAGATGGGCGCCGGGCCGAGATGGGGTGGGGGACATGGGCCTGCTGCTCTCGGATGCCAGGTTTGTGTAGCTGCTGGAGGTGTCCGTCCTTCTCCCACTCTAGACCGGTGCTCATCCCCCTGCACGGGCGAGAACAAGCGTGATGCCCACCACGCAGAGCCTGTGCTTCTGTCAGTGGCGCTTGCCTGAATAACGTTTCAAGTCTGCTTCCCCCACTTGGCGCTTTGGGGGTCCCCGCTGTGCACGGATGGAGCGCCTGCCTTATCTGGCCTCTGAGGGAGCTTCCTGTTTCCTGTTCGTTTGTTCCCGTGCTTCCCTTGGTGTTTGTTCCTTGGCTCCTTCCTCTTCCTTCTGGTCCTCGATTCCGGGGACCCATCGGCTCAGAGGGTCTGCCTCTGTGTCCGGGCACGTCCCGCTTCCCTGTCTCCGATGGCATCGGTGACTTCTTTAGGGCAGATGTGGTTTTTGGGTTCCCATAGGCACTGAGCTACAGTTTCCTGGTGCGGGTCCTTGGCGTGTGCGTGCACTCTGACCTTTCTGGTTCACAGAAGCCTCGCTGCCCAGCATCGCCTCAGTTAGGTCTTCTGGAACCCTCTTGTGGTGGTTTGTCCGACCCGTGATGGGTCTTTGCCGAGAAGCTTCGTGTCCGCCCCCCTGGGGGCCCTGCAGTGCTCTCGTGCCCGACAGTCACTTTGGAAGCATAGGGAACACTCGCAGATCATTTTAAATGGTAAAAATCGTGTGTGCAGTAGTCTAAATCTACTTTCTGTGATTTTTTTCAAAAATAAAATATTCTGGGGGCACCTGGTGGCTCAGTGGGTTAAAGCCTCTGCCTTCAGCTCAGGTCATGATCCCAGGGTCCTGGGATCGAGCCTCGCATCTGGCTCTCTGCTCGGCAGGGAGCTGCTTCCTCCTCTCTCTCTGCCTGCCTCTCTGCCTACTGGTGGTCTCTGTCTGTCAAATAAATAAAATCTTAAAAAAAAAAAAATATTCTGTGATGTGATCTTCCGACAGACTTTCCAAATTTATGACATTTTCCCTTGACCACAGGCAGTGTTACACAAAGAGGTAGTGACATCATTTTTATTTAGTCTGTTTTTGAAAATTGGGACGGTGAGGTCACATTTCACTTTCTGCCTCAGAAGAGAAGGTGGCGTCACCGTACCCGCTGGAGGAGCGAGTGGTGTGTCCCCTCCGGGGCGCGGAGACCCCAGCCGGCAGAGGTGGCCGCGCCAGGGTGTGCACGGGTGCTCCTTCGCTGTCCTGACGTAGGCCCTTGAGGTTTCTGTGCACGTGACCCCCCGGTTGTGCTGTGTTGCCAGCCAAGTGGTGAGGACGAGAGCCGGTCACGGTGGGCCGACGGGTCAGGGTGCAGCCTCCTGGCCTCTCCCGAGCAGTGCTGGTTTGGGCAGCCAGTAGCCCCTGCCCCTCCCGCCCTGTCCACCCCTCGAGTCTGCACCCTCTGTTCCTGTCCCCGTTTCACCCTGATGGTGGCCTTCCCGTCTCGGGGAGCGTGTCTGTCCGCGCGCCCTGTGCTCTCAGCCCGCCTGATTGCACGTCCCGGGACGGAAGGCAGCACGTCCCCCACGCGTGGTGCTGGGGACGCGGACGCCAGCAGGCATTCTACACCCCCCCCGTGTTCATTCTGCTCAGAGTGAGGTCGTGTATTCGGATTGTCTGTGAAAACATCAAGGCCCTGGATAAACATTCTGAAATCCATTTTGATCGGAGCCACTTGGAAGGTGCATCTGCTTCGGACGCCAGTGTGCTCCCCCCTTCTCTCACCGCCGCTCACGCGTGTCTGAGATGGCACAAGGAGCACGCGTCGTGCGGGAAGGAGGCAGCGGCCCTTTTGTCGTGTCCTTTCAGAGGAGCTGATCCGGCAGTACCTTGCGGACCTGCGGAGCCCGGAGGAGATGGCTCGCTGCGGCTTCTCGCTGGCCCTGGGCGCCCTCCCGCACTTCCTCCTAAGAGGCAGGCTGCAGCAGGTGACGTGTCCGCACCCCGGTGAAGCGGCCTGTCGGGTCTGGGCGTTGCATGTGAGCCGGTGGGGGAGGGCTCGGGAGGGGTCTGACCACAAATCCACGCCTGTTTGGGCGTGCGGCCATGAGGAAGGAAATGGGGTGCTCCTGAGGGCACCTGGTGGACAGGAGGGACTTGGAGGGACTGAGTGCTAGTGTGACAGAGGGAAGGTGTCACTGCATCTGTGGAAACACGCTCCCACCTTTACACAACCGTGCTGTGTCCCCTTGCTCCTGCCTGGGACATTCTGGGGTCAGAGGCACTGGACACACGGCCTAGAACTCAGCTCTGCGGCTTATCCATTTGGAACATGTGACCGACTCTCAGCACCGAATGGCCCTGGGAGGAGTAGCGGATCGAGACACCAGGGGTTGGCTGGCAATGGGTCATAATTCCCAGCTCTGTGCCACAGGACAGAAAGGGGGCAGTTGGCATTGGGGATGCCCCGCGGAGATGACCTGGGGGCAGCAGGTACCCCCAGCCACGTGTCCTCCCGCCTGTAGCAGGGCGTGGGGCCCACCAGGTGCGTGTCCCGTTGAGGACGTGTTACCGCCTTTCAGGTGCTGGCGGGCCTGGGAGCCGTCACGGCCATTTGTCCTGAGGACGTGAGCTTTGCCGAGTCCAGGCGGGATGCTTTGAAGGCTATCTCAAGGTGGGTGTCCGGGCTTCTCCCCCAGCCCTTCCTCTCCCAGGGGCCAGCGACCGAGCGCCGAGGGTCATCCCTGTCGGCGTGGGCCAGAGCCCCGTCCCACGTGAGGAATCTACTTTGAAGCAAGTGTAACTTTTTATTTTCTCGTGTCTTCTCTTTTCAGAGGGTTGCCAAAGAATATTTCCAACTCAGAGGCTCATTGACCCTTTCTTCATTGTCACTATAGTGAATGTCAGACTTCTTTGCTTTAGGAGCGGCAGCGCGCCTCGAGACCTGGGGCGTGAATCTTCGCGCGTCTGGAAGTGCCATGTGGAGCAGCCCGGGGTGTTGGCCACACACAGCATGTGCGCCAGGACGCACTTTCCTTTCTCTGTCACCCACCCGTGCCCACTTCTGCTCTGTGGTGATGCCACCTTTTAAGCTGCAGACACCAGGAAATGTGATTTCGGGGAAAAGCAACATTCAGCCTGTGTCAGTGTGGAAGGAACTCTGGAATTCCGAAACTGTCTCTGAGGTTGTTGGCCTCTTCCAGCATGGCCCGTCTGGCCAAGATGACGGGAAAGACGGGTTCACAGACACTTGCTGTATTTCACGCATTTTTCATAATTTCAGGGTTTGCCAGACGGTTGGCGTGAGAACAGGAGGAGCCCCAGATGAGGTTGTGTGTGAAGAGAACGTCTCCCAGATTTACCGCACGCTGCTGGACTGTCTGCACGACTACACCACCGACAGCCGTGGGGACGTGGGCGCGTGGTAAGGTGGCAGGCGGTCTCTTGCTCTTGGTCCTTGAGCTGTGCTGTCCTCCCTGAGCCCGTGTTCTCAGGACAGCAGAGCATCCTTGGGCCTGGCTCCTGGTTGCGTTCCGCTCTTCTCTGAAAAACACTAAATTCTAAAACACAGAAACTTGTCACTCCCTCGTCCCAGCCCCCATGGCTGGCTTTCTAGTTCTTCTGAGAGAGTTCAACCCAACAAAGGCCCCGATGTAGCCATTCAGGGCAAGGAGGGAGTCAGGCCACTTTGGAGGAGGAGGAAATGGGCACTTCTCTGGGGATTCAGCTGCACAGTCCACTGCGGCCCCTTCTGATGGAAACCAGGTGCCCAGATCTCAGTCTTGGGAGAAACCTCGGCTCGACTGTTCTTGCGAGGACGCCCTAGACAAGTCGTTGTAGCGCGAGCCACGCCGAGGCTGTGCCCGCGGTGCGAGGTTCGCTTGTGTGTCATTTCTTCGTTCTTACGTTGGCAGCTGTCGTCTTTCCAAGATTTCAACGTACGGTAAATAGCAGACCTCGTTACCTTTTGTTGGAGGAACTGAGAGCTACTCTTACGACTTCTGTCTCTTGTTCTGAACACGCTGTGATGGTGGTTGTGCCGAGAGGCCGCGTGGGGTAAAGTGTCACTGACGCCGCGCGGAATCGCTCTTTTATTACATTGGAAACAGAAGCTGAGCCTTAGGTGAAGCCTCGAAAGAAGAAAAGAAGAAATGCACGTGTTCTTGCATATGTGGCAAGTTTTTGGCCACGTTTCTTTAAATCTCTGCCCACCTCATCCTGGACACCCTGTCTCCCCCCACCCCCAGTGGGACCCACCCCTGCCTGCCAGCCCTGGGGTTCTACTCTTTTTTTTTTTTTTCCAGTTTTTTTTCTCTTCAGTTGCATAACTTCTAGTTTATGTTCACGTTCACTGGCTCTTCCCTGTGTCACCTCTGTGGCCGTCAGGGTCTCCTGAGAAAGCTCGAGTTTCATCGTCTTGTTCGTTATAGTTCCCGTCTGGGACTTTCCCCCACGTTCTGTGTCTGCCAGTCTTCCCGGCTTTCCCTCCATCAGGATGATCCCACCCCTCACTGGCTTGCTTTCCTTCCCTTCTGCTCGGTCCCAGATGGTGCTGGGGACGCAGCTGTGTGGGGCCCTGATGGCCTTGGTGTGTCCTTGTGGACGCAGTAGGGTTCCTCGGTGGGAGTGTGGGGGGCCCTGGAGGGGCGCCCCTGAGTGCTTGAAGAGTCTGCCCTGACAGCTGCCTGTAGTCCTACGACACCATGGCCCGACCCCAGCGCTTCCCTGTTGCTGTGAGATGTAGGCTCGGGCTGCACCCGTCGGGGTCTGTGTCTGTCACTGATGACAGTTGGGGCCTGGCCCAGGCTCATTCGTGAGCCCTGGACAGTGCGTCGTCTTCCTGGTTCTTTGTGGAGCATGTGGTTTTGGAGCAGATCCTGCTCCGGGAGGTCCGCTGTGGGGATGGGTTCCTCACTCCTCCAGAGGGTGCCGATGGCTTCTAGTGGCCAGTGGTGGTCGCCTTGCCTGATGTGGGTCTGTTCTGTTCGGTGGGTCGCCCTCCTGCGTGGGCATGGGGTCCCCCTGTGCTCTCGGGGGCCCTGGTCCCAACTCCTTACAGTCCAAGCCCAAAGGACAGTGGGTTTTCCTGGGTGCCTCAGCAGCACAGACGCCGAGCCCCGTGAGGAGGAAGCTCGGGCAGGGCCGCGCCTGGGGTGTCGGTGACAGTGTTCCTCCCAAAGGCCCATGTGTGCGGTGTGCGTGTGGCAGCCCGGCGACGTCCAGTCCTTGTGCAGAGGTTCTCACTCTCTGTAGGAAGACTCCGGTTACTTATTTTCCCACTGTTTTCCGTCAGCTTGTTCCTCACAGTTGTTTAAAGACTCAGTGTTTGTTCCGGGATCTGTGGCGATCCCGTCTGCTTCTGTCCTCTCCTAGTATTTTAACACTTGGCTCTTTTTTGTTTGTTTTTAAACCACTGCTTGTAGCTCTCACTAGATCCAGAGATTGTACACTCCAAATCGCGGAGTCCGTGGGCGTGCACGTCCTTGCAGGGAGCATGGAGGTCAGGCCTGCGGTGTGGGTGCAGGCTGCCCGATGCTGTCAGTATGGGGTCGGGCCACGTGCCACCTGTGCCCACAGCCTTGCCCGAGGGGCCTCCCAGCTGCCGTGCCCGGCATCTGGGATCCTGGCCCATGTCTCCCCCGTCAGGAGCTGGTGAGGCCCTGAGGGTGTGTGTGCGGCCTCGGGTTGTCCTGTGTGTCCGCCCCCATCTCTCCTGTGAGTGTTGTGTCCACCGACACGGAGCCACAAGGTCTTCCCATCGCCCGCACCTTGCCCAGCCCTGGTGCCCGCAGCCAGGTAGGCAAATGTGTCAGGTCTTGGGCAGCCGCCGATTGGCGGCCATGCCCTGGGAGCAGCCTGCCCTGCTCCCTGGAACCCCAGCCCGTGTCTGTCTAGTGCCTCCAGTACCCCCACACCTGTGCTCAGTGCTTCGCCCACCAAGCTCCTGTGGGCCGGGGCCCGCGTCTGTCTGTCGGTGGGAGGGCCGATGCCTGGCTTGTGGGACCTGCCAGGTGCCAGGCTTGGTGGTGCAGGGCGGGCCTGTGGTCCCTGCTGTCTGGCTCTGTCCCCAGTCTTAAGTAGTGTTTTTACCCTGGGTCAGCCAGTCACGCTGCAGGCCCAGGTTTTCATGTTGTGGAAGCTTCGTGTTCTTTGGTTTAAGCGAATGCGGAGTGAGTCTGGTGGAGTGGAGAGCGACATCCTGGTGTGCAAGGTCGGTGGCGGTGGCAGACGTGAGCTGCCTGGCGCGCGTCTGCCCCTCAGTTTCTCTGCCAGGACATAGCTTTGTAGACTGGGTTGTGCTGCCTTTGGAAGTGTTGTGGGGTCGTGAGCGCGGTTTGTGTGCACTCGGGACCCGGCGTCTGCCTGCGGGCGTCAGACGTGCGTCCTCGCTAATAGAGCGGGAGAAAGGGCTCTGGCTCACCGCGTGCACCGCATTTGGTGGGCGTTTCCTCCCGAGGGGACGGCCAGTCTCGAACTTGTCCTGGCTGAGGGTGTCTGAGCCCCCGGGGTGTGGCCGGCGGGTCACGCGGTCACATGGTACCTGGGGCTCTCCATCTCCTCCTTGTCCCTGCAGGGTCCGCGAGGCCGCCATGACCGGTCTGATGGACCTGACGCTCCTGCTGGGGAGGGAGCAGCCAGAGCTGATCGAGGCCAGTGTGTGAGTGCCTCCCGTGGGGGGTCTGGGGCTGGCCCGGGGTCTGTGTCCGGTCTGCTGTTGCTGCCGGGGCCTCCCTGCCCGTCCTCCTGCCTTCAGCTCCTTCCTGTGTCCACTTCTCCCCCATCCGTCTGCTCTGCTCCCACCCACGACCTGGGGCTCAGGCCTTTGCGGTGTCAGGTCCCCCATAGCAACGTCCCGTCCCCCCGGCCGCTGGGGCGGCTGCTCTGTCGTGGGGCCGTTCCGGCTGGTGCCCTGGGTTCCGGCCGGGCTGACGGCCCCGCTCCTGTCTGCAGCTGTCAGCAGGTCATGTGCCGCGTGGCCCAGCAGGCGAGCGAGAAGATCGACCGCATCCGCGCACACGCCGCGCGCGTGTTCATGGCGCTGCTGCACTCTGACGGGCCCCCCGTCCCTCACGTGCCCCACCGAGAGGAGCTAGAAAAGCTCTTCCCCAGGTACGGGAGGCCGGGGTCCCCGACCCCCAGCGGGCGTGGACCCCCCCCCTCCAGCTTGTTGGCTCACTCTCTGCAGATCCGACGTGGCCTCCGTGAACTGGAACGCGCCGTCGCAGGCCTTCCCTCGCATCACGCAGCTCCTGGGGCTGCCGGCCTACCGCTACCACGTCCTGCTGGGGCTCGCCGTGTCCGTGGGTGGCTTGACCGAGTCCACGGTGAGGAGGCCTCTTGGCCGGGCCGCGGTGGTGGGGGGGTGCCTGGCCCAGGTGGGGCAGGGTGGGAGGTCCGAGTGGGCACAGGGGCTGTCAGGCGGCGGCCAGAGGCTGAGAGGCACACGCCAGGAGGGAAGCTGTCTTCTTGCTGTGCTGGTTTTTTCTCTGCTTTGGGGGTCAAAGTGGGGTTAAGGGTCTGCCCCTTCCCCTGGCCTTGGGTATCCAGGGCAGGACCCCAAGGACAGGGTTCCCTTTCCTGGGACTGGGCTGGCGTCCCCAGTGGGAAGCTCAGCGGCAGGATTTCACGTTTGGAAGACCCAAAGCGCACGAACTAGTGGGAATGTGGTGGCGCGATTCCGTGCGGACGGCGGCCGCTGCGCAGGGCGAAGCGCAGAACTAGCTTCTCTTGCGCGCGGGGCTCTGCGGCGCGCGCGGACGGCGCCGGCCGGTGGCTGCTTCCCCCGCTCTGTCTCCTTCTCTTTTCTCCTCCTTGTGCCGTCACTGCTGGCTGAGTTGGTCTGTCGTGTGTTCGCCGTTTTCTCGCGTCCTTCCTGCTGGCGCGGCGGCTGCACTTTCCTCCTCAGTGGACCCAGAGGCAGTGTGGTGCGCACCTAGCTTTGGGGCCATGGCGGGGGGTCCTGCTCCCCTGCACGGTCCCACGTGGAAGCATTTTCACTTACCCGCCCGTGCTCTTGGGCACGGATGTCGCCAGAACAGCAGCCGGTGTGGTGGGGCCGCTGCTCCTGGTTTGGCCGCGGGGACCCCCCCTCAGCCCTCGCTTGGCAGAGCGCAGCTTCCCTTTGAGGCCCCAGCCTGTGACCTGCTGGGACTCGTCGTCTGCGTTTGTCAGTGCGTTCATGGTTCCCGTCCCTTCTGGAAACTTCTCTGCCCTCCTCGTTCTCGTTGAGGATCTCCTCCTCCCGCATACCCTTCATGAGATGCCCGTGTTTCCTCCTGTGCTCTGTCCTCCCTGGTTTTCAGACTTCTTTCCCGGGCCCTGCTCTGTCTTGCAGCTGGTACCATTGGCTCTTTATCCCCAGCCCCTGCTGAATTGTTTTTAATCACCAAACGTTTACTGTGTTTGGAAATCTCTCTTGTGCTTTTTCATTGTAGGCTCATCTGGGGGTTTTGTGTGTGTGTGTTTCCTTTGCTTTTAAGAGCGTGCGCGAGCGGGGGTGAGGGGCAGAGGGAGACAGAGTCTTAAGCATACTTCCCACTGAGCACAGAGCCTGCCGATCTCACGACCCTGAGATCATGACCTCAGTTGAAAGCAAGGGGCTGACGCTCGGCGGACTGCTCACCCAGACACATCGTCGTCATCACGGTTTTTCCTAAGAGTTAGCCAAGGGCCTCTCCTGTGTGCCCCGTCTTGGACGTCTAGTTCCTGTGCTGTCGGGTGGGAGGGGGTCACCGTGGGCTCACTTCTTCTCCTTGACTCATTCCTGGTCACTCCCGTCCTGGGTCTGCGGCACGGAGGCAGGTGACTCTGGTCTGGGGGTGCTGCCTTCGCCCCTGCAGGCAGCTGTGGGCGGCAGTGCAAGGGTGTGGGAGCGGGTTCTGTGGTGCCAGCTCCTGCTGCTGGGTTCCTGCTGCCTGCACCGCCAGCTGTGCCTGTGCCCATGTGGTCACTGCGTGGGTCACTGGGTCAGTTCCTTCTGCTCATTCGTTGGGGTCTGTGGGCCCAGCAACGCCTTGGGGGCTACAGCTTGAGTTTGGAATGGAAGGTGTCCGCTGACCCGCTTCTCCGGGGGACAGTCCGCAGCCTCCACTGAGGTCAGCCGAGGGTCATTGTAGGGCTCGGTCTGTGCTGGCGTCCCAGGAGAAGCATTTCCGGGTCAGTGCTCATTCCACGTACGTCTCTGTGCTTGTGCCCCTTCGGGCGGGATGCTGCCCACCCCCATGCTGTGTTGCTCTGTCTCCTCAGCTCCATGGCGGATGTTGGGGTGGAAGCATCCAGGTGGACTCTGGGTCAGGTGGCGAGGGGGCGGCTCTCTTTCCGCTGTTCCCAGAGTGTCTCTGTTTGCAGGTCCGGTACTCGACGCAGAGCCTCTTTGAGTACATGAAGGGGATTCAGAGCGACCCGCAGGCCCTGGAGGGCTTCGGGGACACTGTCCTGCAGGTCTTTGAGGACAACCTTCTGAATGACAGGTGAGGGGGCGCTCTCATCACGGTTTTCAGACCTCCACATTCTCCCTTGTACCCACCAGGATTTTCACGGGGGAGGAGAGGTAGGTCCAGGCGAAGACCTGACTGCAGCCGGGCGAGGCCATGCCCGTGGCCCACGGCCGCTTCACCAGCGGGGAGCTGCTGCCAGCCTGCGCCGTGGGCGCCGGAGCAGGCCTTTGCTACACGTTGGGTGTCAAGATGATTGAGGCCGTGAGCCTGGCAGGATAAAAGTGGCTCTTCTCCGAGGTGACAGCTCTCTGGTCTGTGCAGGGACATGTCTGCTCTGTGGTCTGGATCTCTGCAGGCCAGGACTGCAGTGTTGCAGCACAAAATAGGACTTGTTTTCTGACCATCTTTGCTGCGTTGTTCTTGCTAACTGCTTTTCCGTGAAGATGGCACGGAGACCCCATGGGTCCTGACCTTGGAATTGGGGGTGCTTCCCAAAGTCCTCTGAGAGGGTTGTTCCTGGACTTGGTTCTCAGCTGTCCCGGGGTGAGTGCAGGCCCTCGTCAGCCCGTCCTGTCCTGGGAAGCAGACGAGAGCTCAGCCGGTCACCTTTTCTCTTTCTCTGGGTAGCGCTGAGCGTGGGCGAAGGTGCTGTTCCGTAGACATGCATTGTCAGCGTCCCTGAAGCTGCCTCCGCAGTCTGTGCTCTGAACACACCCGTCAGCCCTCCCGGCCCCCAGCCCGAGGCAGCTGCTCTCACTGATCTGCTGTCCCTGGGCTCAGTGGGCATTTTCTACGAGCGTATTTCAGTGGAATCTGCAGTGTGTTTGGCTTCCATTCGTGGCCAGACCACACGGTTCCTCTGTTGATGGTCGCCGGGGTTGTTTGTGGCCGGGGTTAGAAAGAAAGCTGTGGGGGACGTTGGCAGACGTGTTTGTGTGGACGTGTCCCCACTCTGCTGCTGGGTCCGTGCTGAGTCGCAGGCTGACTGGGTAGCATGGTGGCTGGAAGTTCGACTTTCAGAAAACTGCTGCACTGTTTCACGAAGCGGTCGCGCTGTCTGTACCCCGCTGGGGCGTCTTGAGGGTCCGGGCTCTGGGTCTGTGTGTTGATGGCTGGGGCGTGTCCTTGTGGCTTCCGGGCTTCCCTCCTGCCCCGCATGGATCTCCTCCCCGATGAGGGTCTGTTCAGACCTCCTATTTCTTGGTTAGGTGGTCGTGGTTTCCCCTGCTGCTGAGTTTTGAGATTTCTTGCATGAGCTGCGCAAACCCTTTGTCAGACAGTGGGCTGCAGGCACCCTCTTCCGGCGGTGACCTGTCCCTCATGCCCTTGGCGGACTCGGAGCAGGTGCCCGCATGTCCGTGGGTTCCAGCTCCTCCCCTTGGCTTTTACGGGTGTGTTGGTTGGGTCAAAGCAAAGAGTCTTGGCCTGACTCAGGATCACAAAGGTTTTCTCCTGACGGTTTCTAGATCTATAGTGTTAGGTTTTGTATTTAGGCCTAAGGTCCGTTTTGGGTTATTTTGTGTGTGTCACACGAATGACAGATCCACGTCTGTGTGTCGTTTCTGCATGTGGGTGTCCAGTGCGTCGAAAACTGTCCCTTCCACGGTGGTGGTGGTCCACTTTTCATCAGTCGTGGATGTGGGAGCTCGTTTCTGGGCTTTTCTGCTCCTCGGTCTGTGCCATTGTGCTCCCTGGAGCTTTGCAAGCGAAGTTAAATGACGCCAGCTTGTTCTCTCGTCCCTTAGTTGTTTGGCTTTTCTTGGCCCTTTGTGCTTCCCTGGGAATTGTACAGTAGGATTGTCATTTTCTACACAACGTCTTGTCCGGATTGGGGTGGCGTTGACTCTGGGGAGAGTCTGCCTCTTAGTGGTTCTGGGGGTGGCACCCGGGGCCTCAGCGTTTGCCTTCTGCCCTCAGGGTGTCTGTGCCGCTGCTGAAGACGCTGGACCAGATGCTGGCCAACGGGTGCTTCGAGCTCTTCGCCGCGGAGCAGGAGTAAGTGCGCTCCGCGGGGGCCCCTCCGCTCGGCGGGCCTTGTAGAGACAAAGTGATGCGGGGCAGAGGGGAGACTCTAGAAGGTTATCTCCAGCACCTTCAGGGCTGGTCCGTGCCAGCAAGAGGCTTCGGCTGTCCACCTCCCCCACCGCCCCAGCCCCTGCCGTGAGCCTGGGGCTGTGCCTCCAGCCGGGCTCCTACTGTCGCACCTGCCACTCAGCTGGGAAAAGACCCAAGCAGGTGAGGTATCCCCCTCCCCACACACCTCCAAAGGGGGCCTGGCAGTCGGAGCGTCATGGGCAGTGGCCCAGGGTGGGGAGGGGCAGTGCAGAGCGTCTTGACTCTCATAGGAGGACCGAGTCGGGCTGTGGTTGTTGGCCAGGTGTGGGCACAGAGGGCGGGTGTGTGGAGGGACTCTCGGCATCCCTGTGGCAGCTCCTGGCTGGTGAGCTCTGGCGTCCGGGCTCATGGCGGCTGGTTTATCTTGTTAGGGGCCTGATGGCTTTCCCTGGATCCCAGACCTTGAGGGCTTTGCCTCTGGGCTGGACATCTTACACCCTGTGGGGGGGCTGGAGCCACCTGGGCGCGTTTCAGGGACTTGGAAAGAGCTGTGCCAGCTGGGCCCAGAGTGGCGTTTTCCCGTGTTAATTGTCTCCCACTCTGGAGGTCTTTTTGTGGGCTGGGGTCTTTCTGCCGTGTCTGGGTGGCGCTCACCCTGTTGCCACTCTGTGGCCCTGCCACCGCCTGGGCCACTCCATGCTCATCTCCTCTGCCTCCTGCGCCCCCGTAGTCACCGTCCTTGGCAGCCTGCTGTCCCGTGGATTTCGGTGGGTTTTTAGTGTCGGATGGAGGGTGTGTCTGGTGCCTGTTACGTCGCTGCTGTGTCCCTAATTCTCTGGGGTCAGGACAGCGTCTGCACTCAGAGGACACACCTACCCCCTGTGTGGCGTGGTGTCACTTGGCTGGCTAAACATTGTTTGGAGACCTAAACATATATTTTCCTGGTTTGAAAATGTCAAAATAAGACGACAGGACACAGTGTGTGGCTTCAAACAGCTTTATTTCTCTGTAGCTTTGTCACTCTCTGCTTTGGTTCGTGCGGGGTTAGGGCTGAGTCTTGGTATCCCATGGCTCACTTCATCGTTACTGTTCGCTCGTGTGCTGGCCCGGCTGCAGCAGCTTCTTTGGACTTTGAACTCGTACCCCTCTGTCCCCGCTCTGTTCTTGGACCCGGTGTTTTCACGCGCTGCTGTCCTGGTGCATCTCTGACAAGCCGGTGAAACCCAGTCTGACCGCCTCCGACGCATCACTGATCCCGTCATTGGTCTGACCTGTGTCTGCGTGTGCCTCCCGCCGGCCCCGCTGTGCAGCCCCCTTCCGCCTACCCTCCTGTCTGATAAACTAAAGGGTGTTTCTCATTCCTGCGGAACTCTCCAGTCCTTCCTGTTCTTTCAGCGGCCACCCTGTCAGAGCCGAATTTTCTGTTTTTCCCTCTTCCTGGGCAAAACCGAGGATGTTAACGTGTCTATTCCCGTGAGCCCGCCGTCTGTGTTGTGTCTTGCGTACGTTTTCACTTAGTGTGGCTTTGTGCGGTTAGTGCTTACGTCGTCCACGTGTTTGCTACCCGCTTCCTGGCCCTCCGCCCCGGGCCCCGCCCGAAGCTGGGTCCTGCTTCTCTGTCTGAAACACGTCCTTCTGGGGTTCGGCCAGTGACGTCCGCTGCCGGGGAGTGGTTTCGGGTCTTGTTTGCAGGTTACTTTCAGAGGGTGTAGAATTCTAGGCAGACGTTGTATTTTGGGACCTAAACTTATCTTTCTTTTTCTGACTTCTGTTCCTTTTGAGATGTATTCTGTAAGTCTGGATTTTCTCCTCTTTTGAAGATTCTCCCTTTGAGAAATCTCAAGATTTCTACCACTCGGAGGGGTCTAACTGTCAATTATATACTCCGCTGTTCGACCAGGAATTCGTTAAACTTGAAGATGTGGCTTTATTTTCATTTGTCCTAGAAAATTCTTGCCCCCCCCCCCCCAACCGTGGCCCTGCCCTGAGGCTGTGCTGCATTCCAGGTTTTCCCTGGGCCTCGGTACTTCTTACGTGTCCTCCGCCTGCCAGCCCCCTCCTAGCGTGGTCCTGACCCCCTGCTGGACTCACAGGTGGGGTTCTCAGTTTCGGTTTTCATGTTCTTGCAGATGCAGCTTTTTAGTTGGTCTGTCTTGCAGCCCGCTGGCCTTCTGCCCTCCAGGGTCCAGCACTGCGGTCTTCCCGCGTGCGTCTGGTCTCCGTGCTCACGTGGGTGTCTGGTTTCTGCAGCCCACAGGGTGGGCTTTCTCGTACGTCTGCTTGTCCGTTGTCTGGACGCCGCACTTGAGAAGCTGTGCATGCGGCTGACCTTGGCCCTGGGGCCTTCGTTCACCCTTCCCAGACACTGCGGGCAGGTCGGAGCCGTCTGGAGCCTCCCAGGCCCACGTCCACCTGCGGGTCTCTGGACTGCCTACTGGGGGTGTTGTCTCCCCCCGGGCAATCTTCCAAGTCTGGCGGGTGCCTGCGTTCATCGGGACCAGGTTTCGGGTCTTGTCGCGGCCGTGGGCTAGGGACAGCAGGCTCGGGCCCTCCGGCCGTCGGCACAGCCTTGTTCTGAGGCACCTGCGGGGGCAGCCCCAGCTCTGGGAGTGGAGGCAGCGAGCCTTCCGCTGGCTGCCTGGAGAAGGGCCTCGGGGTCCAGGCAGGGAGAAGTGGCAGCAGAGACTGGGTGTGTGGGTTCTCAGTGCAGGTGGCCGGCAGACCTGCTAGAGGCCCGGATGTGGGTGTGGGGGAGCAGACTGCGGCCAGGAGGGCAGGATTGTCTCCAGGACCGGAGGCCGGTGCGCCAGGGGTGGGCCAGATGCTCTTTAGCTCGGATTCCGAGAGAAGCACCACAGAGCGGCTTACACGGCAGAAACAGTCTGCACGGCTCCGAAGGCAGGAGGGCCGGGGCTGGGGCCGGGGCGCCAGCGGTTCGGACTCTGCACCGGACGGACGGAAAGTCATCTCCGTGTCTCTTCTCGTGATGGCACTTGTGGCTCATAACCTATGGCCTCTGAGGCCTTACTGGTAGTACCTTCATGTGGGGGATCCGGGCTTCACCATGCGAACCTGGGGGCTCATTCAGTCTGTAGCATAAATGTTGGGTCCGCGATGCTCATTAGCTCCCACAGGAGATGGATCTTCGAGCCTGGAACCCGGCGGAACGTCCTCAGAGGGTGGGCGGTGTATGAGCCCATGAGGTCAGCAGGAGAGCCAGTGTAGACCAAGAAGGGCCCCAGCGGAGCTGGGGGGGTGCCCTGTTAGGAGGATGGGGAGCGGAGGGGGCAGCAGAGCCACTGGGAAGTGGGAGGAGCTGGAAGAGCAGGTCGAACAGGGTCGTCGGTGGTGCGGGCCACGCGGCCACGTAGGTGGAGGACGCAGTGGTCACTTGGTCCTCATGAGCGTTTCCGTGAGTTGTGGGAGAAGCCCGCAGAGGGGCGGGGGCTGGAGGTGCCCCCTGATGGCTCTGGGTGACAAGGATGTGGAGGAGGTGGGTGGGGGTGCCGGCTGGTGAAGAGAGACTGAGAGCCGCCTTCCCTGGGGACAAGAAAGAGGGCACGGGGTACTGGAACTCCGGCAGGGGTGCCGGGGGAGGAGGAGCGTGTCTGTGTTGTGGGGACCCTTTCTGGCCTTGCCGGCCTGGTCCCAGGTTGTCCTCAGCTGTGCAGAGTGGAGGGGGACACGTGTCTGTGCTCCAGCCACTCTCGGTTCCTCTTGGACCTGGGAGCTGGGCCCGGTTCCAAGTCGGTCGTCCCTTCCTTGGCTCCCGGGCTGAGCCCGCACTTGTTGGCACCTGCCCGGGACGGCTTCTCTGGGTCCCCTCCTGTCGGGGAGGGTGGGGAGGCACATGCCCGGGACAGGCCCGGGCAAAGGAGCCAGTTCATGTAGCTGTGTGGCACCCCGGGGGACGTGGCCCTCTGATCATCCAGGGGCAGCACCGTCACTCGACGGCACAGCGTGTCCGGGCGGCTCGTGCTCACGGAAAGCTCGTCTCCCGCGTCCTGTGCTTCCCCTCTAGCCACCCCTTCAGTGTGAAGCTGCTTGCGCTTTGTAAGGAGGAGATCAAGAAGTCCAAGGACGTGCAGAAACTGCGGTCGAGCGTCGCGGTGTAAGTGCCAGGATCCTCGCCGCGACCGTAAAAGGAAGGGCCAGGCAGGCGGGAGAGGCTGACAGTTAACCTCGATGTGTCTGGGGTTGGAGCCCTGACGTCGCGGAGAACGTTCTGGGTCTGTCGCAGGGGGCGGTGCGGATGGCCTCCCGGGGCGGAGGGGGGGGAGCTGGGCCTTGCTTCGGGGAGTCCTCCCATGAGGCAGGTTTTCACAGAAGCGGACCCGGTTCCGCCGACCCCGGGGCTCAGACGTGTCGTTGCGGCGGGTGCTGAGGCCTGTCGCCCCACAGGTTCTGTGGGATGGTGCAGTTCCCGGGCGCCGTGAGGAAGAAGGCCCTCGTGCAGCTGTGCCTTCTGCTCTGCCACCCGTTCCCCGTGGTGAGTGTGCTCGCGGCTGCGCCCGGGGCGGCGCCTGGGGCCCTGACCCCTGCCGGGTTTGCGTGGGGGCCCACACCTGACCAGCACCCTCGTTTGGACACCCCCTGCAGAGGTCAGGTATCCTGCCAATTCCATTTTCCACTGGCTAAAAACACACTCTTCAAATAATCCATATGTGCCATCTTCCTAAAAGGTACAAGTGACATTTATACCGAACCCGTTGGTTCTCCAAATGGGGTCCCTGGACCCGGCTGCAGCAGCACCCCCATCAGAAATGCAGGTTCTCAGGCTGATGACTTACCCTGGGGTGGGCCTGAGACCACCGACCCCTTGAGCGGTGTTTTCAGTGGGCAGCTGGGGAAGGGAGCAGGTAAGGCCGTTTCCCTGTCGAGGGGCAGGTTTTCTACGAAGCATTTCGGTCAGAGCAAGGTGGCCTGGCTTCTCTCTGATGGGGAGGCTGCCATGGGGCAGCAGGGGAACGGGGCGGCCTGCCCCACAGTCTGCGGGGTTCCCTACCCAGCTGTGGCCAGGGTCTCTCCTGAGGCAGGATCCCAGGTCGTCACCTCACTTCTAATAACCTGCATGGTGTTAGGTTCCATTTGGACCTGGGATCGTGCCTGACCCCGTGTCCCTGCTTCCCGGGCAGGATCCTGTCACTCTGCTTGGGTTCTGTTGGGCCTTTACCTCCTGATGACATGTTCTGTCCCGCGCAGATCCGGAAGACCACGGCTAGCCAGGTGTACGAGATGCTGCTCACCTACAGTGACATCATGGCTGAGGACGTCCTTGATGAGGTCATGGCTGTGCTGAGCACCACGGCCTGGTGAGTGCGAGGCCCCTTCCCACCTTCCCGCTGGGTCAGGGGCGGCTTCTCCGTGAACGGGGACATCCAGAACCTCCTTTCCTGTCCCCGAGGTCTCCGCCACAAACCCTCCGAAGGGACAGGGAGAGCGAGGGTCTCAGCCCTCGATGCCTGTACTCTGAGGAGGTGGTGACTGTGTGTCTGCCTGCAGGTCCCCACTGATACCTGAGGGGCTGGGCCGGCCCCCGGGACACAAGGAGGGGAGAGGGCGCCTGCTCTCGGTGGGAAGGTGCTCTGAGTGCAAAGGTGGGCGGTTCTGAGCACTAACGGTCTGTTTCTCTGGGGGCTGCTCTCGCTGAGCAGTCGCATCGCGGCTCTTGGTGCTGACGGGGTCGTGTCGGGAATGCCGAGAAGGGAGCAGCACAGGAGGTGGTGTGCCCGCTGGGGTTCGCGCCCGCGGGCTGGCCGTGGCCTCCCAGGGAGCAGGAGGGTGTGGAGAGCCTGACACGGGTGCCTCTCCTGAGGGGGCCCGTGCGCCTTTGCTCGCCTGTGCGAGAGAGCCCTAGCGGTGTGTTCAAACCTCAGAAAGGGCGGAGTAGGTGTCCAGTCCCCGAGAGCTGGTTCTTTCTGGGGCCCCCGGGGCCACTGGCTTCTCCTGGGTCCCTCAGCGCAGAGCTGGGCCCCAGACTTACCTCTGGTGCAGTGTCCTGCCGGGTCTGTCGGCTCTCTGACCCGATGCACTGGGGCGGCAGGGGTGAGGACGTGTGGGGACGGGGCTGGAGGGCACATGGGCAGCGTGGAGAGCAGAAGGGTACAGCCCAGGGATGCAGGTTCGATGGGGCACGCCGGGTACCAAGTCCCAACAGCACATGGGGGGACCCGCCACAGTCCAGGACCGTGCTCGCTCCCGTGTGCGCGTGCTCGGTCACGTGTGCACCCCTGCAAGGCGGCCCCTCCCCTCCTCACCCACCGTGGAGAGGTCCGGCAGTGGCCCCCGGGGGGCCTTGTGCTGCTGGGGCCTGGGCTCGGTCGGGGTCTGCACGCTTGCTTCAGCAGGTGCGGACACGCAGGATGTGTTGATGGGCGTCTCCCCCAAAAAGAGCCCTTGGTTTTGGGGCTTCCTCAAGGTTCCCGGGGAGACACTGACCTCGGAGATGAGGGAATCGAGTGAGCATCTCTGAAAACTGCAGAAGACGTGGGTGCCCAAGCAGCTGGGGTCCCGTCCCCCAGGGCCCGCCCGCTTCCAGCGCCTGTGGAGGGAGCCGTGGTTCTCCCTGTGCGGCGCCCCCACGCGGTGCCCCCCACGCGGTCCACAGCACAAACACACAGGGACCCTGCGGTGCAGATCGCTGGCTGCGGCCTGCTGCCCTCTCCCCGTGGGGCGCACAGGGCTCTCCCTGCACAGCCCGGGCCCTTTCTGCTGAAGGAAACTCCAGCAGAATTTACAGTTCGTTTTTTGATTCTAAAAGAAAAAGACAGTCTGTTTTTAACGAAAGGGATACAAAGTCAAGTAAAACTTTAAAAACCCACCTACCCCACCTTTCTGAGTCTCAGCATTTTTGGCCAGCCTGGGGCCGCGCCTTCCGTTTCCCCAGTAGGGTGCCAGGAGCGGGGGCTTGCCTGGTGCTGTCTGCCCTGGTCTCCCCGGCTAAGATGCTGGGGTTCTGCTCACCCCGCGTCCGTAGCTCGTGACAGGCTTCCCGTGAGCCGACCGTCCACGCCGCTGAAGCTGCTTTTGCCTGCTCCTCCCCAGGGACGCGGAACTCCCACTCGTTAGAGGCCAGCGGAACCGCCTGTGTGACCTCCTTGGCGTGCCCAGACCTCAGCTGGTCCCCAAGGTGAGACCCAGGGGCCTTTCCCATGTGAGATCTGAGTGCGGCTCCTGAGCTCGAGTCTGAACCGTTCCGGGTTGTACCGACTGGCGTGTTTCCTGCCCCCCGCCGCCTGCCCCTCAGTGTGCTTTGTCGGCTCCTCGTCGCAGGCTCCTGCGTGCCTTGTCCCCACTAGGCGAGTATCAGGACGGGCCTTCTGCCTTGTGGGTGGCCGTTCTGTGCTGCCAGACCTCAAGCTCGCGCCTCTCACACGAGGTCCTTGGTGCCGCTGCCTGGTTTCCACCATCACTGCCTCTCTGGACACTTGTCCTGTTTGGGGACTCTGTCACCCCTGGAGTATCTGGGGCTGCCCCATGAGGTGTCCGTCTTCCATGGCATCGGTGTGTGCACGGCAGCTGTGAATTTCGGAGATGGCAGGGCCCCGAGCTGACCGTCCGGGTCCTGCGGGGTTGTCGGGTGCGCTCACAAGGGTGCGGGGTGAACTCAGGCTGTGGGTCGCACCGGCGCTCACACAGCGGCACGTGCTGGGACGGCCGGACCCGGAGCTGGTTCCTGGTTCTGCCTTGCTGGCCGTATCGCCCTGGCCGTGTGTCTCGTCCGCAACTGCTTTCGAGCTTTCCCCTGAGCGAGAACGTCCATCCAGAAATGAGTGCTGTCCAGCTTCGTGCACACGGGGGACGAGCACCTGGCTCCGGGGGCGGGGGGGGTTCCGTGTTCGTCCGGAGGGGTGTGGGCACTGCTGCAGCCTCCAGAGCTTCGTCATGGCCCGGCCTGGGGCACCTTGCACTGTCCCCCTCCAGGCACGGGGGTCGGGTACTCTTGGACAGGGGACCCCCGGCCATGAGCCTGGCGTCCTGCTGGAGAGCTGGCAGGATGTAGGGCTGACTGCGGTCGTCCGAGCAGACCTCAGCCCTGGTTCCAGCTTCATGACAGGTGGACCGCGGGCTCCTGGAGGATCCCCCGAGGTGGTACCCCAGACTCTCGCCCCCCTGCCAGCTCACACCCACCTCCAGCATCACGCGCTCCGCTGGGTGCCGGGCTCCGGCGGCCTCGGCTCCGGGCAGTCGGCGTTCGTCCATCTCTGCGTCGGGGGACGGGGGCTCCGTTCTCCGAGAGGCCGAGAAGCCGCAGCTGTTCCCCGCTCGCCCCCGCCCGTCTTCTCGGTGTTGCGCCACGTTGCAGGCAGTGGCCCGGGGTGCCCGTGGGCTTTGGTCTGGGCCACCGTCCTGATGACCTGACTGCCACTTAGAGATCCTCTTGGCAAGAAGGGGCCGCGCCCTCAAGTCTGCTCCCCTGGGAGCGCAGCCACGCTGGATTCTGGTTGTCGTTTACACCTTTTTCCTTGTTTTCTTACGTTTAAGTGGGACACTTAAGCGGTGACTAGGTCTGGTCTGTCCTGTGCTACCTTAGTCACCTCAGTTCTTGGAGCGTTTAACGTGCGCTCACCGGTTCCACTGGGCTCCCGCCCGCCCTCTGTGCTTCTGGTCTGACCTCACGCGTCTCTCGTCTTCGCGTGGACTCAGGCGGGTTTATCCTGCCTCCGGTTCTCCCAGTGGCCTCTCTCCTCACCGTGTCCTGTCTGCCGTTCAGTCTCTCCTCCTCCGGGCACCCACAATCAGGCTGTTCCTTCTGGGTGGCATCCCTGCCTCCCCTCCGGAGCCGCCCGGCGTGGTGTCCGTGCCCGCCCGTGTCGGGCCCGCGGGCGGCTCCGGCTTTCCAAGTGAACGCGCCGTGCCCGCTGCCGTCAGGAAGCCCCGACGCACGGGAGCGTGAAGGTGGGGGCAGAGTCCCGGGGACTCCCGGCTGCTACGCCAGTCGTGTCGGCCGCGGGGCCCGGGTGAGGGATCGCTGCTGACGGCCTGACCCTGTGCTGTGTCCCCCGCAGCCTGGCCCCTGCTGAGGCCCCCTGCCCGGCCGGCAGGGAGAAGGAGCCCGATGACCGTCTGCACGAGACATCCGGACGCGGCGCCGAGGGACCTGGGGTTCATCACCACGACGATGGCTTTTCCTCACGCGGGTCCTGGGGTGTCGGTGCTTTTGTCTTCACATCCATGGGAAGCCCGTCTATAAAATCACGTCCTGAGCAGTCCTGTGTCTCTGTCTGACACTGATCGGGGCGGGTGACCAGGCCCAGGTGGGCCAGAGGAAGCCCCAGCGCTGCCTTCCCTCCTCTGCCCCCCGATCCCCCTGCCTGTTGCCGTGCCCAGCGCATGTGGGCATCGCACGGGGTCCCGACCCCTCGCAGTTTTGTGCAACCAAAGAATCCTGCCTGAGACCCCACAGGAGCGGCTCATGGTCGGGACCCGACGGCGAGGTGGTGAGTGGCTGCACCGGCTCCTGCCGTGGCGGACCCCCGCCGGCGGCTGTTCTTGCAGGGTGCCGGCTGCCCTGGGGACACGTGGGAGGTTCCACAGCTGGTTTGCTTATTTCCCCCAAGATAGCCTCTTTCCAGCTGCCCAGAGTGGACCTAACCTGAAGGCTAGCAAGGCTGCCGGGCACGGGAGCTCACCACCTCAGGGCCCGCATGGCCGCGCCTTGTCTGCTGTCTCCCGGGTCGAGGCTCGGATGTGGTGTCGGTGTCGTGGGCAGTGAGAGAATTCAGCGTCCGAGGCGGAGGCGATGGCTGTGCCGTGGTCGGGGCCACGAACCGAGGGTGGAGTGTGTCTGGGCCAGCGAAGGAGCTGCCCTCGTGGGCGTGTGTGGCGATGGGGCCGAGGGACCCGTTGGGCCGTAGCAGGCGCGCGGTGCTGCTTCCGTCGTGGGGAGTAGTTTCCCTGCCGGGCTCAGTCGCTGACTTGGGGGAGCGTTTACCTTCCCTGGGCTGCACCTGATCACACCCCCTGCAGGAGAAAGTCTGGTGTTACTTTGTGGATTCAACCCTTGAAACATGCTTCCCTCCCAGAAACGAGGAGGGAGGTCTCCGTTTCATCTCATTTATTAATTTTTTTTTAAAAAAAGATTTTATTTGCCCATTTGACAGAGATCACAAGCAGGCAGAGCGACAGGCAGAGAGGGAGGAAGGGAAGCAGGCTCCCCGCCGAGCAGAGAGCCCGATGCCGGGCTCGATCCCACGACCCTGAGACCATGACCTGAGCCGAAGGCAGAGGCTTTAACCCAGGCGCCCCGGAGGTCTCCATTTTAGATGGAAGACCAGCCAGACCCCGCAGCCGGCGGGGGTCACATGCCGGGCCCCAGAGGACAGTGGGTGGGGAGACAGGACCCGCGGCGTCCGGACCTCGGCTGCAGAAGTAGCCAGAGTGTAGCCAGGAGCAGACGCGGACCGTCCCGTGAGCACACCCAGTGCCCGGGCAACACGCAGCGGGCAGCATGGGGGGCCGCCGTGCGGGGCTGTGCAGCAGGCTGGCGCCAGACAGAGAAGAGCACCTTGTGGCCCCGAAAGGGACAGGCTCGGTGAGTTTGAGGAGCAGCAAGAAGCCGGTGTGCCTGGGACACACACGGCCACACTCCGGACACAGAACCGAGCCTCCCTGTGATCCTGAGCGCCCGCGTGTGCTGAGCTGAGGCGCGTGGGGAGCTCTCGTCTCAGGGGCGGCATGGGGGTTAGGACGTGAGGCCCGTGTGCAGCTGGGACCCTGGGAGGCTGCGCCCGCACTGCAGAGATGACCCCAGCAAGGGGACAGCATCCCGTCACCATCTCCCCCTGCAGCCGGGTGGGGAGAGGAGTCTCCTGGAGGTGCCCTTGGAGGGATGGGCAGTTCTTACAGCTGACCTGGGACATACGATCGCACGCCACCACCGCCACCGCCCCCCCAGCCAGTGGTGCTCCCAGACAGCGGGCAGAAGCGGCCGACAGAATCTCCCCGGAAGAGTGCGGGTTCATCTGTATGGAGAGGCTGGAACGAACCCAAACTCAGGTTCCAGAAATGCCACAAAATACACAAATGGGGAATCACTAGCCAGACTTAATAGAAGCAGACCCCAAAACTGAGATGTTGGTAATATCGGCCACAAAACATTTGTTTTTGAAACAGTTAAAAACTACCCAGATAGGCTTAAACAACCAACTAGACACAAGCCCAAGAAATTACCCAGAAAAATAGAAAAGAGGCCCCAGAAAGAATCGGCCCAGTGTGTATGGAGGTCTCATGGGGGCTCGTCCCCAGATACCGGAGCCCGCAGACCCACACGGCTACCGCCCTGCCCACCCCCCAACCACAGCGCCTGGCGCGGAGCAAGGGAGAGGGGCGGCCGCTGGGCAGAGCCGTGGACGCGGGGAAACCGTCACATCCAGGTGACACAAGCCTCGAGTGCACAGCTAGGTTGTTTAGCCTTGGGGCTGAGTAATTCTGGGGTTCTTTGGAGGGGGAGGGGCAGACTCCAGGCTGAGCAGAGCCCGACATGGGGCTTGATCTCCCCACCCAGAGATCACGGCCAGAGCTGAAGCCAAGAGTCGGACGCTCACCCGACCACTCAGGCGCCCTGGGCTCAATCAGTCCTTAGCAACAACCCAGATGCCAGGAGCAACCCCCTTCCCACTCGCAGAGCAGACTACCTCCAGGTGCTGCTAGATTTGTGGGAGCGGATTCGCCCCACTCGGAGCCCTTGCTCTGGTGAAGGAAGTGTGGGCAGGGAGGCTGTCGCCGCGGGGCACCTCCGTGTGCTGGGGACAGTGAGCAAGCGGCAGGTACACGACACGAGCAGGATGTGGCAGTGGACAAGAACGGCCAGAAGCGTTCAGCGTAAACACAAAGGCGTTTCTAGAAGATCCGAGCGCCGAGCGGGACGCCTGGTCCTCCTGCCTCGGAGCAGTTGCCTCTGTGCCTTAGACTTGAGCACAGACCCTGCTTCTCATTCTGACGCCCACGAGCCCCACCATGAGCCCACTCGGGAGCCTTGCCCTGCTGGTGCGAGCCCTCACCTGGGGCTCCTCCCGGCAGGGCCACCCCTGCGTCTGGCTCGAGTCACTCAGGGCACAGCATATCCGTGGCCTTGTTGCTTGGGTCCTGGGACAGGCAACGGGGAGCCCACGACCACCCACGGTCACTCACGGCTGATGGTGTTTGCCCTTGGCGGGTTGGGCAGTGGGCTTCCCAGGCCTGGGAGACGCAAGCTGCCAGCACACCCACAAACATGACCCCTGCCCACAACCCACAGCGGCCAGTCAGGAAACCAGGCGGTGACCCCTGCAGCCAGCAGCCTGAGACAGCCAGGACACCGTCGCTCACTGCCAGCTTTCCTGACTCACGCCTCCTGCAACCGAGGACCTGCCAGAGGAAGCCAGACGTGCCGCTGACCCACCTCGAGGCCGGCCCTGGGCTCCCCGCAGCCCCCTCCAGGCCCTCGAGTCTCTGCCGTCCTCGTGGGACATCCTCGCAGGCCTGCCCCGCGGGCTCACGGCACACAGCCTCTGTTCTCGGTCGGCACCCCATATTTCCACACGTGGGACCAAGTCAGACCCAGGAACCGTGCCCGGGCTTGCCCCATGTTGACACTCAAACATCCGCCACGGCGGGACCAGAGCACCCAGCAGCTGTCGTCCTCGCCGCGTGGCTGTCAGGAGCGCGAGCGAACGAGCTCCTGGCGCGACAGACTGGCGGATGGCGGTGCCCCCGGGGGCAGGGGAGCGTCGCATCACCTACACGGTCAGGGATGCGCCCCTCGGGCTGTGGGCTCTCAACTCTGACCACGTCCTGGTTCCGAACACGCTCACACACATGCCCTGCAGGGAAGGGCCAGCCTCCCACGGAGGAGCGTCTGTCGCGCATTTCGTGCCAGCCCTGCCTTGCCTGCTCCCCCTCAGGGCCGCGGGCCACCTGACCCTCGTGCCCCCAACCCCACGTACCTGGAGCGGCTGCCGGGACCCGTCAGCTGAAGTGCAGGAAGTCCTGGCCTTCCCGCAGGTGAAGCGACCTCAGGTTGTCCTCAAATGCACCCCCAGTGAGGTCCTGTGGGAGGGACAGCACGTCTGGCTTGGTCCAGGCCTCTCCCGGCCTGCACTGGGACCCCCCGAAGCCCTCCCAAGGGGGCCCGGGGCAGAGTCGCCTGTGGCTACCTGCCCGGTGGTCCACGATGAACTGTTAAGCGGAGAGGGGCGGGGGATCTTGGGGGGTGGGGACGTCGTGAAAAGTTGACCACGGTGTCCCGCTGGTCACCAGTGGGAAGGAGGTGGGGGGCTGTCCCCTGAGGCCTACACACCTCCCAGCTCGAACTTGGGTCCCTCGCTGCGGAAGGCAACTAACACGGGGACTAAGGGCAGGAAGTGACCCCACTGGCAGTTCTCCGCCACCCGTTTCTGGGGCACACCGGCTTTCCTGTTTGTGCCTTGTCCAGGGCTCCCAGGACACTCAGGCTTCTTTCTGCAGGGGCCTGAACCCAGACTTGAAGAGGGATCAACAGATCCCTTCCTGCCCCTCACTTGGCTCCGTCCCTGCACGGGGGAGAGCACGGGGACACGGGGCACAGGAACGACCCTATGGGGACACTCTCCATGGGGATGGCTGCACAGGGATAGCCACACGGGGACACGCCGCACGGAGAAGGCTGCACAGGGACGCGCTCCGGTCATGATCCCAGGTCCCACGTTGGACGCCTGGCCGGACTGGGGAGTCTGCTTCTCCCTCTGCCTGCCGCTCTGCCTACTTGTGCGTGCTCTTTCTCTCAAATAAAACTTTTTACAAGGAAATAGCTTTTCCTGGAAGAATCTGTAAAAAGGCAAGTCTCACGTGGGAGAAAACACTTGCCACTCCGACCGAGGACGGACTGACCAGAGTGTGCGCAGCCAGAAATCAGCAAGGCTGGGACCTAGGGCGTCTCCCGAATGAGCCCTGGTCTAGCCTCAGGAAGGTGCGTGCACAGAGGGCACCGTCGGGGACCCTTCCCAACCGCTCCGACATCACAGGAATGTCACGGCTCCACCTACCTTGTTGCGGGGCCGGGAATGACCAGGGCCGACGGACGATGGGATGGTACTGGGGAGTGAGTGAATGCAGTCATCCAGCCACATGGGCCAGCCTGACTTGGGCAAGGAGACTGCGGTCCCCAGGGGGGCCGAGAGCAGCCCGCGTGACCGCCCTGCACCCGTGACCTCAAGGGAGGTAAAGTCTCAGGACGGCCCTGGAGACGGGACCACGGTGCTCGGTCGGAGGTGCTTCTCAGCCACGCTTCTACCTGCCACAGACCCTCGTCTCGGCCAGAGCCTCTGAGGAGCCCCTGGAATGGGCCTCGAGTCTGGCACTTAGCGAGTTCCCCCCAAAATGCTGCTTTTCCAGAAATGCAGCCTGTTTTGTGAGGGCACCGTGGCAGCCTCTTCTGGCACCCTGGGCGGCCCCCCCCGCGAGCGGCGATGGCCACCCCCCGTCGTAGCCCATAGCTCGACACAGGTGGCCCAAACCAAGGACATGGACATCTGGCCGCATGTCAGACGTCCGTGATCCCACAACTGGGGGCCTGGAGCAGCCACACGGTCATCGCCTGACCCCACTGTGGCAGTGGTTGGCACTTACCAGCTTCACACAGATGACGAAGGGGGGTCGGGCAGCTCGGAAATGCAGGACTGGAACACGAGGCTTGGGCCTTTCCTGAGAACAAGAGGTCTTGTGGGCTGAGGTCCATGCTAGTCCCACAGGACGCCCTGCCATGCCGGACCTGCACGCTGACAGGGCCCCCGGACTGACCCCGCAGCCCTACCCAGCTCCGAGGTGCAGAGCGGACAGACCTGGGCCGGCGGGGACACGGGCCATTCTGGGTTCCGAGATCCCCAGCGAATGGGGCCACCGCTGCCGGCCCTGGTGGCCTTCCCCAAGGAGGAAGGCTCTGGGCAATGGCTGCTCCGCATACCCGGGTCAGAGCTGGGGTGGTGCGGACACCCCACGTGGGAGGAGGCCCTCCCCTGGGGCCCTGGGCCCACCCACCTGAGAGTCCTCGTGGCAGTAGAAGCCTTTCCTGATCTTGTTCTCGTCCACGTCACAGAAGGCAACCACCTGGGGGGGCGCACAGGACACCAGCCTCAGGGATGGGAGACGGGGGGCGGGGGGGGATGGAGCCGCTGGGCGGGATGGAGGAGGTGGGGGGGCTTGGCGGCCCACCTTGCGCCGTGCCTCAGCCGTCAGGCTGCGGTAAAGCCGGCGGCCCTGCCTGCCCGCGTTCCAGATGGTGAAAGCTGCCCAGTGCGGCAGGACCCGTTCTTCCAGGAAGCGGACACGGTGGGTCCAGATGGTGGTCCTGGCGGGGAAACGGGGCGGGTGAAGCAGACGCGCGGGGCCCCGAGCCGCTCCCAGACCTCCCTCCCCACCCAGCCCTGCGGGGCCCCTTCTCTCCAGAGCTCACGGGGCGCCGGCCGGGCGAGTGAACGAACCAAGCAGGGTCGCGCTGCCCGCCCCCCCCCCCCCAGCCCCACACGGACCCCAGGATGTGCCCTTATCGCATCCACGGACTCAGGCCTTGAGAGACGCCAGGCACGGACCCCGGGGAGCCCGATGGGGAGGCAGCCGCCCCCACGTCCTGTGAGCTCGGGTGAGCCGTTTCGTGCAGAAACTGGCCGGACCGCCAGCTGGTCCTCTCCGGGTGGGGACCCCTCCGTGGGCCCCTTGCTCTGAGCAGACGCGGAGGCCCGGCCCCTGCGGGGTGCCTCCGCGTGCCCCACAGAGGCCGGCACACGCCGCCGTTCCTGTTTAATGTGCACATTTCACGCGCACAGAAAGGGCCTGGATCGCAGGCAGGAAAGCATCGCTTAAGAATCTGGAGGGTCGGGGCGCCTGGGGGGCTCGGTCAGTCGAGGGTCTGACTCTTGGTTTCCGCTCTGGTCACGATCTCGGGGTCACGCGGTGGACCCCCCTGTGGGGCCTGCGGGGTCTCCGCTTCAGGCCTTCCCTTCCCTCTGCCCCGCCCGCTTGTGCTCTGTCTCAGAGAAACAAATCTTTACAACAAGCTGGAGAAAGGGTGGAACTTCTCCGCGGGCAGCGGCCCGAACCCGACCCCGACCCCGACGTGTCTCCCAGAGACACCTCAGCACGCAGGGCGGCCGCCATCGCGCAGACAGGGCACCGTTCCGCGGCTCCCTCGGCGGCACCGAACCCAGTGACCTGTGACCGTTCCCAGGCACCTCAGGGAACCGTTCCTCCGGGGGGCTGGGGCCTGGCGGGGTACCCGGGGTCCACGGACGCGGTGGCGCCGGCCAAGGGGCCGGCAGGCGTTCCGACAGCGGCGCCGAGGCCGCGCTGGGGCTGCTGGGCGAGCGGCTCCCCCGGTCCCGGCCCCGCAGCGCTTCCCGAGCCCCGCACAAGCTCCGGACCGTCCAGCCCACGCCGCTCGCCACCCGCACGGCCACATCCAGTGGAAGGAGGTGAAGGACAAAGGACCAGCGCCCGTGCGCGAGGCCTGCTCCGTGAGGAGCCTGAGGCTGAGGAAGGCACGGGGAGCTGCGGGTGAAGTCGCTCCCAACGCTTCCGCCCTTCCGGGACGGCCGGTGTCAGCAAGCGCTGTGCGGGGTCCGGCCCGGGGCCCCCGCCAGCCGAGGGGGACGCGGGCCCACATGCGGCTCTCGGCAGCGGCTCCCCCTCCGTCCCCGTGACGAAGTTCTGTCAGCACAGCGTCCCGTCCCGTCCCTTCCAACAGTCCCTGCTCCCCAGCGTGCGGTGCGGGTCCCGGCCTGGAGACGCGGGTGACCGTGCGCCCACGCAGCAGAGCAACGGCCGCGGAGCCCTTCCCGCCCGGGAGGGCCGTCTTTCCCGGTGCTGGTCGGTTCTTACTCCCCCGGGAGGAATCCTCAGTCTTACCAGCTCATGTAGTTTCTGTACTGGATTAAAATCTTTGCGCCGTGAGTGGCAAAACCTCACGGGGTAATAACGAGCTTTAATTACAGCCTCAGGCTCGCTGCCCAGGAGGCCTCCGGTGAAAGCGCTCCCGGTGGTTCTTCTGTTTTAAACCGAGAACGATCAGCACGTCCATCGCTCCTTCCGACTATCGTCGGGCCGCCACGTCCCCCCGCAGGGGCTGTGGCGAGCAGAGCGGCTTCCCCACACCCACAGACCAGCCTCTCCAAAGGCGCCCCTGCACCCCAGCCCCTGGCGGCGGAGTAAGGAGGGGACGGTGCCGGCCCTGGGGAGGGGGGACTCCGCCCCAGGCAGGACGGCCGAGAGGCTGCGGGAGCAGGTGGCACCTGCGGTCACGCGGGGAGGGCAGCCGGGAGACCGCACAGAGCAGCGGTTTTCCGGGACAGGCGGAGCGCCACCACGGACACAAACAAGGCTTTTCGCCAGGTAGTGCGTGTTGTTCGGGGAGCCCTGACACGGGGACGTCTGCGGGAACCGGGTGTGGGGACGAATGCCACGGACAGCGCGGGCCTCGGCCGCGGGGCTGGGAGAGGCGGCGGGCGTGGGAGGTGCCCGGCCTCGGGTCGGGAGGCCCCCGTCTCTCAGAAGGAGCGATGGACGTGCTGACCGTTCTCCGTTTAAGACAGAAAAACCACCCAGAGCGCTTTCACCGGAGGCCTTCTGGGCAGCGAGTTTGAAGAAATTTGATTCTCAACAAGCCCGAGGCTGTAATTAGAGCTCGTTATTACCCCGTGAGGTTTTGCCACTCACGGTGCAAAGATTTTAATCCGATACAGAAACTACATGAGATCACCTCTTTCGTGTTGTGGGTGGCAAAGCCTCACGCTGCAGAAAAAGCAAGCAAGCTCTCCACATAAAAGAGACTGATCTCCTGCAAACAAGGGGACGACTTGTGGGGACAAAGCCCAGCTGCCTGTGGCCTGGTGCTTCCGGGACACGCGGGCTCCTGCCACACCACAGGCCCCCTCCAAGTCCTACAGTGAGATCCCCTCGGTTCGTCTTAGGGACCCTAACATGAGAACACACAGACAGGAACATTCAAGATGGGGACAGAGGAGATCCCCGAAGTCCCACGCCTCAAGCCCTGCAGGAGATCCCCGTGGTCCACGCCTCGCGGGTCTAATTTCTACCCGGTTCTAATTACTATCGCCGAGCACTCGTTCTGATTTCTATTAGGTACACCGGCTGGAATTCCTGTGGACTGGCTGTCCTTAGGGACAGCAGACACTAAGCCCGACTGTCGGAGCGCTCCCTGTCGGCGGAATGCCACGGCGCGCACGCCCTGGCGCCCTCGTCGGCGAGCTGTGCTGTGGCGCGAATCCGCTCCTGCAGCGGCCGCCGGCCTCCTCCCCTCAAGGCCGAGCGCCGCCCGCCACGACCTCCACGCGCTTCCTGCTGGGCATCGGGGTGGTTGCCGGTTCCCGCAAGGCTAACGGCGCTTGAACAAGGCTTCCACTTCTTTTACGTTAAGCGCCTAGACACGGAATTGCTAGGTCACGGGGATATTAGTCTCATTAATTAAAAAAGTGCCAGTTTTCCAGACAGGATGTTCCACGGACACTCCCGAGACCAGGGTGCGGCCCTTCTAGATCCACGCCCTTGCCACCGCTTCGAGTCGGCAGATGTCGATGTTAGCCGTCCTGGCAGGTGTCCGGCGGGGTTATGTGGTTTATACGTCACGTCTTTGCCGCTGGGGTTCTTCACGCGCCTCCCGCTCGCTTCTCCCTCAGACACGGGCTGTGAACGTTCCCGCTCGCCGGCCGCTCATGTTCCAATGGTGTCTTTTAGGAACCAGTGGTTTTAATTTTGGTAAAGCTTCACGACTTTGTAAACGATTCTCATGTCCTCGCTCTAAGTCTTTGCTGATCCCGAAATTGTGAAGGTGCTGCCTGCGCCCCTCGAGAAACTTCGGATCCCAGCTGTTTCTAGGTTTCCAGGCTCACGCCCGAGGCCCCACCGGAGGAGTCTTTTGCACGTGGCACGTTTGCACGCGGCACGAGACTCTCGCTCTTCCTCCTTCTCTGCCCACGTGAACATCCGGTGCTTCTGCTGGTGGAAAATACCTTCTTTTTCCATTAAATGCCTTTGGAGACATTGTTGAAAATCAATCTATTGAATAATTTTCAACGTATTTCTGGATTCTCCATTCCATGGTCTCTCCTGATGCCGTTGCGGTTTCCTGGGCCCTGTGAGTCCCCAAAGTTTACTCTTTTCGAGGTTGTTGAGGCCATTCTCGGTCCTTTAATTTTGCACGTGAATTTTAGAATCAGGTTATCAATTTCTGAAAAGAAGTTTTCTTTAATTTCCTTCTGCGCTTGCTTGTACTTTCCAGAGGACATACATATCTTCTTACGTTTACCCACGAGTATTTTTTTTTTGGCGCCGTAATACATTTTTTTTAAAGATTTTATTTATTTGACAGAGATCACAAGTAGGCAGAAAGGCAGGCGGGGGGGGGGGGGAGAGCGGAGAGCCCGACGCGGGGCTCGATCCCAGGACCCTGAGATCACGACCTGAGCCGAAGGCAGAGGCTTTAACCCACTGAGCCACCCAGGCGCCCCCATAATACATGTTTCTTAATTGTGGTTTTTTTTTTCAGTTGTTTGTTGCAAGTGTATAGATTATGTGCTTTAGTGAATTCCACAAATTTTGACATACCATTTTAATTTCATCAAATTAAATTTTTTTCTGATTTCCTTTCTGATTTTTTCCCTTGGTTGCTTAATTTCCAAATATTTTGGATTTTTTAAGATGCGTGAATGACTTCTAATTTAATTCTATGTAGTTATAAAATACACCTTGTGTGATTTTAATCATTTGAAATGGATCCAGAGCTGTCGGTCTTGCACCTTAAAGGAACGTGTTCTACAGCTGAGTGCACGTTCTGTAAATGCCGGTCGGGCCGAGGGGCTAATTCCAGTCCTCTGCACCTTGCAGGATTCCCTGCTTCCCTCAGTCACTGAGATGGGCCCAAACACCTCCAGCTGGAACTGTGGAGGTAATCTGTAATTTGCCTGCTTCTGTCTGGTTTTGTTCACGGGCTTGGAGACTGATGAGACACACAGCACACATCAGGGACTGCTCTGTCCTCCTGTGACGTGACCTCTACCCCGTGGTGCAGATCGCACTTGCACGGAGTTGGCTGTGTGACAGCAAACCCAAAGAACGGAGGTCCCGTAAAGCTACGTGGAGAAGTGCGGACTTAACGGTACATAACCAAAATCAAGTTCTTGGGCTGAAAACAAAGAAGCTGAATTTCAGCACACGTGCAAATGCCCAAGGACCTCCTGATGCAACCTGGGACCCTGAGATGACGCTGCACGAAACAGGGGAGGTGGACGTCAGAGTTCCCCCAAACGGAGGCTGCCCCAGACCCCTGAGGGGTCACGCCCTCCAAGGAAGCACAGCCAACCCCACCTCCGAAAGATGAATGTGCACCCCTCCCCCGTCCCCAGAAGCAGTGCCACAACGGCAAGGCACCAAGGGGACACGTTTCTCATGGCGACCAACACGTGACACGCACATACAGTTCAAACTGAAGACACAACACCCTTCCTCCGTGTTGCACACCTGCCGCCCCAGCAGCGCGCCCCAGGTGCACACCGGCCCCTGGGGACATGCGGGCCGGCAGGGGAGGGACATGCGGGCCGGCAGGGGAGGGACA
>JAHRIG010000102.1:130452-197972 GCA_020311275.1 Eira barbara | reverse complement strand
ATGCGGGCCGGCAGGGGAGGGACATGCGGGCCGGCAGGGGAGGGACAGAGGGAGCGACAGGCCCCCTCAGTGGGGGCAGAGGGCACACTGTGCCAGCAGTAAGCAAGTCAGACGCGTGCCTGGCACACTTCGGGGCTCTCATCCCCTCCCGGCAGCAGAGAGCAAGGAACACCTACGTGTGGGTTCTCTTGCCACAGGAAAGCAGACAGACCTGCAGCCTCTGTCCTGGGAGCCCTTGCCCACAGGCCCCGACACAGCCCCCCGCCCCCGCGAAGGCCACAGGCTCTGCACGCCTGGCCCGGCCCTGCGCCCAGATTTCCTGCCTCGTGCGAGAGACCTGACCCCGGGGACCAGCTTCGGCAGCCCACGCCCTCAGCGGCCCCCACGCCACGTCTGGAACCCCGGGGCCCACATACTCGAGGACAGAGTGGGTGGCGGCATCTGGGAGGTAGCGGTAGAGGAGGAGGCTCTGGTCCACGCGGACGACCCCGCCACCCTTCCTGAGGTGGTCGTAGAAGAACAGCAGGTCCTCGGGCACACCCTGCAGGGCACAAAAGACGCGTCATCCATCGCTGGCGTTTTTGACAGGAGACCCACCCGTGGCTGACGCTTCCCGCGTGTGCATTACTTGCGGCCCGGCCGCCGAGCACGTGGAGCTCACGTCAAGGCGGGAGGCACTGTGGGAAGTGGGGGCCGGAGGGACAGCCAAAGCCCCCGGAGTCACCGTCGTGTGTGGCCGGCAGCCCGAGGACCAGCCCTCCCCACTGACGGGGTCTCTCTCTGCAGGCCCGAGAGCGTTCTTGGGGGTTTCCCTGGCTTGTGAGAACTCAGCCTCCAGCCTCCCACCAGCCCGGCGGGCGGCCGTGCTCAGCCTCGACCACGGAAGCTGGACGCCAGACGCCGGGCCTGCTCCCTGGACTCTCCTCGATTCTGCAGCGGACGTCAAGGTGCGGAGGGGTCCGGCTCTCGCTCAGGAATGGAAGCCGCGGCCTCGCTGTCCCGACGTCCACAGGACAGAACTCGGGAGGGGCAGGCAAGTGGACGGGAGGAGATCCCAGAACACGGAAACTGCGATGGGAGGAAACCTCCACGAGCCGATACCTGACCGAGAACACGGCCCACCGGGAAGCGGGCAACGGATTTGGACACGTCGTGAAACGAATGGCCAGTGAGCACACGCAAATCCTTCAGCACCCTCAGTCATCTGGGAGACGCCAACGAACACGGGACGTCTCGGCCACCGCAGGGCCTCGGGCTGCACGGGCGGGGAGGGCGGGCGGCCTCCCCTCGGCTCCTCCCGTGGGACAGAAGCAGCACATCGGAAAAGCGTCCGCCGCGTGGCCCCTCTGGGTCTCCAGTCCCCCGGCGCGGTGACGAGCCTTCTCCAGGCCTTCCCGCCCGGGCCGGCTCAGAACCAACAAGAGCCCCCGTTACTCTTCTCGTCGCGTAAGGGCCTCCTGGGGGCGTTCAGATCGCTGAGCCTGGCACCAGGGCTGCTCGCCGCGGCTGGACGCCGTCCTGGGCCATGCCTGTACCCGCCTCCAAACCTCGGACTCCCCGACGAGCCGCCTCTGCTAGTGCCTTTCCTGATTAAAAAGCTGTCCGCCTGGCCCACTCCAGCTCCCCACCGTCTCCGCGCCCCCGGCCCCAGCACACTCGCAGAGTCCCAGTCCGCACCCGGGGCCCCTGCTCCGTCATTCAGCACCCGGACTGCTTCCTGCTGCTTCGGCCACTTGCCCTTCTTTCCACAGAGGAGGAACCACAGGCTCTTAGCCCTGGGTAGACCCTGGCTCTTCACCGAGGCCCAAGGAGAATCACCTGAGGGTGAGTCCCCAACGTCCGGTTCTCAGGGCAGCTGTGCTCCCCTGGGAGCCCGCTCCCTGCACAACGTCAGCTCAACGGGTTTCTCTGGGAATGGCATCAAAGAACGACGCAAACACTTGAAGTCCTCCTCCTCGTGGTGGGCTTTGCTGCCATCTGTGATCTGCCTCCTGACGCCCCATCACAGATCTAGTCCTGGCCCCTGACCCCTTCTTCCCGATCCCCAATCTCTGATACCTGGTCTCTGATTTCTGATCCCTAGTGCCTGAAATATGATCTCTGGTCCCTGATCCATAGTCCCGTAACTCTGATCTCTGATCCCTGGTCCCTGATCTCTGATCTCCAGTCGCTGAGCCCCCATACGAAGGGATGCATGGGCCTTCTTTTGCCCCAGGGGCTTGTTCTCCAGGAACAATTACTTTGAGCTGAAAGTCTTGACGTACTTTGAATTCTGAGACTGCTCACGGCTGCCAGTCAGGGTGTGTCAGATCTTTAGATCAAGGTTTCCCAGGGAATGTCTCCCGATGACGGTTTCTGGGCTGTTTTCTACAGAATAACATGCCAGCATGGGTTCATGGTCCAGCAAGAACAGTGGCTTTCCGCAGCACCTGCCGGAAGGGGGGAGACCTGCTGGGGCTTCCCTCCACCAGGCTGCTGTCGCACCATCAGGGAGAACTTAGCTGTGCCATCTCTCCGGCCGTGGCGCCCGCTGCCCCTGGTGGAGCTGAGGCCCCTGGGACTGGGGGCCCCGGGGCAGGATCGTGCCACATGCGTACAAGTTCTCTCCATTGCATGGATTTGGGGGAGCAGCAGAACAGGGATGGTGCCCAACACCCTAAGACCACGAGTCAGCACGCATCCGTGACAACGCGACCTGGTCTCCCATCCCAGCAGGGGGTGAGACGGGAAGGCCAGTCAGTACGGACCCACGTGCCTGCGAGGGTGGCCAGGCCAGGGCCAGGAGGAGCACAGTCGGACGGTGGCGTACGTGCTCCCTGCTCAGGCCAACCCTGGGAACACGAGGTGCTGCTGGTGGCAGCCTGCACGGCGGGGAGACCGGCCTGGGGCAGGCCCGATTCCCGTCCCACTGCAGACGCTGCTGGCCGGTCCCCCGGGGGCTCTGGCTGGTAGATGTGTGAGAACGGCTCTCCTCCTGGAGGCTGAGTCTGGGCAGCTGTGAGGGACTCGGTCCAGCATGGGGGGGCAGTGGAGGCCTCTCCCTCCAAAATGGCAGGCAAGGAGGGAGGCTGGGTGGGGTCAGGATGGGGCTGGACTTGGCCCTGAGCTGAGGGTCCATGGGCCGGCCCTGATGTCGACAGGAGGGAAGCAGGCTCAGAGCAGAAAGGGCTCGCAGCAGGACAGTGGCCAAGACTCCAAGGCCTGAGTCGCTGCCCCTGCCTCCCGGCCCGGGGTCTCCAGAACCCTGTGGCCCGGACCCTCTGCTGCCTCTGTGCGTCCAGGCTCCCTCCTGCCCCCAGCCCGGCAGCTGGTGGGGCTGCTGGATATGGGGCCTCACCCTGATGAACCCTTCACGCGCCCACTCTACCTCCTCCCACTGTGGAGACCAGACCTCACGTTCTCGAAGCCTCATTTAAGGGAAGTTTAAGGGAAAATAAACAAACGGACCCTAAACTTAACTTTTTAATTGGGTGTAGGAGCATTAACTGTTAAGACCGTTTGTGGGGTGTGGGGTGGGGCCGAGGGAGCCCAGGCAAGAGGTCGGGTCTCCATTTCTGGGGCACATGCTAGGGCTCAGTGTGGGCTGTGCGCTGCAGGTGGGGCCCCACAGGTAGGAGAGCGTTTAGAGGAAGAGGCCAGCCTAGTTTGGACAGAATGCCCAGGGCCACCTGTCCCTCTCCTGCAGTCACCCGAGGCAGCATGGCTGACAGCTTTACACCAGGATGAGGAAGCCTGGGGCCTGGGTGCCTGCAGCCCTCACACAGAAATCCCCAGTGGGTGCCAGGGCCCCAGACACCCTCGGGGAAGCTCAGCCCAGCCAGCTGCTGGACAAGCCTTTACAGAAGATGTTTCTGAAGCCCTGGGTCCCCGGAGGGAACAGAGCACCCACAAGTGGGTAGGGCTGCGGGACTGACACCCAGGGGATGACGGCGCCTCCCCTGACCCCAGAGGAGGGGATCCACAAGGGCCCACACTTACCTGCCCGCCTTCATCAAATGGGCCCACGTGGGAAAACCATGCTCGAGAGCAGAACCAGGTGGGCATAATCACAGTCGGGCCGTTGGAGGTAAAAACCTAGAAGCAAATACCGGAAAATGACAGCTCGTCACAAACAATGTACAATTTGTTTTCCACAAAATGTAATTCGGAAAGTGAGAAAAGAATTTGCTCTTCTCTGTAGGAACAGACGTTCAAGGGACTTTACAGCCAGACCCACCATATGGGGGATGGCGGAAGAGGGGCCAGAAGAATCCGTGGCTCCACCTGGGTCCGGATCCTGATCCTGGGTGAGCGCTCGCTGACTGCGGTCGGGGAGGAGGCCCCCCTGCTTTTGACGGACGGTAAAGTTTCACGTGAAGACAAAAGTAAACATGTTGCTTTTAGTTGTGCCAAGAAAGAACTGCCACGTTCAGATGCAACGGATGGGATCCTCCAAAGACACGAACATCGAACGCTGACTGAAGCAGCAGCAGAAGCTATGGCCAGACCCACGAGAGACTGGGAGAGCACTTAAAACAGAAACACAAAGCCCACGATGTCCCACAAGGAAACGCAAAGGTCCGGAGGGTCAGCGAGCTCTGTCCCACGCTGCACGAACTGACACCCGCCCGTCGCAGTCTTCCACAAACGCGGGCGGCGGCAGGGAGCACTTCCTGACTCATTCTGCGTGACCAGCCCGGATCCAAAGCCCGTCAGAAATACCACGAAACTGCGGCAGGGCCCTAGGGAGGTTACAGCTGCAAAAATCTTCAACAAAGAGCGAGTGAACGGAGTCCGTTGTTACAGAAAAAGGTTCTACAGCACGACCACGTGGAGTTTACCCCAGGACGGCAAGGTTGGTTCGACGCACGAAGACTCGGGCGATGTGACATGCCATATTCGTAGATAAAGGATGAAACCACACGACCATCTCGACTGATGCCGAACAAGCATTTGACAAAACTCAGAGCCTCTGCATGACAGAACTCATCCACCTGGGACTAGACAGGCCCCTCGAGACCTGTTAAAGGGCATCTGCAAAGCCCCACTGATGATGCCGCATGGAGATGCTGAAACACTAAACGCTTTTCCCCGAAGATCACGGATAAGACAAGAATATGTGCTCTCAACACGTCTAGTTGACAGCAGGCAAAACACTTAGGAAATGAGAAAAATAAAAGGCATTTTATAGTACTTTGGGGATGAAGAAGTGAAACGGTCTCAGTTTGCAGACGATGCGGCCCTGGAGGTGTAAAACCCAAAGGCACACGGACACACACCCTTGAACCGACAAGTGAGTTTGGCAAAGGTCCTGGACGTAAGACTCACATATAAAACTCAACTGTATTTCTATATACTCGTAACGAACAATCCAGAAACAAAATTAAGAAAACACTTTGATTCACAACAGCATGAAAAAGACACTCAGAAATAAATGTAACAAGGCTTGTGCAAGACTTTACACTGAAAATCATGAAACACCTTTTTAAAAAAGATTTTTTATTTATTTGGCAGGCAGAGATCACAGGCAGGCAGAGAGGCAGGCAGAGAGAGGGGGAAGCAGGCTCCCCGCGGAGCAGAGAGCCCGATGCAGGGCTCGATCCCAGGACCCCGGGATCATGACCCGAGCCGAAGGCAGAGGCTTTAACCCACTGAGCCACCCAGGCGCCCCATGAAACATCTTTTAAACAAATTAAAGACCTAAATAAATGGAAGGACATCCCATTTTCATGGGCCAAAAGAATAAATATTAAGATGTCAATATTTTCCAATTAATCTACAAAATAAACATAATTCCTAACACGATCCCAGCTGTTTGTTGCTGTTGCAGAAAATGATAAACTGTGGGCAGTTGCTGTGCCCACAGCGGTCGCCCCCCGCCAAGCAGGGTCGCCCTGTCCATGGGATCCAGGCTTGGTTCGTGAGTGGCAGCGGGCTGTGCCAGCACCTCGAGGCCCAGAGGGTGGAGAGGGAGCTCCGTCTTCCTGATGAAAACAAATTGTGGCAGGAAGGGGTCACGTGTTAACGGGCCTGGCTGGTGGACAGCGGGGCCCAGGACATGCAGGCACTTCTAAAGGATAAAATATGGACTCAGGCCAGTGGCAGGTCAAAGGCACAGCGTGAACACAGGACGCCCACGAGGACAACGTCCATGAGAACAGGCCAGATCCTCAGTTCCAGGCTGGATCCAGAATCCAGAATCTCGGACAGTCTCTCCCTCGTTGTGCAGCCTAGAAGCGGGTGCTAATTATGCTCCCCCAGGCTGCCCGCCGCCCCCCACCCCGTGGCCAGGAAGCGTTTCCACAAGTTCTCAGAGCACCGCTGTATCGCACAACACAGGTGTGAACTGCGTGGGTCTACGTACACGGGAATTTTTAAAAATAAATACAAGACAGTGCCGTAAATGCATTTTCCTTATGATTTTCTTAGTAACGTTTTCTTTTCTCTGGCTTATTTCCCTGGAGGAACACAGACCGTAATACATGCGTTATTGCCGTTACGCTATGGATGAGGCTTCTGGCCAACAGACGGCTATTAGCAGTTAAGTTTTTGGGGAGTCGAAAGTCACGCATGGATTTTCCTGCAGAGTCGGCTCCCTGAAAACCCATGCTGTCCAAGCATCGACGGTACCCGGACGGGGTTTCCACGGTCCCGTGAGGACAGGCCCACCTCCTCCCACAGGCCATAGAGCAGACACCTGCTCTCTGCCGCAGCTCCCTCCGCCGCCTGAGCTGGCTTCCGTGACGCTCGGGGAGGATGGCGTCACCTGTGTTTGCCTGGAGCCTCCCTGGCTCTGAGACCCCTCACTCCAGCCCACACACGTGCACCCCATGTGGACGGCTGTTAGCAGTTCTTGGGAATGCAGTGTCCACCACAAACATCGCTGGGCTTCCTCTTTGTGGGAAACATCAGTGGCCTGTCTGACCATCTCATAACTTGCATTTTCCCGGGGATGAGGGGCATGCAGAGCCCTGAATCACACATCCAGACACTTGTCACCATTTTACACAAAACGAGTCCGGTTGGGGTGGCTCCACAAATCTGTGCACGTGCGGCAGGACTCAGAGCTGAACCCCGAAAAGGGGAAAACAGCCAGTTTTATTTATTTTATTAACAGCTGTGTTAACTTGGGGACAACTAAGTGTTCTCACTTTTAAACGTTTTTTCCAGGCATCTGTTTACAAAACAAACTCTGAGACACAGAGGGGCTCGCACACAGGCACACGGAGTGGGGCAGCCACAGTCCCGAGTGCTTCTACTGCTCTGCCAACGGGGAGACGGGCCAGTGAGGAGAGACCCGCCTGCTCCCCTTGGAAGCCTCGCATCTCTCCATGGGGACGACGGCGGCCACGGGGACAGGAGACACCCACTCGTGGACTTTTCTTTGGAAACTTGTGAAGAAATGAGGCCAGAGCGGGGCTGAGGCTGGGCACACAGGCCCCGTTTCAAGCCCTGTTCCCGGCACTGCAGACCCGCCCTGCAGCCTGTGGGAGCCCAGAGGTCAGGAGGCAGGCAGGCCAGCAGGATGGGGCCTGAGGGTTCAACAGCCTCTCAGAAATTCACCCGACTACAGTTCCAGACGCCCTTTAGACTGTGAGCGAATCTTGTTTAATTTGATGCTGTATGGGGTGTATGGGGGAAGGGGGCCCAATAGGCAGTGAGCTGGGACGGGGGCGTGGGGCAAGGAAGACCAGTGACCACTCTCCCAGCACCGGTGTCCCCTCCTGCTCATCAGCACCATCTCCATGGACACGGGCTGCTGTCAGCACCACACATGGGGCTGGTCCGGCAGACACACACAGCTCCGGACGCCGGTGTCGGAGCCCCGAGAGCCTCCTGCTGCCGCGGGTCACCTTCTTCTGCAAGCTCTGCAGTCACTTCTGACAGGGCCGCTGGTCCCATCACAGGGGCCTCACCCCCATGACCTCTTCTAACCTGATCGCCTCCCAAACGTCCCCCAATTCTGCTCTATTGAATGTGGGGAACACAAACATGCTGCCATGACAGGCACACCCTTCGTCTCCAGTGTGCGGGTGCTGAGAGCGCTGCTCCGTGGGCCACCCCCAGATCCCTAATTGCCCCCAAGCTCCAGAGTGTGCATCTGGCTGACCACCGGCATCTCCCCTTGGTTATGGGACTTTTGTAGTTTCACTAAAGTATGCAGCAAACTACACACGTGTATACACAGTTGGAGAAACTCACCCACGGGTGCACGCCTGAGCCACACACCACACTCCTGGTTCTGAGCTGGCCGCCCCTGCAAGCTTCCTCGCGCCCCGGCCGCCCCCCGCCCCCAACACAGGCAACCGCTGGCTCACTTTCCGTCATAAATGGCGGCCGGCATTTCCTAGGTGCTGCGCAAACGGGGCCCCAACGCCTGCACTCCTCCTCTCTGGTTTCCTGCACTCAGTAAACCACACTTGCTTTTCCACACGCCCGCTGATGGGCCTGCGGGCAGCCCAGGGCGTGTGGTCTCTGCGCAGACAGAGCACGTGGCGGGGAGCGCGTGTGGGTATGGCAGGTGCAAAGCAGGAGCTCCTAGAAAACGGCTCTGCTGTCCCAAGCTTCTTTCTGCTCCGGCTGACCCTGGGCTCCGCTCTGGCCGGCCACATCCCACAAACACCGGGTACCACGGCCTTTTTCATTTCAGACTGCTAACAGGTAGACACACACCTGTCTCACTGGGCACGCCATACCCTCCTAACGCCCCTGAGGCTGTGCTAATTTGCCATCCAGACACCGAACCCGAAGGAACATGCGTCCCCTTTTTACTGGGATGTTTGTATCCTTCGACTCCGCAAAGCTCCATGGAACTCTCCCACTCGGGACTCGAGGCCTTTGCTGGACTTGGTCTGCAACCACACCCCACTCTCCTGGTCCATCCTTCACGACATCCACTGGGCTGATGAAACCCACCTGCCCCAGTGTCCCTCTCGGGACCGGAGCGCCCGTGTCTCACCCCATGGCTTCTTGCCTAACCCACGATCACAATGAAGTTTTTTCTTTTCTCTTCCGTAAGTTTCATGGTATAAAGTTTCACATTTAGTTCTAGGACCCATTTTAAGCGAACTTTTTATAAATGGTGTGAGTTTTTTCAAGTTCAGTTTTCTTGCACATGGACATATGGATGTCCCAGCACATTTTCTCCACTGACCCTGTCCATAAGAGATCAGTGGTCTGTATGTCTGTCCTTGGGCCAACAAACGGCCATGGAGTCCGACAGTGCCGGCCTCTAACTCTGCTCTTGTCCATGAGGATTTCGGCTGTTCTAAATTTTTGCATTTCCAAAAGATTCTGCAATAAGTTGGTCAATTTCTGCAACAAAGCCTGCTGGGGTCGTGCCTGGGGTCGTGTTGATGTTCGGGTGGTCGGTCTGGGAGGACATTCATCGTCCCGACACCTGCGTGCCCCGCCCGCGTGCACAGTCGAGGATCGTCTCCCACCACAAGACCCTCAGGCCCCTCTAAGAAGACCCCGTCCTACATGTGGTAACACGTCCAGGGGTGTCTGGAAACGGTAGGGCTTTCTCCCCACTCCTCACCTGGGGTCAAGGGAAGTGGGTGCCAGGAGCAGGGAAATCTGGCTGTAATGAGACACAAGACAGCCTCACGGACGCTACAATCAAAGACCGACACCACCTGATGCAATCTTAGACACGGGGAAGGGACGGTGCGCTCACGCCTACTTGCAAACAGCAGTACGGGTGCACAGACTGTCCGCACAACCAGCCATGCCACCCTGGGTGTCCCAGGAAAGCAAGAGCTACGTCCACGCAAAACCTGCGAATATTGAAAGCACAACAGACAAAACTGGAAGCAACCCAAATGTTATTCAACACGAGCGACGGACGCCGTGGAACAGAACGCAGGGGCCTCCCCTCGGCAGCTCCGAGCACAGCCACGAGTGGACAGATAGTGGTGGCCTTCGCGGAGTCAAGGAAGGCGACCTTCAGCTACACGAAACCCCAAAGACAGGACTTCTAATCTCTAGAGACAGAAATCAGACCAGCGGGCCTGCAGCTGGACCAACTCCCTGGGGTGGCCTGTCTGGCTCTTGGGATCAGGGACCATGTGCCTTGCTTTCTGCAAATGAGGTTTTTGGTGTGTTGGGAGGGGTTCGAGGGTCCTGGAATCCAGGGGGTCCCCATCCCCGGACTCTACAGACGGGCCCCTGAACACCAGCATTTTCTAGCAAACCCAACACATCAGTCCCCACAAACGTGCTCCGTTCTTTCTTTGACTAAGGAAAAGACGGTTTCATAATGCTATTTAGGAACTTTTGCAAAGCAAGACCTAGACATCCTGTTTTCAACTCCTACTGGGCGAAAATCCACAGGCATTTTCTGGTAGGTTGCCTGCAGCTGAACACCTGATGCCCAGTCCCCAAGCACGTGGGTTTCGGGTGTGGGAGCTGGGCCTGGTGGACAGGCAGCGAGTGTAACACACGATTCTGGGGGTGTCTGGGTGGCTCTGTGGGTTAAGCCTCTGCCTTCGGCTCAGGTCACGATCTCAGGGTCCTGGGATCGAGTCCCGCATCGGGCTCTCTGCTCAGCGGGGAGCCAGCTTCCCCCTCTCCCCCTGCCTGCCTCTCTGCCTACTTGTGATCTCTGTCAAATAAATAAATAAAAATCTTAAAAAAAGAACAGATTTCTGTTAAGAACAGAAATCCAAACAGTTAAACAGGGGAATTCATAACCTAAAACCATCACTGGTGCATTCTACCAACCATTAAAGCAGGGGAGAACACCAATCTCACAAACTCCTTCATAAAATAAGGGAGGGAAGAGTATTTCAACCCGTCTTAGAAGGTCAGCATTAACGTGCGGCCAAAACCAGACAAAAAAACCACAAAGAAACCACAGCGCGCTGTCCCTTGTGGACAGAGACGCACGAGTCCCTCACAGATTATTGACAATCTGATCCAGACACACGCCCGTCTTGACCACGATGTGCTGATCCCACACATTCAAGTTTGGTTTAACATTTGAGAATCAGGAAAAAAATAGGATCATCTTAATTGATACAGGAAAAGCATTTGACAAAACCCAACACCCAATCAAGGTACAAGGCACAACCTCTCAGAACACCAAGAACAGATAGGAATTTACTCAACCCGCTAAGGGCCACCATCTCGTTTGCAGTGAAAGCCCGAGAACTGGTGGCCCGGCAGTGCACCAGCTCTGCCCGGGACGACAGATCAGGCCGGACTGTGCACGGAAGGGAGAGCGAGGCCGGATCTCAGGCGAGCAGGTCAACCCCCCACCGCACACCACACACAGCGTTTACCTCAAAGTGCACGCGAGAGCTGGAGTTACAAAACGCCTAGAAGACGCACGTAGGGACATGCTTGCAGGTGGGGCCTTGGCGGTTTTTATAAAATAGAGCAAAAATTTGCAAAATGAAACATTAATAGCCTGGATTTCACCCAAACTGAAAATGTCACCTCTTTGAACGATCAGGTAAGAAACAAAGGGACCAACCAGCGGCTCGGAGGGAACGCTCACGCGTCCACCGGGCACACCGATCTGGGGAGGGACGTATCTCTGGAGTCTGAGAGCTCTCACAACTCGGGGAAGAGGGGGAGAGCAACGGTGAGCGCGGGGCCTGCCCAGACGCCTCATGGAGGCGCGTGGGTGAACGGCACGACACGGTCCATGGGGCACAAAGACAAGGCACGGGTGCAGACGCGGGCGGGCTCACCGCGGCCCAGGCTGGGGCTGAGGCTCTGGGCTGCAGCAGTCCTTTCCGAGGGAACCTTCCGGAGCGTGCTAAGAGGTCCACAGTCAGAGCGACTGGAAAGGAACAGCCTTGCACGCGTCGCCCTTCACGGGTTTCCCGGGCTGCTGAGCCCCGGATGGCCACGCCGGCCCTGGGCATCACGCCGGTGTCTCCCTCCCTCCAACCACACGGCCCACGCGCCCCCCGGCTGCACGCGGCAGACACCTCCAGCGCCTGGAACAACGTTCTTGCCCAGACGCCGTCTCCACATGACCCCCACATGCCGTCTGACCTCCCTCTGCCCCATTGGCTACTCTTGGCCTCCTGCACCTGTCCCCCAGCCCCAGGCGCTTCCCGAGCACAATCCCCAGGCACAGCCCAGGTCTGAGACGCTTGCAGCCAGCCGCTGACACCAACATTCCCGCACGGTGTGCGACCTGCCTGCCAGCTCCTGGACTCAGGCTCCCGGGAGGACAGACCTGCCTCTGAATCAGGAGGGCTCAGAGGCCGCCCCACCCCGTGTGGCCACGCTAGGCCTGCCATGACCACGGCCCGAGGCTCACGGGCCCACCCAGGAAGCTTTCCTGCGGAGAGCAGAGCCACCCGGCTCAGGAGGGGCAGATCGGGGTGCTCAGCTCGGCCAGCGGTGCCTGACATGACTCTGTCCTCCACGGACCGGATGCCCCTGGCCAGGCCCTTGTGTTTCTCACCCTCAGGAACCAAAGCATAAGGGGTGAAGACCAGCGACCCTAGAGGCTGTTTGCGGGCGCACACAGGGGCTGGGGTCAGCTGCGCCACGTGGCGGATTCCCAGAAACGTCGGGAGCCAAACCAAGCACCCCTGCTCCTCCTGGAGGAAGGGAGTTCAAGAAAACGGGGTTTCAGATTTCAGAATGTCTCTGCCAACCTGGCTGTTGGAGCGGTAATGGCTTTGGCTGCAGGATGCATGTGGCATGGACCTGGAGACAGCCCGAGGCCACTGGGGTAGGAGCCACGGATGGTGCAGTGCCCACGGGCCACGGGCCGCACCTCGCTGCCGCCCAGCCTGTGGATGCAGGGCCCTCACTCTGTGAGAGCGGCTCCTCCTCAGGGCTGTAGCACCTAGTCTCTCGGAGCTCCAAGCCCTTCGTGCAGGCAAAGACCCCTCTGGGCTACCAGACCCGGGAGTCCCTCGGGGACACAGCCGGCAGAGGGCATGCGGGCCACACGCAGGCACTGCTGGTCCTGTCCGTGTGCACAGCAGGCAGAGGCGGCCGGGCCAGGCCAGCTGCAGGCACCGTGGTCGGGAGATGACCTCTGCCCTTTCTCACACAGGATGTGGGCATTGGCACGTGTGAGGTCTGTGCGGAGAGATACGGGGAGTGTGTGTGCACACCCGCGGTAGAATGGTGTGCACGGGGGAGCCGGGGCTGCACGGCTCGGTGCAGAGGAGCCTGTCGGGGCGACAGTCAAGAAGGGAGTCCTGGAGAAACGGTCGTCCTGAGTGCTGGGTTCCCACGCGCATCAGGAGCTCTCGCGGACGCAGGTGACCCAGGACCAGCCCTTCCCAGACGCGCATCACATCTTTGCCACGGTGGATGGGGCAGCTCCTGCTGCTCTGGGCCAACGGGCTCCTCTCGCCACTGCTGCCGGCCCGGCCCCTCCCCACCGCCGCTGGCCCTGCGCGCCACACGGGCCAACCCGGATGGAGGTGCTGGAGCTCACGGGTGCGTCTGGGCAACACGACTATCCTGGACGCTTCTCGCGGACAGCTCTTCCTTTGTTTTATCCAGAAAACCCAAGTGCTCAAGGTGACGTGAGAGTTACCAGCCCGGGCTTGAACCCTACCTGCGCATCAGAGAAATCTTCACGTGTTTCCTGGCCCTGTTCCCTGTTCGAGCGAGCTTGACACATCACAACGTGGACTAATTTGGCGTAAGGTGAAAACCACTTTCTCCTTTGTGCTCACGGCGGACTCCCCGAGGGCCCAAGCTCAGACACCCCTCTGAGCCCTTCACACCCCACGTGGGTCTGGGCGTGGGTGCGGAGCACCGTTCCAGCGGCCCAGCCTCTGCCTCTCGGGGCCGCTCCGTGGTTCTGAGCCACACATCCTACTGCGGCCCGGCTGCTGCTCTCCAAGGTAAGCAGGAGCAGGAAAATTTGCTTAATAAATGTACAACTTCCACTTTTCTCGAAATTTGAAATTCGGCACCTGGTGCCTCGTCTGCCAAGTAGTAAAGCAGGTCCGGGAAGAAGGAGACTCTGCCCTTGGGTGAGGGGGGGGCTCCGCCAGCGGGAAGGCTGATGGCGGGAGCAGCGAGCCTGGCATGGGATGGGGAGCAGAGCCCCTAAGCCTGCCTCCTGCGGGGCTGCCTCCAGACCCCCCCCCAAAGCCCCCTGGCTCTACCCACCTCCGCCCCTGCTGCACGCACAACACCTCCACCCCTGTGTGTACTCCCTGGGGCTGCACTCCCCTGGAGGCCGGGTTGGCTGGTGTCTGTTCAACCACAAAGTCCAGACAGATTCAGATAGAGAAACCAGCAATTATTTCCAAACTAAGTTTAGGACACTAACGTGCCAGCAGCCTCCATCACCTGTCTACCTAGAGGATCCCAGACGCGTCACTATTTGCTTGGCCCCCCGTGGCTGTACGTGCGGTCGCCTCCAAGCTCATGTGTGGCTTGGGCCCCTCCAGTGGGCTTTCTGTTTCAATTACAAGTACGTACTTTCCAAGTCTACAGCTGCCTTCTGTTTTAAGATAATTTCTATCTCCGCTGAGACTCCCCCGTATGTCCCTCTCAACGTACTTCCCTTTAAATTCTAAAACCCTGTTCCCCTTAGTTGTTGGCGGTGTTTACAGAGAGGCAGTCGCCCAGCGCTCTGCTGCGCCCACCATCTGTGCCCACGCGATGGCAGATTCCACGGATGGCTTCTCTTCCGAGAGCAGCTCCTGGGCGCTGCGTGTGCCGCAGGCTTAGCCACCCAGTGACGCCCCCCACACCTCAGGCAACGGGCCCCTGTGTAGGCTGCGGGGACAGGCTCCAGGTTTCGCTCTCCGTGAGGCTCTCACGTCTTCCTTGAACACACCTGCACTCTTGGGGCAGTCGCAGGTCCCTCCTGTGTGGCCGTGTGCAGACCCCACACCGGTCCAATTTCCAGATATCTCTTGAAATTCTGGGGTGTCTGCTGGTCTGCTTCTAGCCCCAACCAGGGCCCAGTCCAGGGGCCCAAACCCAGGTGCAGGGACTCCAGGCCAGTATTCTTCCCAAGGGCAGGGAGGCCCTTCCCAGGGTGGATGGCTGAGAGACGGCAGCCCCGGAAGGCAGGTGTGGGTTTGTGGGGTGCAGAGGGGCAGCTCGCCCAAGGTGGTGGTCTCAACAACAGCCCCACCAAGGACCCTTAAGGGAGGACCTTCCAGGGCGTGCTGTGTGGCCGGATACCGAGTGCCCGCGTGCACAGGGCCTTTCCTCAGAGTTCCCCGGCGGTGTGACCGCAAGCAGATGCCCCGGCTCCGGGTGGGGAGGCCCTGGGGGCCGTTGAACCCTCTGAGGGGGCTCCAGGCTGCACTGCCGGTCGCTGGGCCATCTGGGGCGCCTGGGGGCCACGCAGAGCCTCCTGCCGAGGCATGTGGCCGGGAAGACGGACGGCGCCTGCCACCGGGGTCGCTCAGAGGCGGCGGCGGGTGGAGGCGCGGCGCCCTGTGCGGGGCCCGGCCACAGCAGCGGGTCGGGCTCCGCTGAGAGCAGGGCGGGGGGACACGGGTGCGCAGCGGGCTTCGGGCTCAAGACGAGGCTCCCCCGCGCAGACGACGCGCGCGTTGGCCGTCTCGCCCCCCAGAGAATGGTCCCGCAGGGACAGCCTCGGGCCGGAGACCCCCAGTCCTCGTCCGCACAGCCACTGACGGGGTCTTCGCTCGGGGATGAGCTGGTCAGCGTCCTCCAGGCCCAGCGCACCGGACACTGTGCTCTTCGGGAGGAGAAGGCACAGGACGCCCCGGCCCGCCAGCGAGGGACCCGGAGGGTGCGTGTTCGGAGCTGGTGTCGGGGCGCCTGGTGCTGTCCTAGGGGTCTAGTGCGCAGCCCCCACCCTGCCCAGCCCCTGCCCACCCCTGCGCCACCCGTGAAGCGGGCAGTGGGCCCGTTCGTCCCTCTCAGCGCCTCGCAGGGCCCTCAGCCCAGCCCTGGGCTCTCACTGCCACGGCCCACGGACAGTCCACGAGCGCGCGGACGAGCAGTGGGAACAGCCCCTGCGGGCCGGGCAGGCGCAGAGGGGCCGACCCAGGCACAAACCCAACCTGCCGGTGCTTGGTGCACGCACGCACGCACACACGCACGCCGGGGCATGCAAAGGATACAGCTGAACCTTTCCCTAATATCATCTATAAAAATTAACTCAAAATGGAGTAAAGATCCAAATGTAAGAGCTGAATCTATAATAATCTTACAAGGAAACATTTTGTGACCTTGGATAGGCAAGGATTTCTTGATGTGACACCAAAAGCACATACAACCCCCCACCCCGCAATCTACATAAATTGGACTTCATCAAAATTAGAACCTCTTCTGCCTCAAAGAACACAATGGAGGGCATGAAAAGATACCTCACGGTATGCAAGAAAATATCTGCAAATCGCACATCTGATAAGGGTCTAACATCCGCAATATACAGAGTGCCTGGAATTCAATGACAAATAACCAACTTTAAAAAAATGGGCAAAAGACTCAAAAACACATTCCCCAAAGAAGATAGACAGGTGGCCCAGAAGCACATTAAAAGATACTCCATGTCACTAATCGTTAGAGAAATGCAAATCAAACCATGACACAGCACTTCACGTCCATTCGCAGGGCAACCAGAAAAACCAGAAAACAGCAAGTGTTGACGAGAAGTAGCAGAACGGCAGGCGAGCCTCATACTCTGCCGGTGGGAACGTAAAATGGAGCAGCTGCTGTGGAAAACAGCTCGGATCCTCAAACGTTAAACACAGAACTGTCGTATGAACCTGCGATTCCACTCCTGGGTGTGCCCGTGGGACTCGAAACGGGGACACAGACAAAGCGAGGCGACGTTCACAACCGCCAGAAGGTGGAAGGAATCCAGGGACTGTCACGATACAAATGGGTAAGCACGATGTGGGGCCGACAGTACGTTCCCATGATGCATATCGTTTAGCTATAAAAACAAGAGGAACCTGACACTTTATAACATGGACGAAACTGAGGACGTTATGTTACAAAAGTCAGACGCGCAAGGACAGATACTGTTCAGAGTACCCGGAAGAGGAAAACTCCAGAGGGAAAGCAGGCTAGGGTACCAGGGCTGGGGGAGGCCTAACGGAGTCAGCGCTGGGTGGGGACAGTCCCCGGCAGGGTCACCAAACTGAAATTTCTGAGATGACAAGTTGTGTATGTTTGATCACAATTTAATAATTTCCTTAATGAGAGAGAAAAGGAGAGGGGACCATCAAAGCAGGTCAGCGGAAGCAAACACAAGCCAAGGACGTGGCAGCTTGGGAGGCTGGAATCGGAGGGAACAGGAGGAACCAGCCCTGCCCACACCTTGATATCAGACTTCTGACCCCCAGGACTGTATGTGAATAAATCCGTGTCGGTTTTAAAAAAACCAACAACACCCAGCAAGCCACAGCGGTGCGGTCAGAGCCAGGAAGCGTCCCTGTGCAGAGCTCCTGTGAATTCTGGGCACCGACCGAGCTGCTGGCCGCTGGGCAGGAAGTACGGACACTCACAGAGCGAGTCCCTGCCTCAGCCACCGCACCAGCCTCTTCAGGCTGACGGCTCTGTGGGGCTCTCGGGTGGGTGCAGGCTGCATACCCAGGACGCACCGACCCCCGGTGGCCGGGCGGGTGCGGGAAACCGTCCTGTTCTCACCAGGAGCCGGGGAGGGACCCCCCTCCCGTGTCCAAGGAAGGTGCCCGGGGCTTGGGGCCACACCAGGCGAGCCTGACACAAGCTCTTCTCAACCTTTCATCCCCTTCTGAAAGGACAAAGGAATAAAACAAGAAAAATGGAACAGAAAGAGTAAAGAAGGCTCATTTCCTTTGGCCCCATCAGAACAAGCCACTTGTTTTCAAAATCCAAAGGACAGATCGGCTCATCGAGCTTTTCTCTGGTTTTGTTTCCCACAACCATTCCTTACTTTTCAAAGACCCCGAGGTCTCCTACAACCTACACCTGAGACTGTGTTTTGTCTTGGCTCAGGTATACTTGAGAACACAGGACGCCTGCCTCCCCCAGAACTGAGCGGTCTAACCACACGACAGCAAACGAGCTCCTGGGAGTCTCCCCATTTATTTCAAGGGCCCTTGCCTGCCGTAAATCTCCAGACTGGACACACCTAGCTCCTCCGGAAACGGTTCATGCCCATTCTTTACTTCCACTAAACTGCAAACAGCAAACGGCCATTCCACAACACACGGCTGATACCCAACAAAGTTTCTTAATGAGGACGAGGCCCAGGACAAGAACGGACAACACAAACCCGGAACTGGGACCTTCCAAAAGGTATGTTTCTCTTTCTTCTGGAGGAAAGACGGGTCACCATGGCAGATCCATCTCCCCGGGAGGAAAGCAGAGGCTGGCTCCCTGCATGTCATCTCTTTAAGTCATTTAAATGACTCACAACAGACACCTGCTGTGGTTTTTCTCTTCCCTGGGATCGTCCTTTTTGCAATTCTCTAACGGCTAATGCCCTCCTGCCCTAGCTACAGTTACGTTACCATGGGGTCAGGTGCCAGGTGAGCACGGTTATCTGCTGACCCCACGGAGACCTGGCTGGCCACATCATTCAAATAACTTAAGTTCAAGCACTCGAGGAAGACAAACGGGTTTGCCGAGTAAACTTGTTTTTCTTTAAAGGCCAAGTGAGGGTGGGAGGAGGTAACAAAATCTTAAAATTCTGGGGAAAAGAGTTTTCTTAGGAAATATTTCCACCCACTCCTGCCATGCAACTTGAAGGCAAGTCACCAATCACTGCAGCAGACTCTCAGGGGTTCCCAAGGCCGGCAGCGAGGACGGCGGGGGCCAGCCATGTCTGGCAGTGACCAGTGCCTGTCTGCTCTCTGGCTCCCAAGGTGCAGGCCCTGGGAAAGCGTCCCATAGGCACGCCCTTGACCTCACCTGAACCCACCGGCTGACCGGGGCTCTGCGGGAGAGCCATGCTCCAGGCGCCACACAGTGAGAGGAGGAGCACAGAATCACCCCGCTGCCCAAGCTGCTGGGCCTGCTTCTCGTGAGCGAGAGCACATGCTGCACAAGAAGGGCACGCGGCTAAAATGTTCTGAGAAGATGTCACTGTTTGAAGAGCCGTGTAAGGACCAGCTGCCAAGGCGGTGAAAACAGGCCCCACTCTCCGCCCGCTGCCATGCCTCAGGCTCCCCTGGGGAAAGCAGTGCTGATGCCCCCCTGCGTACCCGAGAGCTCGGCGTCTGGGTGGCTCCTTGGTGCCACAGGCCAGCACGTGGACAAATGCCTGACGTTACCTCCAGGTGCTGGTGAGTCCCCCAGGCGGCTGCCCAGGTCAGGGTAGACGCTTTTTCTCCAAAGGGCCACGTTTCCCGGCCACAGCCTCCACATCGCAGGCACTCAGCTCCACCAACCTGAGCAAGGACAGCCACCACCACCCACAAACAAGTGGGCGAGGCTGTGCGCCTTAGGAGAAGACGTGGCCCTGAGCCCCAGTCTGCCAGCCCCGGTCTAGCTGGTAAGGAGCGCAACGCTGGCTTCAATTTGACCGAAGCTGCTTCTTTGGTTACTGATGCCTGGCGTAGGCTAGTATCAGCCCCTTCATCTCTCTCCCAAGCGCAGGGTCTAGGTGTAAATGCAGTACAGAAAATTGCAAAAGCAGCGCCCAACACTCTTAGGGTTCTTGGAAGCAGATGCAACAGACCCAGGAGGCCTGACGCATTCTCGCAGCTACTTTTTCACCTGCCGGCGGTAGACGCTCAGGCTCAGGCCCGGCAGAGGGCGCGCGGGCTGCGAGCACCAGGAGGTGCAACCGCGGACCCCGAGGCAGACCCGGACGCGTCACAAGGAGCCCTTCCTCCCCGAGATGCCAGAGCCGCCACGCGGAGTCCGCGGCCCGACGCAGGCCCCTTCCCTCCGCAGAGCCGGGCTTCCCACCGGACCGCTGCCGTCCGCGGACTCCTCGCCAGACTGGCCCGCAAATCCGCCGGGACAAGTCAGGAACGACCACAGGAGGGGCGCGCACGGGGGAGGGGCGCGCACAGGTAAGGGGGAGCGCGCACGGGGGAGGGAGGTGCGCAGGGTGCATGGGGGCCGCGCCGCTGCAGTGAGAAGTCCCAGAAGCTCCGGGCTCGCACTGATTCCCTTTTGATTTTGTCTCCTTCTGGTTCTGATGTGTCACCAACTGAAAAATCAGATAATCCAGTTTCTCAGAAATTTGTCAAAAAGAAGGAGTTCCCAGGCGAGGCTCGAGGGGCCGTGCTGCTGTTCTGGGGACCTGGGGGTTTGCGTTTGTCTCTCCCCTTGTTTTGCCAGCAACGGAAAGTGCACTTCCCAGAAATTCTCTGTAGCTCCTTCCAGTGCCTGCAGGAACATACACACGGAAGCAAGGCCTTCAGCTCGGGCCCCCTTGCCCAGAGTCTGCCCTGTCACGAAAGGCTCAGGACAGACAGATGCTTACTGACGGACGCTTTTAGATGTTTTTGGTACTCAAAAAAGGCAAAACTATGGATTATAGACTTAAAATGAGTTCAGTTTGTATTCAGAACGGAAAAGCCTTGCAGTTAAAGGAGAATGAAGCATTTAATGAAATTCGCAGGCTCATTAGTGGTATCTTACCAGGAAGTGATATGAATTCTTCTCAGAGAAGAGTGTGTATGACTCATTTCCAGATTCCTGTGGTTTATTATCCTTACTTCTAATTTGTTGGAAGCCTATCTTTAGACAGATAACAGATGTTCCAGTATTCTGACATTTTAACACCCACATAGCAACAAGAATAAACTCTGATGTTAGATCCAAGATCTGTGGCTTCTGGGTTTAATAGAGAAACAGACATCAATACAAAGTTTCCCCTCTCCATAGTACGTTTTAGAGAAAGTTGTCAGTTCTGTGAATCTGTACCGCAGATACACTTTCTGATGCTCCCTTTAAATGAAAAAAATGAAGAAAAAGAGTACAGCTTAGTCTGTGTCAAATTACGTAAGTTTTTAAGTGTCATGAGTGCGCGTTAGAATTAGATAAAAATCACTGTACTGTGAAGGACAAACTTTCAAGGGAAAGGCACACAGAGGTAGATGAGTGTGAAACTTAGTCTCTTTATACAAGGAAGAACCGAGCATCCCCCATGGACAGGAGAGCATCTCTGTCACCCAGAGCCCTCCGCCCCACACCGTCTTCTAAATCAGCCAATGGAGACCGGCATGCGTGTTGCCAAATATCTTCAAATGAGTGGGTCAAAGAATGAGCCTGGATATTGTGCTTAAACCCTTGAATTCTGTGAACAAAACGGAGGTAATGAAGCTGATGGAGGCCCCTGGCCTCTGGGGCATGACCGGCCCTGGGCACCCCTGCCATGTGGATCAGGAGGGGGTCCCCGGCGGGACCAGGACACCAGCACTGCTCCCCAGGCCTGGTGCTGACCTGCGGTGTAGGCTGAGCCCTGGACCTCAGGGGCCAGCCGCCTCTGCCCCCTCCAGCCCCTGCTGCCAGATCCCAGGGTGGGGGGCCGGGAGGGGTCCAGCCTTGCCTCCCCTTTGGTCTCCCTGATTCAGAAGATGCAGGCCCCTTGGGAATCACGCTGCTCCCCACCTCACAAATGAGATCAGCTTAGAGGACAAACACCAGCCACCTCACCTGCCAGCCTATTCCCCTCGGTAGGGTGGTGGTGGTTTCTGCACCGTGCACTGACCAGTGGCTTAGAGAACATCAGCTTCTTTCAGTTTATTTTTGAAAAAGTCAGACTTTATCTTCCCTTAACTTGATAAAGAAGAACACTATTGAAGAGGACCCTGCCTTAATTATTTCTATGATGCTTAATGCCCTCGACTCAGAACTTGGATTTCTGGCTGCAGACGTGCCCACGGCATGTAACCTACACCCTCGGTGCTCGGCGACACAGTCCCTGCATGACTCACGTTCTACCAAAGAACCCAGCGCACAGGCCGACAGCCGACGCACACAGCTGCCAGAGCTCCAGCACTCGGCAAGCGCCATGTCTCCAGACCCTCACTGGGGCCAGGTGGGGCCTGGCCCTGCCAAGGAGCCTCTGGGTGCCCCAAATCGGGGCCAGAAGCTTTCCCACTGAATGTGGAGTCTGAATTCCCCAGTTAGGAATATGAAGCCCTTAGCAGCTCTTCACTGAGTCAGCTGTGATCTTGGTTAAGAAAAGCAAAAGCCAACCTGAGTGCGTGTCCTGACCGTGTCCATAGAAAGGCACACATTCCAGAAGCATGAGCCCCACAGGCCCCCCTCTTGGGAGGGAAGGGCCCACAGACTGTGGGCTGCTTCTCCACACAAGGGATGCTCACCACCAGACCCTCCGCAGTCTCTGCGACTCTGGGTCATGAGGTTTGACCCCTCGAAACCACCCTGCGCCCTTGGGCAACTCTACCAGCTGCCGGGGAGAAGGCTGTGTGTGGTGCCAGGTCCCAAGCAGCAGCGCCCTGCGCCCCACAGGGGAGGGACTTCTCTGCTCCAACGGGGAAGCCACCAGGGACAGGAGGGCAGCGGCACGGGCAGGCAGGAGTGGCACCGCGGTCCCAGGGCCCGGAGCCCCCTCTGCAGGTCCCACCCTCCCATGGCCACGAGCTCCCACCTCAAGGCCCCCTCGTCCTGTGAGGGGAGGGTGCAGGCTGCGTGGGGCCCACGTGCCGGCTGTTCTGCCTGTTGGGCTTTGGGGCGGCTGGAAAACAAATCTCTCCCGCTCGCGTCTAAAGAGGCCGCTCACGGGATCTTCGTCTTCTCAAACCGTGACAAGTCCGCACGCGGAAGCACTTTCTGTGTGTGCGCGCGCGTGTGAGGAGCAGACTGTACAAGCTAGCAAGGCAGGTCAGATACGGAAGCCAACTCCAGGGACTCTAGCCCCGCGGCAGACCTGAACCTGGGACCAGAGCACGCAGTCCCGCTTCCTCTGCGGGTCCCACCGCCTGCACATTGGTCTTCCGGCCAGCCCCACCCGGAAGGTGCGTCTCCCTCAGACCCTGCTCCAAGGCAGCCTGGGGACAGCCCCCAATCCTGCCTGAAACCTGGGCCTTTCCTGGACGCCTCTTCCCCTCCCCAGCCTCCAGCCAGGCCTTCCGCACCTGCCTGCTGGCTCTGGCTCCTTCCCAGGCCAGACCCACAGGTCAGGCAAACACAGGGACTAACGGCTCTCGGGACATGCTGGGGGGCTCCCGGATGGGGCAGGGGTACCTGAGTAAGAAGCTGGTCCGGCGTTAGCTGGTTGATCCACCGTGTGTATCGCTCAGTGGAGTCGGGGGGCTCTCTCCTTACTCGGCAACCGATAATCTGTGAGACAACAAAACAGAACTTAAAGGACAGTCACCACGGGCTGACAGGCACACACGCCTATCCACAGACGTCTCACCTGGCGTGAGCTGGCACACCCAGCAGGGAACTAACAAAGACCTGTATCTGATCAGGCTGGGAAAACTTCTGGGAGGAAAGGGGGAGAGGGAGATGCAGGGTTTAGGCTGGACCCCATGATGGATGGTCCTACCCTGCCAGTTCCAGCAGCACCCGTGAAATCACCCCAGGTTACAGCTGTCGCTGATAAGCCTTCCCCCTTAATGCATTCAAGTTACAATGATCTGTGCACACGGTCAGATGTCCAGCTACCTCTGCAGGTTCGTCCTGAACCATGACTCAGGCAGACATGAGGGGCAGAGGGCGAGGGAGAGAGGATCTCAAGCAGGCTCCCTGCTGAGCACAGGGCTCAGGGCTCGATCCCAGGACCCTGAGACACGACCTGAGCCAACACCAAGAGTCGGAGGCTTATCAAGCACCACCCAGGCACCCTGATAATTAATTAAAATTATTTTTTATTTTATTTTTATTTTTTTTAAAGATGTTATTTTTTTGACAGAGATCACAAGCAGGCAGAGCGGCAGGCGGGGGCGGGGGGGGAAGCAGGCTCCCTGCTGAGCAGAGAGCCCGATGCGGGACTCGATCCCAGGACCCTGAGATCATGACCTGAGCCGAAGGCCGAGGCTTCAACCCACTGAGCCACCCAGGAGCCCTAAATTTTTTTTTTTAATGAAGATTTTATTTTTTTATTTGACAGAGAGAGAGAGACAGCAAGAGAGGGAACACAAGCAGGGGGAGTGGGAGAGGGAGAAGCCGAGCAGAGAGCCCCATGCAGGGCTTGATCCCAGGACCCTGCGATCATGACCTGAGCTGAAGGCAGACACTCTAATGATGAAGCCCCCTAGGAGCCCCCCGCGATAATTTCTTAATAAGGAGACTGATTTGGTGATACAGGTCTTAGCGACCACCCTGAGGAGGAGAGAGTACAGGTCAGGGTCGGCTGCTGGCCACACCCGGGCCCTTACAGGAGCCCTGTGAGCCTCACCTGGCTGGGGGTGGGGGGTGGGGGGGCAGGCCCTGTGCTGCTGGGTGTCCCCCCGAGGGAGCGGTTCCTTCTGTAGCGATGGGCCCAGACACCTACAGTGGGGACCAGCTTCAGCGGACTCTGAAGGACCACCTCGGAGCAGTCTCACACAGGCATCCCAAACACCCGCACACAGACCGAAGCCAAAGTGTGGTGCTGTCCCCAGGTTTTGAGCTCTGTTGGAGGGGCAGCAGGGGCCATGGGGGGCCGGGGCTGCCCAAGCAGGTGTGTGCTCTCTCTCCCTCTCCTTCTGCCCCCTGCTCATGCCCTCTCTCTAAAGTAAATACGTAAGTAAACACATAAAAAGAAATTGTCAAAAGTTCTACCATGACTCTTAAATTCCTTAAAGTCAGCTGTCTATAGCACATCTGCATGGTGATTAATTTATATTAATGCAGGAACGCTAATGAAGACATAAGAAAGTTTTTGCTTGGGGCACCAGGGTGGCTCAGTGGGTTAAGCCTCTGCCTTCAGCTCAGGTCATGATCTCAGGGTCCTGGGATCGAGCCCCGCGTCGGGCTCTCTGCTCATCAGGGAGCCTGCTTCCCACCTCCCCTACCTGCCTCTCTGCCTACTTGTGATCTCTGTCAAATAAATAAATAAAATCGTTAAAAAAAAAAGTTTTTGCTTGCATAATTTTGTGTTTGGTCCTTTTAATGAAACTTTGTTTTTTGTAGTGCAAATAACACAGAGATCCCGTGTATCCTTTATGTGGTTTCTCCAACAGTAACATCTTGAAAAATCATGCAAGTCTCCCCAACCAGGGACCCCTCTCATGGTGCCTTTGTGGCTGTGCCCAGTCCTCCTGGACAGCAGCTGCCTGCCTGTCTTTCCGAGAGCACGTGCAGCCAATAGCAGAATGCTCGGGATCCTGGACTGTGTGTGATCCCTGCAGTCCGGAAACTCTCAGTCTGTACGGCAGCCTGGGGACTTCCTGGGGACGGTCTGGGGACAGCCTGGGGACAGTCTGGGGGATGGCCTGGATATGATCTGCGGATGGTCCGGGGACAGCCTCGGGGATGGTCCGGGGACGGTCTGGGGACAGCCTGGGGACAGTGTGGGGGACGGCCTGGATATGATCTGCGGACGGTCCGGGGACAGCCTCGGGGATGGTCCGGGGACAGTCTGGGGATAGTCCGGGACGTTCTGGGGATGGTCCGGGGACAGCCTGGGGATGTTCTGGGGACGGTCTGGGGACAGCCTGTGGACAGTGTGGGGGATGGCCTGGATACGATCTGTAGATGGTCCGGGGACAGCCTGGGGGATGGTCTGGGGACAGTCTGGGGACAGTCCGGGACATTCTGGGGATGGTCCAGGGACAGCCTAGGGACAGTCTGGGGACAATCTGGGGGACGGCCTGGGGATGATCTGCGGACAGTTCGCGGATGGCCCGCGGGGTCTGGAGGGATGGTCTGGGGATGGTCCAGGGACAGTCTGGGAGGTTCTGGGGATGTTCTGGGGATAGTCTGGGAATAGTCCAGGGACGTTCTGGGGATGTTCTAGAGACAGTCTGGGGACGGCCTGGGGATGGACGCGGACTCACGCTTGTCGGGTGTTGGGCAGCAGCCTCCAGCTGGAGCCTCACCCTCTGAGGCATCATCACGTCGTCCTGAAGTGAAAAGCACAGTTTAAAGTCATGTAAAGCAACTCCCACAGACAAGAAAGAAAATGACAGAACACGGAACAGTGAAGCGGGCAAGAGATGGGAAGAGGCGGCACAGACACTATGTCCAGGCCTGGCCTCCCCGCGAGTCGGTGGGGAGATGTTGGCCATCCCCGCAAGGGCATGCGCTCTGCCATCGGCCCTGCACCCAGAGGGCCTGGGCGTCCAACCGCCTGAGGACATGAAGCCCCAGGACGCAGCCACGTCACCCACCGGGGAAAGGAGTCCAGCGCGTGAGCATCAGAGGACCTACGGACACGCTCCGAGCAGTATCCTTCACACACAGGACCGGCCGCTGTCGGGGACGCCAGAGTGCAGAAGCCAGCAGTGGCTGTCACCACTGAGACCACGGCACAGAGACACCCACACAGACGACTCTCACAGACACATGCTGAGCCAGAGATGCGGGACAAGACATGTCCTATCACACACTTCCTTAACAACCGTATTGTCTAAGAAATGCACACATTATGCAAACTATAGAGAAAAGCAAGAATAATCCTGAAGTTGGAATAATGGCCGCTCTGCACAGGGACGGAGGGGCAGGGGTACCTCTGGGGTACTGGCCATGTGGCTCCTTCCTGACCAGGAGCTGCTCACGTACTTGTTTGCTTCCTTCAACCCTCAAAGTACACAAGTGTTTTGGGCATTCTTCTACAGGTACACTCTGTTTCTTGATAAAAGAGCACTTCAGTGTTCTGGTTGAGGTACGAATGTACCCAATACAAGAACTAAAAATACTGTCACTGGGGAGAAACTCTCTTTAAACTGAGCAATAAACTAAAAGGCCTGTATGTGTACTCATGTTCCTGCAAAAGGGCCTCGAGCACATCGTACTCATCAAATTACCTGTGATAAGTGGAGCTGACGGGGCCTGTGGCCAAGGCAGGAAAGGAGGAGGAGGATGGGGGAGGAAGAGGAGAGAGGGAGGGGGAGGAGGAAGGACACGGGAGAGGCAGAAGGGACGTAAGGGACGGGGACGGAGGGCAGGTCCCGCACCAGCTCAGCAGGCAGGAGAGGAGCACAGGTGTGAGAACAGACGGGAGGAACCTGCGGTGAAAGACGTCAGAACAGAAGCGGAAAAGGAAACCCTGAGTCAACTCTGGGCTTTTCCAACGCCTGAACCCCTCCCTGGCTGCAGCTGGGGGCACACTTCCAGCCGTGCCTGTGGTCCACCAGCCTGGGAACCTAGGGAGGGAGACAGGGGAAGTGGGGTGTTGCAGCAGGACAGACGGGCAGGTGGGGCTGTGCGGGGGCACAAGAGGTCACACCCCAGATCAGCCTGGTCCACTTCCATAACGGGAACAGCAAGACAGCAGGGCAGGGGACAAAGGGGCAATTTCCCTTAAAGGAAAGGCCTGGTGATCAAATTCTTGAAAAACGGCTCCTGTGTCTGATGGCCTCACACAGAATTTTACAAATTTCTGACCGCCTCCTAAACCAGTCTTTGATGCCTGTGTTGGGTTACACGTGGGAAGGGGTAAAAGCCAGCATACAAGCATATGGGTATCTCAAAGAGAAGGGTTAGGGTTAGAGCTGGTCTCTGCCGGGTGGCATGACCGGCCCTGGACCCCATGCAGGGCTGCAGGACATGGCCTGGGGTTCGTGGTGTAGGGCACCACCACACAGGGAAGCACCCCGAGAGGGACGCCCCAGTCTTCTGACCTCCCGTCCCCACAACTCGGCAGCCGTGCCCAGACCCCACAGCCCAGGGAAGGGCCACCTTGTGTGCCTTCCTAGAAAGCGGGCTGGTGCCAGCATGTCTCTGGCCCTCAGAACACTTGCAGGACAAACGAATGTCCACTCCAGACAGGACAGTGTTTCCACTTACTCCGCCACTCATAAAACACTGCCACATACTTTTTTTTTTTTTTTTGCATATTTATCATGATCTACAGTTGGAGACAGAAGAGCTAAAATTATCTGTTTTGTAGCCAAAGGAAACAAGGCTTGGAAAGGCTACTATTTCCCCAAGATCTCATAGTAATTACATGCCAGGGCTAAAATTTGAACATGGGATTAACTGAGAAACCGATCTGTGCTAACAGCTAAACTGCCCAGAAATGCCCAGCTCTCAGGAACATTCCAGTGTAAGTTTCCACCATCTCCTGAATTAGAATCGCTCCCGGGCATCTCACATCAAGCTCTGAGGTCCACAGAGCGCCCCGGGGGTGGCTGACACGCTCACTGACTGAGAAATTCAAGGAGGAACGCAATGAGCAAACACGGAAGCCAAAAAACAAGCAGCATGACAGGTACACACACAATCTGGGTGCACAGGGGTCCCATGGGTCACAGAGAAGCTCCCTGTTCTCCGAGACCATCTTGAGAAAAACTGGCTGAAAAGATGGGAAGATGTCTTTATCACACATGAAAACCATGTGGTATTTTAACAACATGCCCAGATGTGTGTCTGCTGGGAGCCGTGATCTGCACCATTGTTCATGCCAGCACCCGTCCAGGATGGGGGTGGCTCTGCCAGGTCCACAGGGCTTGCAGCTAGTGCCAAACGCCAGGAGCTGGTCTCAGCAAAAGTCAGCTGCCGAGTGCAAAGCGGAGGAGCCCACAGGGTGGACGTATAGTCCTGACCCCACGGGGCACAGGAGGGAGGACTCAGAAGCCTGCACACTTGTTTGCCTGAGAGCCTTCAGAGTCCCCAGACCAGCGGGAATTCCACAGTGATACCAGCTCAGAAACAACGTTCTTGGCAGCCTAGGGCAAAGGATTTTGATGTTTTATAAAAATAACATAAATTCGGAATGAAATGCCGTTTCCTTTCTGACCACAAAAATAATGGGTGGAAAAAAGCTCATCTAGTCAAAGAATTCTGCAGTTGAAAGAATCCTAGAGCTTCAAGTTAAGTAGCTTCCGAGTGAGACTGTGGCTGTGGGCTCGCAGCCAGCATCGGACAAAAGCTGGAGGCGGACGGAAGCCTGGGACATGCGAGGTGCGGGATGGGCTGCCCACGTGAACGTTATCCGAACGCACACGACACTCTCCCTCCACGCAGAATGAAAAGTCTATTTTGTTCTATTTTGTTGTGAAGTGTCCTTATGTCTGGCTTTCAGACGCGTGGGCTGGAAGACAGACAGAAGTTAGGTGGTCAGACCTGCAGACTCAGGACCCACACTCCGCAGGGAGACCCTGAAGAAGGCGAGGAAGACAGTGGACCCACCAACAGGTCGAAAGCTCGCAAAGCACGGGGTCAAGTGACTTGCCTACATTAGCTGCCTGCGTGTCTCCGCTCAAACTCTGAGTCCCAGAGGGCTTTCCTGCTCATATGGTCTGCAAATTCCACATCCCACCTGCAGAAGTGACACACTAACTACACTCCTCTCTGTTCGGCTAAGAGCTGTGTATTTTAGGAGTCTGTAGGAGTAACAGAGAGTTAAGGAGAAGCACTGGCAGGCACTGGGCCTAGATCCACAAGAAGGCCTGAACTCAGAAAACACAAGCCCCTTTTGCCCTGAAGGCCTCACTGACCCTGGTTCTGAGGGGAGGGAAGTTGGAGCCCAGGCTGCTCACGACCAGGGCGGCAGCCCCGACCTCCCTCGGGTGAGAGGGGCCTGGGGGCACCACCTCGGCGGTCCCAGGATGGTGGCTCTCCCAGGTGCCCGGGAAAGCCAGGGAGAAGCTTGGAAGAAGTGGACCCTCGTCCAAGACCTCCAACTGCACAGGGAGGTGTTCGGAGACCGAGGCCGGTACACAGCGATAAGCAGGCACTTGAGAAAAACACACAGAACAACACAGGAAGACCCTCCAGAAAGCAACCATTAAGGAAATGCCTTTAACTCAGAAGAGTTAAAAATGAATAATCGTCAGTAGGACCATAGAAATTATCTATTCAGTAAAAAAGGCGGAGGCGGCAGGGGCAGAACAGAGGAATGAATGAACGAATGAACGAGTGAGATGGAAAATGAACAGGGCACGGCGGGCGCACACACAGCCGAGTAGAAAACAACGGATGTGGATAAACTCAGTCCTTTCACCAGAACCCGATTGTCAGACTGCATTTTAGAAAACAGACACAGGAACAAAACAAGATCCGCCCACCCACCGTTCGCAAGAGACAGACTTCAGGCCAAAGACAGAACGACGGACCGGGAGAGCACGGAAGGCTCCGCGCGAACTGCCGCCACGGGAGACAGGGCGGCCACGGGCGGGCAGAAGGCCGCCCCAGCACAGAGCGGACGTGTGCGCTCACCTGCAAGCCCGCCACCCGGGAGGAGGAAAGAGAAGCGCTCGGACCTGAAGAGAGACGCAGACCCGAGCGAGAGCGGGAGCCCGGCCACGCGGCGCACACGCCGGGCCGGGCCGCCGGCCGGGAGCCGCAGACCAGCGCTCGGCCCGCCCGTGACGCTCGCCGCACGCGGGGGCCGCGGCGTTGAAGCCCCGAGGCCAGAGAAGGCGTGTGCTCTGACCACACGGAAGCGGAGTCAGAAATCGCATGCAGGAGAGTACGGGGGACCCGCCGGCGTGCGGAGGAGGAGACCACGACGTGTTCCGGCCCGACGGAAGTGAACTGGGACACGGCAGCACAGCTGAAGCCGCCCCTGTGCCGGCCAAGACCAGGCTCTCGGGAAACACCAGCGAAAAAGAGCAAACTGCACGAGAAGTAAACCAAAGAGAATAATAAGACCTGAGCAGCGAGACGGGAAAGTCAAACACCAGAGAAAACCAGCTCGGACGACGACTGGTTCTTTGAAAACAAGACACGTGACCGACCTTGAGCTACATGGGGGACCTGCAAACTTTTTCTGTAAAGGGCCAGATACTAGATACTTCAGTCTTTGTGGTCATATGTGGTTTCTGCCAATATTCTTCTCTTTTTGTTCGTTTTGGTTTTGTAGCACTTAAAAAAAAAAGACCATTTTTAGCTTAGAGACCATAGAAACAGGCTGCCAGAGGGTTTGGCCCGTGAGCTGTCATCCGTCACCCCTGAGCTGGACGGGGAGAAAGAGACACAAGCAAGTAGACTCTGGAATGAAGCGGAGGCAGCAGGGCCGGTCTCTGTGCAGGTGTGAGAGCGGCAGGAGAGCCCAAATCAACCGCACGCCAACGAATCACGCAGTTCTGATGAAACGGACAATTGCTAAAAAGACGTGGGTTTCTGGAATAGACTGAAAAAAAAATACAAAATCTGAAGAGATCTATAAAAAGGAAAAAATATATATTGAATTGGGAACTAAAAATCTCTCCCTACAAGAAAGTCCAAGTTCAGATGGCAGGAAGAGTGAATTCTACCGACACTCGAAAAGGGGCGCCTGGCTGGTTTAGGGGGTGGCCCATGTGACCCTTGATCTCAGGGTTGTGAGTTCGAGACCCACGTTGGGTGTAGAGATCATTTAGAAATCTTAAAAAAGAAAAGAGGAAGAAATGGTATCTTGCCTTCACAAAGTCTCCAGAAATGGAGGCGGTAGGAATCCGTCCCAGTTGCCTCTAAGCGGCTGGCACTGGCACCAGGTAAGGGCCCCACAAGAAAACTAGAGAGCGTTACTGCACACGGATGTAGAAGGAAGGGGTGTTGGACCAAATGTTGGCAAACCAACCAGCAACATACTCAGAGGACTAGTCCCTGACAAGTGGGGTTTTCCCAGGACACAAGGTCGCTTCACCATCTGGAAGCCAATTCCCGTCACGCGTTACGGGGACACAAAAAAGAACAATTGCTACACGACAACCTCAATAAATGCAGAAAATGGGTTTCACAAAATCTAATGGTCATTTAAGACAAAAATTCTCAACAAAATAGGAATAGAAAGAAACTTGCCCATCTTGATAAAAGACACCTACAAAACCCTACAGTTAACACCTCAAAGGTGAGCAATGGAAGAAGGGTTTTCCTGAGGCTGGGGATGAGGGAACATGTCCGCCCTTGCACGCAGAGCACCGCACGGAGCTTCTGGTCGGTGGGACCAGGCAAGAAAGGAGGATAAAAGGCACCCAAGATTGGAAAGGAAGACACGAAACTGCCTTGATTTGCAGACGGCACGATTTTGTATTTATAAAATCTCAAAGAATCCACAAAAAATACTAAGCTAATAAACAAGTTCAGCAAGATCACAGAATACAAGAGCAAAACAAAAATCAACTGTAGTTTTGCTGATCGTTTCCTTCACTGTGCAGAAACTTTTTATTCTGCTGAAGTCCCAATAGTTTGTTTTTGTTTCCCAGGTCTCAGGAGACACATCTAGAAAAACGCTGCTATGCCTGCTGTCAAAGACATTACTCCCTGTGCTCTCCTCCAGGGTCTTTACGGTCTCACATTCAGGTCTGTCATTCGCAAAACCGAGAGTCAGCGTGCGAGGAGAAGGATGATGGTGGCAGAGCAGGAGGACCCTAGGCACGCCTCTAACCACAACACAAATACCCCAGAAATGGATCTGAAGACTGACAGAGCTAAAAAGAGAGAAGAGGCCCCCTGAAAAAAAAGGCAACCTATGGAATGGGAGAAGATACTTGCAAACAATATGTCCAATAAAGGGCTAGAACCCAAAATATATCAAGAATTTATAACACTGAACACCCCCCAAATGAATAATCTGACTAAAAATGGGCAGAAGAGGGACGCCTGGGGGCCTCGGTCAGTGAAGCCTCTGCCTTCGGCTCAGGTCATGATCTCAGGGTCCTGGGATCGAGTCCTGCATCGGGCTCTCTGCTGCTGCTCTGCCTACTTGTCTCTCTCTCTCTCTCTGTCAAATAGAAAAATAAAATCTCAAAAAAAAAAAAAAAACACGGGCAAAAGACACGAACATTCTTCTAAAGAAGACATCCGGACGGCCAACAGACACAGGAGAAAGTGCTCCACATCACTCGGCACCAGGGAAATACACATCAAAACCACGATGAGATACCACCTCACACCAGTCAGAATGGCTAAAATTAACAAGTCAGGAAAGGACAGATGCTGGCGAGGATGCGGAGAAAGGGGAACCCTCCTACACTGTTGGTGCGAATGCAAGCTGGGGCAACCACTCTGGAAAACAGCATGGAGTTTCCTCAAAAAGTTGAAAATAGAGCTACCCTACGACCCAGCATTAGCACTACTGGGTATTTACCCCAAATATACAAATGTAGTGATCTGAAGGGGCACGTGCACCCCAATGTTCATAGCAGCAACGTCCACAATAGCCAAACTATGGGAAGAGCCCAGATGTCCATCGACAGATGAACGGATAAAGACGTGGTCATACGTACACTGGAATACTACGCAGCCATCAGAAAACGGAATCTTGCCGCCTGTAACAGCGTGGATAGAACGATGGAGGATATAATGCCGAAATAAGTCAGTCGGAGAAAGACAGACATCATATGATTTCCTTGTCAGTGGAATTTAAGAAACAAAACAAACAAACAAAGGGAAAAAGAGAGAGACAGAGACAGACCGAAAAGCACCCTCTGAGCTACAGAACATACTGACTGTCCCCAGAGGAGAGGTGGGAGATGGGTGAGATGGGTGGGAGGAAATAAAATAAAATACAATGACAAAAAAAATACAAATTACAGTTAAAAAATTCAGTTGTATTTCTATACACTAGCATCAAACGATCTGAAAATAAAATTAAGAAAATAATATACTCACAATCACATCAAAGAATAAAATCATTGGATATACATTTAACAGAAAAAGTGCTAGACTTGTATAGTGGAAATTAGGAAACTCGCTGGAAGAAGTGAAAGATCTAAGTGAACAGAGACACATCCCACATTCATGGGTCAGAAGACTCAACATCACGAAACACTTCTCCCCAAATTGACCTATGAATTCACTACAACTCAAATCCAAATCTCAAACTTGCATTTTCACAGAAACTGGCAAGCTGCCCCTGAAATTCTCATGGAGATATAAAGACCCAGAATGGCAGTATTGGCAAAAGAAGAAACACCGTGGAGACCTTATGCTTTCTGGGAAGCTGGCACCTGGGTGGGAGATGCGGGCTCAGACCCAGCAGATGAGGACCTGCAGGGCAGAGGCTGGGACCCGGGGGCAGAGGCGAGAGCGCACACAGACCCCACTGCACACAGAATGAATCCATGTAGACCACGGACCTCAGTGTCAGAGCTAAACTGGGAACTCCTAGGACAATCTCGATGACGCTGCGCGAAGTGAAGAATCCTCAAAGAAAAGTGGGGCTTCATCAAAATTTAAATTCTTGTGAAGATTTAACAAGATAGTGAACAGAGCACACCCCCGACTGGGAGAAAACGGGGGCAGAGGCCCCATCCGTGCGGATGCCGGGGGTCTCCTCACCCATGGGGCAGGCCCTGAGCAGAGGCCCCCAGCGGCCGTGGGGGACCCGCCCAGCAGGCGTGGCGACAAGAGCCTTTCCTCTCCCTGGGCCATCCACTCTTCCTTCAGCTCTGCAAGAGAACTTCCCCAACATCATTAAGGGCAGAAGTGACAAATACCTATGGCAAACAGTGCACTTAACAGTGAAAGGGCTCAAACCCTTCTCTGAGATTGGAAAGGAGATAAGGACACCCATTCTCACAATGTCTGGTTAACAATCGACTGGAAACTCAAGTCAAGAAAAAGAAATAAAAAGCGCAAGGCTTAGAAAGAGAAAAAGGGATTGTAGACATAAATGACCCAAAATAATCAACAGAGAAATATTGGAATTAAAAGTAAGTTCAGCAGGGTTCCTGAATACGAGATTAATAAAGTTAATTTAATGTCTTTATACCTACAAAATTTTTATGTGATGCTACTTACAATACTATCAAAAAACATCAGATTATTCTCCCACATCATTGGTGAGAATGTAAAGTGGTAAGCTCCTTTGGAAACAGTCTGGCAATTCCTCAAAATGCTAAACGTGGAGTTTACAGCCCAGCAGCACCAGTTCTGGGTCTATGCCCACGAGAACTGGACACGTCTGTACACATGGGAACTAGTACAGGAATGCCTGTATCCACATCTGATGAGCAGCTAAAAGCAGACACAACTCAAACGCTCATCAAGCAGCATCTGGATAAACAAGACGTGGTCCCTGCATCCAGGGTCCCATGACGCTGTGATGGGAAGAAACAGAGCTCTGATACGGCTGCAGCACGAGGGAAAGACAAAGAACGCTGGTCACAGAGACCCAACCACGTCAGTACCACTTCCAGGAAATGTCCAGGACGGGCAAGCCCACAGAGACAGAAAGGGGGCCTGGCTGAGAGCTGGGGGATCAGAAGTGAGAGCTAACTGGGGAGGGGGGTTATGTTGTGATGGCAATGTCCCCGAATTAAGACAGTGGTAAGGACTGCATGACACTGCGAACGCACCAGAAACCCCTGAATCGTACACTTTGAGCAGGTGGGTTTTACGTGAATTCTATCTTAGTAAAGCTGATAACAAATGTTTTTTTGAAACCAAATACCAAGGGATACCAAGGAATTAATTTACTGAAGGACTGTGAGCCCTCTAGTAGGAAACCCGTGCACGGCTGCTGAGATAAAGAGACGAGTGGACACAGGTTCCCTGTTGGGAAATCTGAGCACCATAAAGCAGACAGCCCTCCCACAATGGACCCACAGACTCAGCATCTAATTCCAGTCAAGATCCTCACTGGAGAGTCTGTGGAAATTAACAAATAACTGACATTTATACAAAAACACAGTTGGTTTTTTAAAAAGACTTTATTTATTAATTTGAGACAGTGAGCACAAGCAGGGGGAGCGGCAGGCAGAGGGAGAAGCAGGCTCCCCGCTGAACAAGGAGCCCAATGGGGGACTCGATCCTGGGACCCTGGGACCATGACCTGAACCGAAGGCAGACGCTTGACCATCTGAGCCACCCAGGCGCCCCAAAAAAAGTTGTTTGTTTTTTTTTAAAAGATTTTATTTATTTTTTTGACAGAGATCACAAGTAGGCAGAGAGGAAGGCAGAGAGAGAGGAAGAGAAGTGGGCTCCCTGCTGAGCAGAGAGCCCGATGCAGGGCTCGATCCCAGGACCCTGAGATCATGACCTGAGCCGAAGGCAGAGGCTTAACCCACTGAGCCACCCAGGCGCCCCCAAAAAAAGTTTTTTTAAAGCTGGGCTCCATGCCAGTGTGGAGTCCAATGGAGGGGGCCTGAACTCATGACCCTGAGACCAAGACCTGAGCTGGAAAAAAAAACAAGCCCCATCTATATGTTGCCCACAAGAGACTCATTTTAGTCCTAAAGACACCTTCAGATTGAAAGTTAGGGGGTGGAGAACCATCTGTCATGCTAATGGGCACTAAAAGAAAGCTGGGGTAGTCATGCTTATATCAGACAAACTAGATTTTATTTTATTTTTTTAAAATACCATTTATAATAATGTAAAAAAATCAGAAATATTTAGGCATAAATTTAACAAAGAATATTCCAAATCTATTAATGAAAAGTACATAACACTGCTGAGACAAATTTTAAAAGACTTAATTTTAAAAATGGAGAGGTATACTATGTTTGCAGGCTGGTGGACTCAGTTTTTTTTTTTATTTAAATTTTTTATTTTTTTATTAACATATAATGTATTATTAGCCCTAGGGGTACAGGTCTGTGAATTGCCAGTTTTACACACTTCACAGCACTCACCATAGCACATGCCCTCCCCAATGTCCATAACCCCACCACCCTCTCCTTCCTCCGCTCCCCCCTGGCAACCCTCCATTTGTTTTGTGAGATTAAGAGTCTCCTATGGTCAGACAAACTAGATTTTAAACCAAAGATGGTGATAAGAGATGAAGGAGGATGCTGTATTATAACTAAGGAATCTATCCATCAAGAAGATCTAGCAATTGTAAATATTTATGCCCCCAACCTGGGAGCAGCCAGATATATGAATCAATTAATAACAAGCATAAAGAAACTCGTGGATGGTAATACAATATAGGTATACAAAATGACACGACATGATACGACACAATACAAAACAAAACAATATATGATACGATACAATACAACACAACAAACATAAAACGATACGATACAATATAACATGATATGATACGATACAATAAAAAATACAATACAATATAAAATACAATACGATACAATACAACACGAAACAATACGATACAATACAACACAACACAAAACGATACAATATGATATGATACAATACAAAATAGAACACAATACAATAAAAATTATAATACAACACAATAAAGTCCCCTACAATACAAAGTAGGGGACTCTAACACCCCATTCACACCAATGGACAGATCACTGAAGCAGATTGGCAAGGAAACAATGGCTCTGTCTGACACACTGGACCAGACCGACTTAACAGGCATGTTCAGAACATTTTATTCTAAAGCAGCAGAATACACATTCTTTTCAAGTGCACATGGAACATTCTCCAGGATAGATCACATACTGGGTCACAAATCAGCTCCCACAAGTACAAAAAGACTGAGATCAGATCGTGCATATTTTCAGACCACAATGCTATAAAACTTGAAGTCAACCACAGGAAAAAATTAGGGAAGGCCACAAATACATGGAGGTTAAAGAACATCTTACAAAGAACGAATGGGTCAACCAGGAACTTAAAGAAGAAATTAAAAAGTACATGGAAACAAATGAAAATGGAACCACGACAGTTCAAAACCTTTGGGATGCAGCAGGTCTTAAGAGGAAAGCATATAGCAATACATACCTTTCTCAAGAAGCAAGAGAAGTCTCAAATACACAACCTAACTTTACACCTAAAGGAACTGGAAAAGGAACAGCAAATAAAGCCTAAAGCCAGCAGAAGAAAGGAAATAAAGGTTAGAGCACAAATAAATGATATCGAAATTAAAAAAAACAACAACTGTAGAATAGATCAACAAAACTTGGAGGTGGTTCTTTGAAAGAGTTAACAAGATTGATAAACCACTGGCCAGACTCATGAAAAAGAAAAAGGACCCAAATAAATAAAATCACAAATGAAAGAGAAGAGATGACGAACATGGCAGAAATGCAATTATAAGAGATTATGAGCAAATATATGCCAAAAAAATGGGCAATCTGGAAGAAATGGATGCATTCCTAGAAACATATAAACTACCTAAACTGAAACAGGAAGAAACAGAGAATTTGAACAGACCCATAACCAGCAAGGAAACTGAAGCAGTCATCAAGAACCTCCCAGGGCCAGGCGGCTTCCCAGGGGAATTCTACCAGACATTTAAAGAAGAATTAATATCTATTTTTCTCAAACTGTTCTAAAAAATAGAAAAGGAAAGAAAACTCCCAAACTCTATGAGGCCAGCATTCCCCTGATACTAAAACCAGACAAAGACCCCACCAAAAAGGAGACTTACAGACCAACATCCCTGATGAACATGGATGAAAAAATTCTCAATAAAACACTAGCAAGTCAAATTCAACAGTACATTAAAAGTACTCACCACGACCAAGTGGGATTGATTCCTGGACTGCTGGGGTAGGACAAAAACCGCAAATCAATCAACGTGATACACCACGTTCCTTTCCTGATCAAAACCCTCAACAAAGTAGGGATAGAGGGAACAGAGCTCAACATCATAATGGCTATAGACGAAAGACCACAGCTAATGTCATTCTCAGTGGGGAAAAACTGAGAGCTTATTCCCTAAGGTCGGGAACACACAGGAATGTCCACTCTCACCATCTGACACAGGATGGGAAGTCTTAGCCTCAGCAATCTGACAGCACAAAGGAAAAGGCATCCAGATAAGAAGGAAGAAGCCAAGCTTCCAGTGTCTGCAGATGACGTGATACTCTGTGTAGAAAACCTGGAAGACTCCACCAAAAAATTGCTAGAACTGATACATGCAGGATATAAAATCAATGAACAGAAATCTGTTGTGGAGAAGGGGGGCCTCCTACATGGCTGGTGGGAATGCAAGCTCGTGCGGACACTCTGCAGAATAGTGTAGAGGGTCCCCAGAAAGCTGAAAATAGAGCTAACCTGCAATCCAGCCACTGCCCTACTGGGTACTAACCCAGAGGACACAGAAACGCACCCTGGAAGAAGCAGCTGCACCCCAGTGTTCATAGCAGCAATGTCCACAGTAGCTGAACTATGGAAAGAGCCCGGATGTCTGCCGACGGATGGATGAAGAGGCTGCGGTATATACACCAAGGAACAGGACTCAGCCATCGGGAAGAATAAAATCCGTTTGCAACGACGTGAATGGCGCTAGAGAGTATTACACTGAGTAAAATAAGTCAGAGAAAGACAAATAGCATATGATTTCACTCACACGTAGAATTTAAGGAAAAAACAGGTGATCGAACATACAAGAGAGGGAAAAAGAGAGAGAGAGCGGGAAACAAATCACGAGAGACTCTTAATTATAAAGAGTAAACTGAGGGTTGATGGAGGGAGCTGAGTGAGGGATGGGATAGATGGGGGACGGGATTAAGGAGGGCTTCTGTCATGATGAGTGCTGAGGGCCGTACGTAGGTGATGAACCACCGAATTCGACTCCTGAAACCAATACTGAACTGTATGTCAGTGAACTAGATTTTAATGAAAAAGACTGGAGCGGAGATTAAGAGTTGGATGCTTTGGGGCGCCTGGGTGGCTCAGTGGGTTAAAGCCTCTGCCTTCGCCTCAGGTCATGATCCCAGGGTCCTGGGATCGAGCCCCGCGTCGGGCTCTCTGCTCGGCAGGGAGCCTGCTTCCTCCTCTCTCTCTGCCTGCCTCTCTGCCTACTTGTAATCTCTGTCTGTCAAATAAATAAATAAAATCTAAACAAACAAACAAAAAAAGGTGTGAGATATTTTCAGACACTTAAAAAAAAAAAAAAAGAGTTCACCGACTGAGCCACCCAGGTGTCCCCATGCAAAGAAATTTTTTTAAGGAATAGCCAAAAACACTGAAGTAGACAAGCAAGAGGACTCACAGAATCAAACCACACTGTTCTGTAAAGCTGCGGTGTGGCAAACGAAGGACAGACCGCCAGCCCAGATGGACAGGACACAGAGGCCAGAAACAGGCCCTACACACGTCAACTCTGGATTAAAGACAACTCGAAAGCTAAGGCACAAGGCACTGACCATGAAGGAAAAGACTAAACGGACGTGGCTTCCGACTTTCTGACTTCCGACTGTGAGCCCCGCTCACCCGCTGGCAGCTTTCAGAGGGTGGGGAGGCAGGCAAGCCGCTGCAGGAGCGGAGCCAGATGCGGAGGGTCGCAGAGCTCAAACCCAGGCAGGGCTGTCAGGCCAGCAAACAGGACGACATCTGACTGCGGGGTGGATCAGAGATGCAGCCGGGAAGGAGCGAGCGGCTCTGGGGCGGCTGCCCACATGCCTGCTTCGCGAGGGCCAGTGCCCTTCTCCGGTGTGGTCCTCACCGAGTGGGCGGTGCCAAAGACGCGGCTCTGAGCGCGACGACCACTTCTGGGTGACTCTGCCTGGAGCCCGGTCCACACGGCGAGCCAAGACCAGGGCATACGAGCTCTCGGTCAGAACCACGTCAAAGTCTACTCCTCACTTCACAGTGAATTCTTTTTTTTTTTTTGTAAGGTTTTATTTATTTATTTGACGAGAGAGATCACAGGTAGGCAGAAAGGCAGGCAGAGCGAGAGAGGGAAGCAGGCTTCCTGCTGAGCAGAGAGCCCGATGTGGGACTCGATCCCATGACCCCGAGATCATGACCTGAGCCGAAGGCAGCGGCTTAACCCACTGAGCCACCCAGGCGCCCCTTCACAGTGAATTCTTAACACAAAACCTACTATAACTGATAAGGTAATTTAGCAGATTTACAGCAATAAAACAGGGGATTAACTTTTTTTTTTTTTAGGGGATTAACTTTTAATACCAGTTTTTGATAGCACCAAAACCCGTAAAATACTTAGTGATGGATTTTGTTAAATTTATGCAACACCTGTACACTGAAAATACAAAACATTTCTGATGGAAATCCAAGAAGCATAAAGAGATGAAGAGATGTACGGTGTTGTGTCTTTTTTTTTAAATTTTCAGCGTAACAGTATTCATTGTTTTTGCACCACACCCAGTGCTCCATGCGATAGGTGCCCTCCCTAATACCCACCACCAGGCGGCCCCACCACCCCCCCCCCCCCGCCCCTTCAAAACCCTCAGGCTGTTTTTCAGAGTCCATAGTCTCTCATGGTTCACCTCCCCTTCCAATTTCCCCCAACCCCCTTCTACTCTCCATCTCCCCATGTCCTCCATGTTATTCGTTATGCTCCACAAATAAGTGAAACCATATGATAATTGACTCTCTCTGCTTGACTTATTTCACTCAGCATAATCTCTTCTAGTCCCGTCCATGTTGCTACAAAAGTTGGGTATTCGTCCTTTCTGATGGATGTACCGTGTTTATGGGTTAGAACATCCAGTGTTGGTAAGAACCCCAAATGGGTCTAGAGAGTCAATGCAATTCCAGTAAAAACCCAAGCAGACGTGACAGCTCAGTCCAAATGCAGAAATTTTATTGAAAAGACCTAAGAAAACCAAAGCCATTGTGCAAAGACAGAACACAGCCGGAGGCCCCGACCACACCGGGTCCCTTCAGTCCGTTGCTCCTGCCACAGCCACCGAAACAGAGGCAGCGTGAAAGTGGCTCGAGGACAGAGATGGGGGTCTGCACCGTCGGCCCCCGACCTTCAGCAGAGATGCTGTGTGGGCTCAGGCGCCGGAGCCGGGTCCGCGGCGGGAGACTGCCCCCCCCCCCCCCCCTCCGCACCACATTCAGATGAGCCCGAGCAGCTCACACACCTCCATGTAAAAGACAAAACCAGAAAACCTCTAGGGAGAAATAGGGACAAAGTCCTGGAGCAGAGATTTCCTTGGTTCTTAGGACCCCAACGCACAAATCTCACAGGAAAAACTGAGAAGGTGGACTTACTCATAACCCGTAACTTCTGCTCATTAAGACGCCTCTGAGAAGTGACAACAGAGACAAGTCACAGACCAGGAGAAGGACCTTGTGTCTCAGCGAGACATCGAAAAGACACAGCAGGACGCGCGGGTGACCAGGGAGTGCCGGAATGAAGACGCGATGTCTTCGGTCATCGGGAGATGCCATCCAAAGCCACGGGAGACAGTCCCACCGGTGCGCCCCAAGGCTCAAGAACAGACAACTCCGAGTGCTGGGAGGGACTCAGACTGAAACCGTTCACCCCTATGGAAAATCGCTCTCAAGCCTGAACGAAGGCAAACGAGCATCTGTATCCCCCATCAGCTCTGTCCCTTGAGACCCACCGGAGCGACCGCACGCCCACAGTGAGTCTGTACTCACGGCCGCCAGACCCCCGAGGGGCTGACGGAGCCGGCTCGGCAGCCCCTGAAGACCGACAGGCGGATATCGGCGGCAACACAGGTCCATCTCCGAACCAGCCTGCTGAGTAAAAAAGGCCGACCACGAGAGCACACACCCTGGGTCCACGTGCATGGCGTTCCGGGGCAGGAGGAAGCCCTACGGAAGGGGAAGAGCAGACGACCGGACGACTCTGCGGCTCTTCCAGAGAAATCGCACCGGCGTCCTCCGAGGAGCAGGGTGAGCGCCGAGTGGTGCGAGGCCACGCCAGCCTGGCCTGCAGGGGCCTCCCGTGGGCACGTGCATTTGTGCACAGTCAGTGGGGGTCTTTTATTATGTGGCTGATTTTGAACTCTGTCTCCTGTAAAGCACACCTAGTATTTAGGAAGAAAGCTCACTTTCCCTTTTGAACTCACTCTGAGTTCACTCCGTGCTGCTTTTTTAAAATCCTGCCAAGCTCTGGGTTCAGCACGGCTGCTCAGGACCCAGCAGCACCCCCGATGCACGGTGTTTGCCGGTCTCCAGCCCCCGTCCCCATGCACACACAGCTTTTCTGTAGCCACGATCCTAGCAGAAGCACACACGTGATCGGGCATCAAACCCGCGGACTCACTACATACACACACACTGGGGCTGTGCCATCCCTCCTCCGACAAAACCCGGACTAGGCGGCCGACGCCCCTCCCCCGCTCCCTGCTCCTCTGAGAGAGGAGATCCCTGTCCCCGGGAGAGAATTCCTGGGATCAGCAAGAGATTCGGCAGGAAGGAGGGGGGCACGGGGGTCTGGGCTGCAGGGGCAGGACGGGGCTGCCCAGGGCTCACACAGCCTTCCATTTCCTGCCCTCCTGTTCCCAGGACAAGTCAGCATGTGTGCCCCTGCCAGACGGGCACAGCGGCCCCTCCTGTCTACCAGGCTCCAGCGTGAGCCCAGGAAACAGCAGGGGCCTGTGGCACAGAGGGACGCAGAGGGACGCAGAGGGACGCAGAGGGCAGGGAGACGAGCAGAGGTCACCGCCGCGGGCGGAGGGACGGGAGCCGTGCCGTCTTCCCCTTCTCGGGAGGAGCAAGGAGATGCTCTGAAGCTCGTGAACCGAGCCCGCTTGCAGGGCCTAGAGTCTGTCCGACCACCGTGGCCCATCCACGTCTGCAGCAAGCTCTCTCCCTGGCCAGTGGGTTCCATGACCAGCCCTCGGAGGGGGCAGCTGGACAAACACCCAGCTCACCCCCTTTCCTAGGCCATAAAATGTAAACACTCTGCACAAACAGAAAATACTTCAAAAGCGCGCTGCTGTCTGGGGCGTCCGTCCCTGTAAGGAAACGAAGGTCCGAGGCCCCAGCAGGAGCCAGAGCCTGCCAAGAACAAACGCCCAGAGCCAACAAAAACAGCCAAGTGCGGCTCCCGGGACGTGACGAGCGGCCACGTGTAGGGACTTCTGGGGCGCACGCGGCCCTCTGCTCGGCTGTTCTCTGCTCCAGGGAAGCCTCTCGGGGGTGCTGAGAAGAAGGACTCTCTTCCCTTCCAAGAACAAACAGAGCAGCCCACACGCGCAGACCAGTGCCCACGCGCGGACGCCCAGCGAACAAGGAGCAGCCCAGCCTCTCCCTCATCGAGGGTGTCCTCTGCTTCTTGCTGGAGCTCCTCGAGCCTCGTCTGGGGACAGTCACCACCAAGACCACAGGCCCTCCTCCTGACCCAGCTCACGCCCTCGGCTCTGGCTCCAACCCACAGCCCGTAATTCACCTTGGGAGAGACGAGGAGAGGGAGTGCTGTGTCCGGAGAAGCAGGGGCGGGCAGGGCATCACCCCGATGCCCCCCAGCGCTGTCCCCGCAAACACCCCCACATGTGGGGAAGCACACGGCCATCAACACACACTCACAAGAGCTGATAAAGTGCAAAACAACTTATAAACAAAGCTTCGAGTTTTCTGTCACTTGTTTATTTGAACAGATGCGGGTGTTTATTTACCCTGATACGTTGTTGAAGACGGAACAAAAAGCTTGCTTTTTAAAACAAAAGGATTTGCCAACCACTGAAGTCCACCCCAGTTAGGAACGGAATCTCGCAGAAGCCGTGTGGATCCCGGCATAGCAGCGTCCATGAGGTCGGAGTGACGACTCAGCCCAGCAAGGCAGCAGCCTGGAGGCCCGGCCCGGCTCCCTCCGGCGCCTCCTCCCCCAGCGCCTCCTCCCCCAGGGCTTCCTGCCCACCCCTTGCCCGTGGAGCCCAAACTTCTAGCCGACAGTCAGTTGGAAAAGCAGGTGTCTGCAGGCCCCACAGACCTGAACCTGCCACGTGCCCCAGCTGTGTCCCAGATTTGCCGGGTTCTAGGCAGCAGATACCAACACCCTTTTCTGAATGACCCCACATGTGACTCACAAGTCAGAGAGAAAAATCAGTGCGCGGAGGAGAAAGGCAACCCTCTCTACCTTACCTGCTGGCAACAGGGGTGTCCCACCCGTCACTGGCCGTGGGCCACGCTACACAGAGCAAGACACCACCCCTGGCAGCCTCCCGGGGGCTGTCACCCCTGGGCTCAGGGCTGTGCTTTTGAAGTCTCCTATGTCCCACTCCTGGGAGGTACTTTGTCTCTTTGCTTCTGCCCAACCTCCCACCCTCCCTATGCACATAGGACAGAGCTGGAGGGGAAAAGAAACCAACTGAAAGTACCTAGATCAGTCTGTATGCCTCCTTTCTAGCAGTTTGGGCAAAATACTTACTGGAAAAGTGGCTGAAATCACTTCTCAGTCACTTGCAAAAAGGTTGTTTAAGGACCTTCCTCTCTGTCAGAGAAAAGCCAGATGGTGCACTGGACCCTGGAGAAGCTGGGGGGGGGGTGGGCAGTATCACGAGATTCCCCCCCACCCCGGCACAGGGCCCTGCTGGGTCCCCCATGCCTGCCTGGAGTCCACGGTGAAAGGGGCTGAGCACAGACCCTCCAGGACCGGAAGCGAGAGCTCCTGACATGCCTGATTGTGGGGAGAGAGCCTCTGAGGCCTGTGGGGTCTCTGTGCAAGGAGGCCTCATGTTGGCCCCAGGTAGGCAGTCCACAGGCACCCTAGCAATGGCCGCCCCTGGTCCACGGCAGCCCCAAGTCCTCTGCACCCCAACAGCTCCATGGCAGGGGTCCAGACACTTATGCTCTCTCCCCTGGGAAATTCACTCAGAGAGGACTGGCTGATTCAAAGCCCCACCATCCCTGTTCTCCACTCCAACACAGAGCCCGTTGGAGGAGCAGAACCAAAGGGACCTACCTGTGGGGGCGCAGACACCCGCGACGTGGGGTGAGCATGGGCAGAACCCCCACGACCACCTTTCTCACATCACTGAGCTGGCAGCTTTTACGGGATGATGGAACCACTCGGGAAACATCTGTCCAGTGGGCTCAGAGGGGGGTACCTGGGTGGAGGAAAAAGGCGGGAACAGTCCAGGGAGTGGCCCCTGTGAAACGAGGACGACTCTGGAGAATTCTAAGTGCGTTGGTAGAAGACCTCTCGTCCTCGATGCGGGTCCGTGCCCCCGGTGATGCGGGCAAGACCCCAGGCTGCTCTCTGGTAGCCAGAGCTTGACTGAACCCCTCCATGCAGCTAGATAAGCAGACGCCAGCACACTAAAGCATGTGGGCCCAGGGTCGGAGCTGCCTGTCCCCTCCAGCACCACCAACACCTTTACGGACCATGCTGGCCATGCAGAGCAGCAGACGGCCATGGCCACGCAGGGTGTCGAGGACAGAGCAGCCGGCAGGCCTGGGCCAGACTTCGCGCTCCAGGGGCCTGCTGCGTGTGCACCAGGAAGAACCCTGATCTTCTGTCACGAGGACAGACAAGAGGGGGAGGCTGAGAGGGAAATGGCCACAGACTGAGGACACCTGGAACACAGGCCTGCCCCGGGGCCCAGCAGAGGCCGCCCCTGCGTGGACGGAAGGACTGGGCCCCAGAGCACAGACCCCACACCTCCTTGCACACGGGCTGCCTCGGTCCCAGAGAGTTTGGCCTACCGACCTCCGGGGCAGAGAGCTGCCAACAAACAGAATGAACCACGAATGCATCTCGGAGGACCTGGGAAAGAGAGAGAAGCGGCTACTCCTGGAGCTGCCGGGAGAAAAGACAAAACAGGGGCCCCCAGAGGTACCCGGGACATGGAGGAAAGGCCCCCGGGAGCTGAGAAAAGTGCTCCAGCCCCTGAAAGCAACTGGGAGCATGAAGTGTGTGGTCACAGCCCCCCAGCAGGAAGGCCGGACAGTGACATGCAAAATTACACAGACACAGAAATCACAGAGAAGCGAGCGACTGTAGGGCCGAACATTCACACACAATACCCAGGAGGAGACGACTAGATGGAAAGAAAAATTACGAGCTAATACTGAAAAACTCATCTGATTCGAAAAAATCTTGAGGCTGATTTGAGCTTTGAGCTCACCAAATTCCAGGAATGATTCTTGACAACCAGAAAAAGTCCAAATGCCAAAACTACAGGAGAAACTCTTATAAACCTTCAGTAGCAAACATATTTTAAAAACCAATAAATCCCGACAGCCACAGAACGAACGTCCGACAAAGCCCAGCACCTTTCCGCGAGGACGGCCGTCAGCCAGCGAGGCCGGAGCGGACCCGCGGGACCCGGACAAGGGAGGTCGCTGCCCTCACCGCAAGTGATGTTCAGGGCAGGGAGGCAGGAGTGGGGCGAGAGGCACAGAGATCAGAGAGGAAGGAATAAACCATGCTCTTTGCAGAGGACACGATGGTCTAGGACGTCCTCAGGACTCTGCCCCAAAACCTAGAGCTAAAGGGGGCTCTGCAGGGTCGACACATAAAAATGACCACATTTCTTCACCCTGACAACAAACAAGCGAATGTAGAAATTCAGACTCCAACGTCTCTCTCCCACGGCTTCCAAGCCAAGGGCACGTCAGCATGAACATGACAGCATGTCTGTGACCGGGGACCCCGGAGGTCACAGGATGCTGACAAGATGCCTGAAAACAGCTGAGCGTGTGGGGGCCACGCTCCTCAGCACACGTTTCTCAGGCGCTGCCGTGAGGCCCTCCTCCGAGCGGGGTGCTTGAGGCGCGAAGGCCCAGGCCCTCCCACGGCGGGCGTGTGCGAGCTGGTGGCGGCCGTGAGCAGGGCACCCACATGCAGGCCGAGGGGTGCGGCTCCTCGTGAGCTGGCGGCACTCAGGGGTGAGGGCGCCGCGGGGAAGCTGCAGGGCAGACAGTGCGCGAGGCTCTGCGGGGGTGGGGGGCGATGTTGCCACAGAGATGCTGGCTTGTGCTCTTTGACCTGTTTTGTGGGCCGCCGCACCCGGCACCACGGGGCCCACACGGGGCCCACAGATGAATGACCTCCAGGTGGGGCGGCGTCCTGGGAGCCGCTCCGACGGACAAGCACCCCATGTTCCAGACACAGCAAGCCGCCTGCGCCCGGGGGCCGGCAAGCCCAAGTGCGGCCCAGCGAGGAGGCCTCAGGAGCCGTCTCCCTGCAAACACGTTTTGTTCTGATGCACCGTCCGTACCTTGCCTTCGCTGCAGACGGCTGCAGACCCCGACTGCAGACCCCGACGTGCCCTCCAGGAAAGGCCAGCCGAAGGAACGGCGATCCCCAGGAGAGCCGGGGGTGCCTGGCATGGCTCTGCGGTCCACCGCACTGGGCGACCCGAGGCAGCACCATCAGGAATGGGGCAAATCAGAATCATGTTCCGCACAAGGAGGCGTGACTAACGCTGTCGTGAAGAAAGCAGATAACCTGTCTACAAGGCAAGCGCCCGGCAACCTTCCAAAACATCAAGACGGGGAAAGTCAAGGACAGGCTTCAGAATGTTCCAGACAGAGAAGAAGGACACAAGACAATGGGCTCCAGCGTGTGGTCCTGACCAGGCCTCAGGTGACATGTGAACAAGCTGGGTGTGAGGGGTCCATCCTGTATGTGTCCCCCCTCTGCTGGCTGGAGGCGTCCTTCCTGGCAGGAAGCCAAGCGCTCCAGGTGACAGACGCAACGCTGGGCACAAAGCCCAGTTCTCCGCACCGTCCTTTCCACTTTTCTCTAAGCTTGAGAAAGAAAAATGGGCGGAAAGACGAGCGGGGCTCACACCTCACAACAGATGTGAACACTGAGAGGCTCCAGCAGAAGTCAAGAGGCTGATGGTGCTAAGCATTGGGAGGCCGTGGACCCCGTGGCCGGGCTCTGAGGGCCGCAGCCACGTGACGGACGGCCACGCTCCGCGGCAAGGACTGCACCCAACTCGCTCCTGAGACACCATGGGGTGTGGCAGTGTCACCCCCGAGACCAAAGGCTGGGGACAGTCTGTCTCTGTGGGCCGAGCTGTGCGGCAAGCCTAACGCGGGCACCCCAGGCTGCAGAGACAGGCGTGGCGGGGTGGGAACGAGCCCCCACGGGCAGGCCGACAGCCTCAGCTCAACAGGGAAAACACCACGTGCTCCACAGCCCTTGACTCGTGATGTCCCGTGAGCCTCGGGTCCTGCTTTGTACAGAGACCGATACGAGACAGATCAGGGTCTAAATACAAAAGAAAACCATAAGCTGCTACAAGAAAAAGTGAGAGAACAGCTCCTCCTCTGCGGAAAAAGGGGAAAAATAACCATAAAAGAAAAAAATACATTGGGAGTTCAACAAAATTTAGAACTTCTGTTCATCGAAGACATCACTACAAGTGAAGGTGAGTCACAGATGGGAGAGGACATTCACGGACTGACAGCAGACCTGCAGCCCAAACGCAGAACCTCCATGGCTCACGGACACAAGACGAACAGCCCGATTAAAGAAAAACAGGCAAAAGACTTGAACAGACATTTCACAAAAGAAAGGAACGGCCATTAAACCCATGAGAAGTGCTCGACAGCACCAGGCACCAGAGAATCGCAAACCAAAGCTGCAACGAGACACACTCCGCACCTGCTGGATGGTTAAGACGGGGACCAACAGCATCCGCGTCGGCGAGATGGGCCCCCCCACCGCCGTGCACTGAGCAACCTCAGGGATCGGCAGGTTCATTTCCAGCGAGGCACACCTTTCCCCCGTGACCAGTCAACTCCACCCCTCGGTGTCTCCCCAAGAGAAATGCAAATACACATCCACAAAAAGACGGACCTAAGAGTGTCAGTAAAATAACCCGGACAGGAAACTGCCCCAGTGTCAGTAACCCTAACCCTAACCCTAACCCTAACTGCGGGGGAAGAGGCTGCGGCCGAGGGTGCCCTGTGCGGCTTCCCCTGCGGATCTGGGTCCCGCAGAAGCACAGCGGACGTTCTGAGGGACGGAAATGCTCTGTGTCTCGATGGGGGCGTTAGGTGTGCGGGTGGACGCAGCTGTCAAAACTCACCAAATTTTCAATTTGTGTGTACTTTTCACACTGAAATCTTGCATTTCACTGTATATAAATTTTACCTCCATTTAAAAAAACTGATCTATAAAGATATATAATACGGATGGATCTTAATAACACACATTTCAAAATATTACATAGCCTGATACTCTTTGCGTAAAGATAAAAACACTGAAGTTTTTAGGTGATGTTTTCAGCTCTGTGCAAATACCAGAGTTCAGGGTTTGGACACAGCGTGTGGCAGGGGGCAGACGGGCGCGGGGGACGGGTGGGGGGGCGGTCAGCGGGCTGGCCGGCTCCAGTCCTGGATGGCAGGTTCACGGGCGCGAACACCACGCCTCCGTCCAGACTACAGGTACAGACCAAACAGAGGCTGCCGGACGTGTGAGCGAGCGTCCCGAACCGAGCCTCGTGACCAACTCAGCTCTCTGCTCCCGAGACCCTGAGGTCTACCTCTGAAAAGATGAAGACGCCAGGCCGGCGGCTGGGACAGGTGCCAACACCTGAGTCACTATATTCAGGACTCAGGGACACCGGTGCAGTCCCTAGAAGAGAAGGGATCATCTTAACCCTCAAGGGAGAAAGTAAACGGACAGGCTGAAAAGGAATGAGCGAGCACAGAAATGAACCAAACCCACGGAGATCAGAAAACTAACAAAACAAAGGTGCATGTGGCCGCAGGCAGCGGTCAGACATGGGCCCAGCCCCAGCTGAGGGCAGCACAGGGCGGGGCCTGTCTCTGTCCTTTACTGAGGACGCCAGCCCACCTCCTGGAAGACGGGGCATCCTCTCAGCGGTCCCCTTGGCCCTCCCCGCGTGGGCCGTGGGCCCAGGCTCCCTCCCGGTGGTTCCCTGCAGCCCGTCAGGTGCTGCGGCCGTCAGGACAGACAGCTCTGTGGTGGCTAACGGGGCTCCTGATGCAGACACCGGACGGCCGGGGTCCTAAGGGAAGCAGTTGCCGGCAGAGGTTCTCCACTGTGGTGGGGGTAACCCTTGGGAGGGTCGCCCTCAGGAAAGCAGGGACCGGACGAAGCCCCGTTCTAAGCCCTCCTTTCCACACACGCCGTATCTGCTCACCTCAAGGGCCCAGGAACTCAGGTCCCTGTCAGGGCACACGCAGTAAAGGCCACCTCCTTCCAGCGCCAGACTCTTCCGTTTGCTTACCTTCCTCTACCGCATGGCCTGGAGCCACCGGGTCCTAACGAGCCAGGTGTGCCCGCCCATCTGTGGGCCCAGCCCTCCTGCAGGCAGTTGCGCCCGTCAGCCACCGGGAAGGCGGATGGGCGGTGCCACCCCTGCCCCGGTGAGGACGGCTAGGCGGTCATGCCAATCCCAGGCAAAACTCACCAAAATTCACCTCGCTGATTTATTTTAAGTAAACCGCAAGAACAGGTCACATTTCTCGAGTCGGGGCAAGTTTTCCTTGGTCAGAGTTTGGCGACACCGTGTTTCTCCCACGCCCAGAACGGAGACACGGTCGCGCCCAATGTGGCAGCCTTCCTCTCTTGGCGGCAGGGCTCTCGTGGCTCTGACCCCCAGCGCACCTCCCTCCCCACCTTTCCGGGACTAACCGGGCGTCTGACCTGCTCCTTCTCTTCTGCCCACCACTGAGGGACCTGGTGGTCCATACTGCCCTCCGCCAGCTTTATCAGGTGCCTCCTGGTCTGCGGTTCTTGCCATTCTGAACTGGCTCTGCCGGGTCCAACCTGGCCTTCCTCCATTTTCTTTCCTGGCCCCCAGCGACCACAGAGAAAGCCGTGGACGGCACCAGACAGGAGAATCTTCAGCCCTCCTCTCTCCTTCGCCTGAGTCCTACTGGTGGAGCTTCCTGAGCACAGTGTTTCAGAAAGGACAACCCTAAAGGAGAAGCAGAAAATCGCCTCCTGCCTTCGCCCAAAGGCTGTGAGAAGCACACTTTGCTGTCTTCGGTGGAAAAATTGTCTTTGTTTAGGAAAATGCTGGATGGACCATCTGAGAGTGAGAACAGGCCCAGAGCCGGGTCTGCAAGGAGATGAGGGAACGAGAGGGAGTTTCATCTAACAAATGAGGCAGAAGAAGAAACGAGAGATGCTGAAGCAGCAGGACGGACAGACACTGTAGCCCCGGCGTCTTGTCTCCAAGACCAGGCCTGCCTGAGAAGCAATTTTTCGCCGCCTGCTCGCACAGAAACACAATCTCCCCAAACCTGCCCGTGGACCCAGACCTCATCCAGAAGTTCCTGCACCCATACGAGATGACAAGCAGGTTCGTAGGAGAATTAATTCAGCAAAAACTCTGAACCGCGGCTGACCTCGCAAAGGCCAAGAGCAGCCGCCCAAAGTGCCCAGAAGTTGTGGGGCTGAGGCCCGGCCCAGACGGGCCCGAGGGAGACTGCACCCGGCAGACGCGCCTGCCTTCTGTTTTAAAGTGAGTGAAGGGAAACCCACCGCTGAGCACACACTACCTACGCAGTCGTGCCTTCTCCACCCGTGCTAACCCTCTGCCACGTGACTGAAGATGCCTCAGAAACGCCGCGGTGATCCCGCATCCAGACTGCACACACATCGTTTCCAGAGCATTTCGGCGAGCCCTACGGGTGACGTCGAGGAGTTGAGGGCATGAGCATTTAACAAGTTTTTTTTTTTTTAAGATTTTATTTATTTATTTGACAGATCACAAGTAGGCGGGGGCAGGCTCCCCACCGAGCAGAGAGCCCGATGCGGGGCTCCATCCCAGCACCCTGGGACCATGGCCCGAGCTGAAGGCAGAGGCTTAACCCACTGAGCCACCCAGGCGCCCCACATTTCATACGTTCTTGATACTAAATGCATAAGGATGCTGCCAACACCCCCAATTCCCACTTTTCAAATATGGAGAAACTGCACTTTCGAAAACCCTGTGAGCACAGAGTTTAAAAAACTTGGGTTTTCTCACTAACATACCTTATGTTTCCTTGGTCACCAGTGACTGAAAGGTATGTTAAAACCCACCAGCAGTCGGCTGTCCTGGGTCCCCCACTCCGGTCCCTCCGTCCTTCCCGACAGACCCACCACCGACCCTTCTCTGGGCTTTCTCATCGCTCGCCTGCACTATTTCCTCTAATGCTGTTCATGCTCCAAGTGTCTGTCTAAGTGATTCTGCTGTGCAATTCTGCATTTTCATAGAATCCTAGTTACTAAAAATGAACTCATTACGTGCGATGGCAATTTGACAGCAAGAGCCCAGGAACTTTAAAGTCTGATCACTAAATATCAGAACCACGATTTTCAGGAACTAAAATGTCAGGTCATTTAACTGTTCAACCACTACACACACACACACACACACACTTTAAATAAGACAAAGAGTTACTTACCGAATCCAAAAAGCAAAGGTAAGATCCTGAGCTCTGTGCTATGGCTTGATTTTTAGAATATCCAACTGTTTAAAAAAAGGAAGAGGAAAGTTCTTTTATAATTCGATTTTCAGTGGCTTCTCTTCCCCAGGATCTAGGGTAGCGGCACCACAAGGGAGCTGAGAACGTGGTACACGACCAGGTGAGAACAGGTCAGCTTTAGACGGAGTGAGCGCGAAGCCAACGGAAAACACTGCTCCGTCTTTAGGAGCTGGGACGCCGAGAGCCCCCGGGACCAGCGTACCGAGCAGGGACTGTTCCCTGGAGGAAAACTGAGTCCGCGACCATTTACCGAGTATAACACGAAGCTAAGCTGTGGGGAACATTCAGAAAGAAGAAACTCGAAGCATCCCTGGTGGAAGTGCCAGAGCAGATGCTGGCGGGAATGCTGACGAGAGTCAAGACGCGGTGACCGGGGGAGGGGGACCCCGTGTGCGTGACCGGTTGGTAAAAGCTTGCTGACCTGGACACCGCGAGCAGTTATTGGAACGCATCTCCCAGGGGCAGCTGCGGTCAGTGCCAGCGCTCACCACGTGTGAACATGCACACACCGTGACCCCGCGGCTCCCTCACTAGGAGTAGGCCCCCCGAACACCCCTGTACGCTCCCCAAGCCGTGACGGCCCCCGACGTGGGATGGGAAAGCTGAGGCTATACCATGATGAGGGTGAGCAGTCCCGGTTTGCACACGCGTGTGGGTGTGCAATGCCCACATGGCGTTCAAGGTCACACGGCAGCCGGCTCACCTGGTATCAGGTGGTTCCCTCGGGATGTGGGCAGGGCCGGAAGGGACACAGTGGGCTCTTCATCATGGCGCTGGGGACGCGCGCTCCGTTCGAGAAAACTAACTGAACCGGCATTTATGATCAGTGCGCTTTTCTGGATGTGTGTTATGTTTCAAGAACACTTTGCCTTCAAAGAGATTACAACTGGGTTGAAAAAAGTTAAGTGATGACCTCTGGCGATCTCTCCTTCTTGGAGAGAAGAGAGCAGCCTGTGTTGTGTTTTCACTTCAGTGCCAAACGAAAGGTGCCAGGAGAAGTATCGGGAGGCTTATGACGACAAGGGGGCGAGAGGGGGTCTGGGGCTGCTCGAGTCTGAGAGAGAGCAGAGGCCCAGCGGTGTGAGGAGCAGCAGGCCGTGGCGGGTAGGGGGGCAGGCCGGCCCCATCCGCTATCTGGTGAGGAGTGGCCGTGGGAATTCATGCCGAGCCAGCTGCGGCCAGAGGCCGGTTCCAGGCGGTACTCAGAGGGGCCGAGGGGATGGCAGGGGCACGAGGTACACTCCCCCCAACACCTGCACCGAGTTAACCAGCCAGTCACGGACTTGGGACCACGGAGAAAAGCCACACAAAGTGAAACAGATGTGCGCAGACATCAAACAATAAATCCCCCTTGCACGCCAGCTCGGGGGACCCGAAGCATGTCTCATTGGTGCCGCTGCCTAAGGCTGCACCGGAGAACACCCGTTTTTCACGCCAAGGACGTGCCCATCTGTGGCTCCAGCCGGCGGCTTGGAGCCAACTCCAGCACCACTGCCAGTCCCGCTGGGCCAGAGAAGCAGGGCCAGGGCCGTGCTCGGGTGGCCCAGGCCGTGACCCAGGCCAGGGCCCTTATCCGGGTTGTTTTCCCACCAGGTAGCAGCTCAGGCTCTAGCATTAACCCTAGCGCTCAGCCCACCCGAATCAGCGAGCACAGCGGCCCCAGGTCCCCCAGAAGCACAGATGTAACAGGCAGGGGCAGGGCCCAGAGATGGACTGAAGCACTGTCCCCACCGCCAGGCACGGCAGGCCCGGGCGAAGGTCTCACGGGCTCCAAACCAAAGACACACGAAGAGGAAATGGGAAGAGGCGGCCCACGGTCACATTTAAATGACCAGGAGTTCTGTTTCAGGAGCTGCTTTGTGCAGTCAGATGTCAGAAGGGGAAAAACTGAACCAGAATTTGGATAATGAAGGAAAACGTGTCTCATGAAGGAAGCTGGAATTTCCTCACAATGAGCCTATGTTTGTCAAGGACAAGGAATTTGCTTTAATATTACTGCCTTGAAGAAAGTCAGAGGTTTGTGCCAGGGCCTGACGTCCAGGGAGGCTGTCCCTTTGTGACAGAGCCGGTTGTCATGGTCACAGCAAGAAAAACTCACTCTTGGAGAGAAGAGGGCAGCCTGCGTTGTGTTTTCACTTCAGCAAGTGACCGCATTTTAAAGAAATGTTTTGCTCTGTTATGACATGAAATAATAAGAAATGAATCTTAATCCAATTTAAATAACTCAGCACGCCTGAAAAAGGAAACGCTGAGGGTTTATGTTATCTAATAGTTCACGTAACTTTTTCTACTTCAGAAAATATCATTTCAGGGAAACACGCTCTTTCGGATGTCATCGAGTTCACTCCATTCTGTGATCGTGGTGCAGGACCCCCTTCAAAACAACAGTGTGATGGCCTCATTCCTTCACACAACAACTGATTTTCTTTCTTTTTTTTTTTAAAGATTTTATTTATTTATTTGACAGACAGAGATCACAAGTAGGCAGAGAGGCAGGCAGAGAGAGGAGGAAGCAGGCTCCCTGCTGAGCAGAGAGCCCGATGCGGGGCTTGATCCCAGGACCCTGAGATCATGACCTGAGCCGAAGGCAGAGGCTCAACCCACTGAGCCACCCAGGCGCCCCAACAACTGATTTTCTTGTTATCGACAAAACACGTATGAATGTGATATGACTCAAGTTATATCTTACCTATAAAAAATAATTTACGAGAAACAAAACTTGTGTTTAAAGTGCAGATTAATCAAGCACAGACACACCGTCACCAAAATGCCCTCGACTTCCTTTATGAACTACGGAAGGTACAAAACATCTTAAAATTAAAGAATATTTTGGGGTGCCTGGGTGGCTCAATGGGTTAAAGCCTCTGCCTTCGGCTCAGGTCATGATCCCAGGGTCGGGCTCTCTGCTCCGTGGGGAGCCTGCTTCCCCCTCTCTCGCTGCCTGACTCTCTGCCTACTTGTGATCTTTATCAAACAAATAAATAAAATCTTTAACAAAAAAAATCAAAGAATATTTTAAAATGACCTTCAAACCAGTTTCAGAAACCACAATTTGTTTACACATCTCAGAAGCAAGTTGAAATAGATGCTCAACAATAACTGATTTCTTTCAAGTTTTCTATTTCAAACAATGAAAACAAGAAATAATCTGGGAAAAAGCAGAACACAAGAGCACGGGGAAGATCAGGATGCCCAGAATGGAGCGGCTACCCAGCAGCTCCAGTGCTACGCCTTCTCAGCACTGGGCACGGGCACCTGCTGCCCGTAAAGGAAACTGAGGCACAGGGAGGTGGAGGGTGGGGCCCACCGTAGCCTGGCCCCCTGCTGCCCGGTCCTCTGCCCCAGGAGGCGGGGCCACCGAGAGGCAATGCCAAAGAGTGTGGTCTTTCAATATAAACTTAGAAAAAGCTTTCTTTTAAATGACCAATTTTAACAACTATTTCTGGTTTTAAATTTTTTCTAAAATGTGTTTACACTTTCCTGCTCTCCTAACTAGGACACAGGGTACTGTTTGTGAGGGATGTGATGTGGGGTCGGGGGCACGCTCTGGGAGAGAAGCTTGTGCTTCATCCTGTGAGTTCAGCCACTTAACTCACCGCCACCAGCATCCACCTCCTCCTCCGCCCAGGCACCTGCAGACAGAGACTGAGTGCTGGTGGGAAGTGGCAGAAGGTGAAGGCAAGGGCCCCGGGAGGACGGGCCCCGGGAGGACGGGCGCTGGGAGGACGGGCGCCAGGAGGATAGGCACCTGAGCTGCCCTCATGGGGCAGCACGCTGCTCTATGGAGAGCCAGTGTGCAGGGAGAGCCAGTGTACCAGGAGGTTAGCCCTGTCTGAGCGTGGGCCCCAAGAGCTCAGGAGGAGACAACTGGGCTCAGATGCCCTCTGTGAACTCGCTGTAAACCAGCGAGTCCCCACAGGGCCAGGCGCAAACTCTGTGAAGTCATGCTTGGGGCATGCTCGTGAGAATCAGAAGTGAGGCCAGCGGACCCACCTGACCACCAAAACCAAACAAGAGCAGAGAGTGGAAACAGGATGAAGGGAGCAAGAAGCGTCTGGGAAAAGTGGACGTCTCTTCTGTCTCACACGTCCCTGGAGAACCTTCCCGAAGCATAAATTATACGCCCACCCAGAGAGGAACGCCAGCCAGTCTGAACAGGACTTGAGCAGAGCCCACACCGCCCTGGAGAGAGCAGGGGACCCCGAGGGATCCCAAATCTGCAGCCTGCCCACCCTGAAGTATGAGGAGACCTACAAGACTCCCTGAGGACCCAACCCATGAAGGAGGGGGTGATGCCACGGCTCTCCTGAGCTTCTTTCGAAGCTCTGCTTCTCAACCGTGGATACACCCAGCATTTCTCGGGAAGCACCCCCCGCCCCAGGGCACAGGCTGCTCCCAGACCGACTACTCAAGCACCTTGGGGCTGGGACTCGGGGTTAGGCATCAGGGCTCCCAAAGCTGCACAGGCACTTCTGACAAGCAACCAAAGTTGAGGCCTACCCTTTAAAGGACGACAGACTCCTCTCATCTGCAGGGGCTTGTCCACCAGCTCCAGCGTCATTATCTGGCCTCCCTCCTCCTTCAACCCAGCAGCGAACGCAGGCATGCTAATTTCAAGTCTTACACAAAACTTCTGAAGTGAACCTAAAGGAAGCTCAATATATTACAGCTGAAGCTAAGAGTGCAAAGCTAATCATTCAGTATAAAAACTGAGGTGCATGAAAACCAACTACGGCTTGACACGGCATTACGTTATCAAATTTCAAAACCCAAAGCATAAAGAGAAAAACCTTAAACACTGTCAGAAAGGAAACCTTTAGGGGCACCCGGGTGGCTCAGTTGGTTGGGCAACTGCCTTTGGCCCGGGTCATGATCCTGGAGTCTCAGGATCGAGTCCCACATCGGGCTCCCTGCTGGGCGGGGAGTCTGCTTCTCCCTCTGATCTCTTCCCTCTCATGGTCTCTCTCTCTCTCTCAAATAAATAAATAAAATCTTAAAAAAGAAAGGAAACCTTTAAAGAGACTGACAGAAGATTTCTTATCAAAACCAGAGGACACCAGAAGATAATGAGGCAAGCCTTCAAAATTCTAAGGGAAATGATTCTGAACCTAGAATTCTATACCCAGCCAAACGGTCAACTGAGCCTAAGTTCAAAATGAAGACCTTTCAGACACGTAAGAACTCCAAATATATTTACCATCTACATACCAGATATGGAAAACATACTTTAAGGAGGACTCCAGCAACACAAAATGAAAAATAAATGAAAGAAAAAGAGAAGGGGAAAAACCCAAACGACGGCAGGTGTGTAGAAAGTGAGAGTAACGCAGGAGGTCTTTCAAGGCCACACAGATCCTGACCCTTGGGACGCCCCAGGCACAGCACAGAGCTGGCAGGAGACGGTGGCAGTCCCCAGAGCCGGACCCACGCCCCACCCCCACCCCCGACAGGACCTGGTGAGCAGTGACTGTCAGAATCAACTTCACAGGAAAGCACCTAAAACAAGTTATAGCACAGCGGAGACTATGCATCCTGACAGTGTGACTCCCTTTGACCGAACAGAAGCCCTGCCAGGGGGAGGAGAAGTGTGTGTGCAACACTCTGTGGCTGAATATTTCCTTGTCCATGTGCGTGCTGGCCAGCACTGCATGAGGTAAGTCAACTAAGAACCAAACGACACTGTCGCTTCTAGGGTGTGGGGCTTCTTTGTCTCACTGTGGACACTTCTGTGTGCCAGAATTTTTTTATCACACGCTATTATTTAAAAAAATGTTATTACTCAAAGCAGACATCTGTGAGCATAAGCAAATGGGTCTTTTTTGTCACGTACACAGGCCACAGGGCTAGTTTATACGGCAGGGGGAGACAAAGGAGACGAAGGGTGCTGAGTGGCTACACACGATCACAGCTTACAAAAATGCTCCATCGGCAGCCCAAGGCCTCCTACTCTCATCCCTGAGCCACACATCAAACAAGCACCCAAATGCTACAGATCAATTTTCCATACATCCAGAGATTTAAAAAATCCTAAGGAAATTGAATAATTACATCATACAAAAATATATCAAGGCATTGCTGATAGTTCTAGCACTTACTACGATAAACATGTGAAGAGAAAAGAAGTATCCACCTTAACAGATACATAAGAGACATTTCATAAAATCCCACACTGATCCCTCATTTTCTGAAGGCTTACTAAGTCAGGAACCACAAGTTAACTCAAGACAGGTATCTGGCAGGAAGCAACAGTAAAGACACTTAACACTGAAACTCCAGGAACATTCCCTCTATGTCAGGAACAACACAAGGATTCAGTAATAGGATTCCATATTGTTCTTCTAGACTTTTTATCCCAACTTAAAAAAATAGGAGAAGTATAAACTAGAAAAAAGGAACAAAACAATAACATCTACTCAGGGTCAGACTGCTTAAATACAAAATCAGACATAATGTAAGAAACTGAGCTGGAAAAGACTGCACACAAACCGGCAGTCCACCCCACCTACCTCATCCCAGCACTAGAAGTGCCTTCGAAACAGAAGAGAGTCGTAAGACTCGGAACACCTGATTTAGAACCGTGGGCTCCTCTATAGGAGACAGAAGGAGGCCGTACCCTGGCATGGGGGGAAACCCAAACAGCACAGTCCAGGGGCTCACTTGGGAAGAACTGTGGGGTTCTGTCCTTCTCTCCAGCCACCACCGTGAGGTGAGCTGACTGCCCATCCCTCCCTCCATTCCTACGAAGCAAAAGAACATCATGTTCAAGAGGCACCATCGGCGGGGAGGGGCCGCTCCCACAATGCAGAAGCCCGGCTGTCTCGGGCCTTCCCTTCTCTTCTCCCCAGCCGCTCGGAAGAGGGAAGGGGCTGCAGGAACAAAGACGATGGGAAAGTGGGAAGAGCAAGGAGAGCAAGAGAGAGAGCAGGGGACAGAAGCCACCCGGGAAGGTGACCTGAGGGACAAGCTCCCCTGTCCGGGAGGGGAGCTGGGGGCAGCAGACGGGACGAAGGAAAGGCTGTGTGTCTAGTGAGGGCATTTCTTCGACGCACTGTCCACCAGCCCACACGTGCCAGATGCAGACACGCTCATGCCAAAGGAACGCATCACACCCCAGAAATGTGCAAGGTCCTTCAGGCAGAAAGAAAATGACAGCAAAGGGAAATGTGGATCTAGACAAGTAAGTGACGAGCACTGGAAACAGCAGCCACAGGGGTGTTCATGTGCTTCTCCTTCTTACTGCGTCCGTCTCTCTAGAGTTAACACTGGGCTCCCCGGGGGTTTACAACACGGGACAAGAGCAGTGTCGAAAGCGCAGGGGAGAAACACTGTCGTAAGACCCTCGCGTGACGCACGATGATACAGGCGGGCATTTGGAAGGCTGGGACCCCTGAAATAGCAAAACGGAGAATTCTAGCGACTAAGTCAATAGGGACAAAACAGAGCCATCAAGGATCTTGACTGGAGTTAGGCTTCAGGAATGACAGTTCACAGAGTCCCCCAGTTTGCCTGAACTGTCCAGACAGAAGCTGGTGGACATCATAAAAAAACAACCACCACTTCCAAGGATATACAGTAATTGAAGAAATATTCACTGAAGGAAAAGACTAAAACTCGGGAAGAACAGTGAGAGTCTGTGGTGCTTGATCGGAGACCTGTTGCGTCCCTACCCCTCCCCATGGTGTGGGTACCGCACTCTCCTGGGGGCCACAGGACATCAGCACTTCTCATCCTGCCTGCAAGCACCTGGTGCTGAGGCTGAGGTCCAGGCACGCGAGACTGAAAAGCAGGGCCCCCTTCTACCCAGCCCCCACGTTGGCACAGGGGCGTTGTCTACCCCTGGTGCGGTATCACCAAGAAGGGGTTCCTGCCCATTCCCCACACGCTTTGTGATAGGGTGTGGGGAAGTCTATGGGTTACGGCACTCAAGCTCTGGTGGGAGGCAGCTGCTAGAGGGGATGGGAAACGTGGCTGAACTGGATTCTCAGTGTGGTCAAGGCCACGGGGCAGTGGGGTAACACAGTCAAAGCACTCAAACAGAAGAGCTGTTAACCAAGAATCCTATATCCAGAAAAGTTATTTTTCAAAAATAAGAAGAAATGAAGACATTCCCAGATAAACAAAAACTGAGAGAATTTCTAACACATCTGCCTTACAAAAAATACAAAAGGAAGGGGCGCCTGGGTGGCTCAGTGGGTTAATGCTTCTGCCTTCGGCTCAAGTCATGATCTCAGGGTCCTGGGATTGAGCCCCGCTTTGGGCTCCCTACTCAGCGGGGAGCCTGCTTCCTCCTCTCTCTCTCTCTCTCTGCCTGCTCGTGATCTCTCTCAAATTAAAAAAAAAAAAAAAAAAATTAAAAAAAAAAAAAAATACAAAAGGAAGTTCTCTGGGCTAAAATGATTGACCCCAAGGAATTCCAAGGAGTACTTCAAATCTATTATGAAAACAAAAACAAAAACAACAAAGGTAATTAGTAATTATAAAAGACTATATAAATACACCTTTCTCCCTCCCTCTTTTAACTGATTTAAAAAGGAATTGTATAAAACAATATGTAGGTAATGTATGGTTAGCTCTAACATACAGAAATTCTTTATCTGGCAAAATAATCCTTCGAAAATGAAGCAGAAATGAAAACATGCCCAGAAAAACAAGCGCTGAGGGGCCCTCCCCTAGCAGACCTGCCCTTACGAGGGACACTAATGGAGCTCTGCCGACCCGCCCTTCCGAGGGACACTAACGGAGCTCTGCAGACCCGCCCTTAGGAGAGACACTAACGGAGCTCTGCCGGCTACAACCAAGCTGCACTGGACGAGAACCTGAACCCACAAAGGAGTAACAGACAATAATAAACTTTACTACATGGTTAATATAAAAGCCAGTGTTGTTCTCTTTTTTACCTTGAATTTTCCTATGTGACTTAAAAGACAAATACATTGAACAATGATTATAAATCTACCTCAATGGGCACATGATATCCACGTGAACTGTGACAACAACTTAAAGTGGGAGGTACAGAACTGTGGGGGACAGTACTGAAGCTAAATCAGTGTTAATTCAAACTAGGTTGTTGTAAACTTAATATATTAACTGTCATCTCCACAGTAAGCACTAAGAACATAACTTACGAATACAAGCAATAGGAAACTAGAGGGGAATCAAAATGGCACACTACTAGAATTACTCAACCAAGCACAAAAGGAAGCACTAATGGAGGGCTATGGAACAGAAAAAGACATAAGATGTACAGATAAAAACAACAAGATGGTAAAAGGCCGCCTTTGTCACTAATTACTTTAAATGTAAATGGATTAAATACTCCAATTAAAAGGCAAAGATTGAGAGAATGGATTTTAAAAACACATGATCCGTTTAAATACCATGTGTAAGAGACTCACTTTAGATCCAAACCAGAGAGGAGGTAACAGTGAAAGGATGGAAAGATACATTCCATTCAACTCGTGACCCAAAGAGCACGGGACTGGTTGGCCATTCTGATAGCAGGCAAAAATAAACCCTAAGTCAAAAGTCATTACTAGAGACAAAGGACGTTCTATATTGATAAAAGGGTCAGTCAAGAAGACATAACAATTATAGAGCTACACACACCTAACAAGAGAGCCCCAAAGTAAATGAAGCAAAAATGGAAGAGAGAAAAAGACAGTTTTGGGGAACCTGGGTGGCTCAGTGGTTAAGCGTCTGCCTTCGGCACAGGTCACAATCCCAGAGTCCTGGGATGGAGCCTTGTGTTGGGTTCCCTGCTCAGCAGGGAGTCTGCTTCTCTCCCTCCCACCCCACTGTGTTCTTTCTCACTCTCTCTCTTTCTTGAATGGATGAATTCTTTTTTTTAAGGTAGTTTTACTATAACAGTTGAAGACTTCAACCCCCCACTTTCAATAATGGATGGGTCATCTAGACAGAAGAGCAGTAAAGTAACAGAAAACTGAACAACATTATAAACCAGCAGACCTAATAGACACATACAGATGTTCTATGCAACAGTGGAATATCCTTAGACATAGTCTTAAAATATGCTTAGATATTCGTAGAGATACAGTCCTAGAGATAAGTGAAAAAGGAAGCACAACACACTAAAACTTATGGGATGCGAAAAAAGCAATGCTCAGAGAGAAATTTATAGCTATGAATGCCTTCATAAAAGAGATCTCAAATCGCTAACCTAATTTTACATGCTAAGAAGCTAAAAAAGAAGAGCAAACTAAACATACGGCTAGCAAAGGAAGAAAATAATAAAGATCAGAAGAGAAATAAATGAAATAGAAAGTAAAAAAAAAAAAAAAGAGGTGAGGGGAGAGAGAGAGGGAGGGGAAAATCAATGAAACCAAATGTTGGTCCTTTGAAAAGATCAACAAAATAGGCAAAGAACTCAAAGTGCTAAATCCAAAATGAAAGTGGGCACCTTACTACTGACTAACAGAAATTTAAAAGGATTCTAAGAAAATACTACAAACAACTGTGCCAACCAATTAAATAACCTACATGAAAGGGACAATTTGTAGAAATACATAAACTACCAAATCTGACTCAAAAGGAAATATAAAATCTGAACATATCTATAACAAATAAGTAGACTGAATAATTCATCAAAACCCTCCAACAAAAGGACCACCAGGGTGGCTCAGTCAGTTAAGCATCTGCCTTTGGTTCAGGTCATGATCCCAAGGTTCTGCGGTTGAGCCCTGCACTGGGCTCCCTACTTGGTGGGGAGCCTGCTTCTCCCTCTCCCTCTGCCTCTCCCCTGCTCGTGTTCCCTCTCTTGCTGTCTCTCTGTCCAATAAATAACAAATCTTTTAGGAAAAACAAAAAACAAATTAAAAAAACCTTCCAACCAGATGGCTTAACTGATGAATTTTATCAAATGTTTAGAGAAGAACATCAATCTTTCCCGCTCTTCTAACAAAAAACAGAAAAGGAGAAAACACTTAACTCAGTTGGTGAGGCCAGCATAGCCAAAGACGTGACACGACATTTAAAGCCACAGGACTCTACATTTTGACAGGTAACTGTGTGGCACAGGAATAAAGCTGTTATATTAAATGTAATTAATGTAAACACTCAGTTAAAAGGTGAAGATTGTCAGACTGGATTTGCTGTCTACAAGAGTCTGTGGGGAGGGGCTACCCTTTAAAGGAGGTACCCTTCAACAAATGGGTTAAAGTTTAAGGAGATGGAAAACATATATTATGCTAACACTAGTCAAAATAGAGCCGGAGCAGTTAAATTAATATCAAACAATACAGATTTCAGAGGAAAGAAAATCAGCAAAATCAAGAGGATTATTTCACAATGATGAAAGGTCAATTCCTCCTAACAACCCTAAATGTTAAGAGTTTCAAAATATTGTTAATCCAAACTGAGAAAACTACAGAGAGGAACAGGCAAAGGGACAGAGTTAAAGATCTCAACGCTCCCTTTCAATAACTGACAGACCAAGTCGACTCCAAATCAGCAACATGGTAGATTTAAACAAGACTGTCCTCGACTTGATCTGATTCACATTTATGGAAATCTCCATCCAACACCATCAGCTACACAACGTCCCCAAGTGCACATGGGACATTTGCCAAGATAGGCAAATGAGGAGTTACATGAGAAATCAATACAGAATATATCTGGAAAACCTCTCAAATATTTGGAAACTAAATAACATACTTGTAAATAATCCATAAATAAGTCAAAAGAAAATTAGAAGGTGTACTGAAACAGAATTGAAAATGAAAAGAACAGGGACGCCTGGGTGGCTCAGTTGGTTAAGCAGCTGCCTTTGGCTCAGGTCATGATCCCAGGGTCTTGGGATCGAGTCCTACATTGGGCTCCCTGCTCAGCGGGGAGCCTGCTTCTCCCTCTGCCTCTGCCTGCCTCTCTGTCTGCCTGTGCTCACTCTCTCTGACAAATGAATAAATAAAATCTTTAAAAAAAAAAAAAAGAAAAGAAAAGAACATATGGATGTTGCTAAACGGACACTAAGAGGGGAAAGGGGAACTTCTATCAAGAAATGCCTGTATTAGACAGGAAGAAAGGGCTCAAATCAATGACCTCAGCTTCCACCTTAAGAATGAGGAAAAGAACAGGGACGCCTGGCTGACTCGTCGGTTGAGCAACCAACTCAGCTTCAGCTCAGGTCCTGATCTCAGGGTCACTGGGCTCTGCTTGAGATTCTCTCTTCCTCAGCCCTTACGCCCCCTACTCCCGCCCCATCCCTCACTTGAATGTGCTCACGTGTGTGCTCTCCCTCTAAGATAAATAAATCAGTAAGATCTTAGGGGAAAAAAAGAATTAGGAAAAGAACAAATTAAACCCAAAGTAAGAAGAAGAAAGAAAATACAGATCAGAATGGAAACAGAAAACAGACGATATAGAAAAAAATATATATAGAAAATCACTGAAACCAAAAGCCAGTTCTTAATAAGATTTTTAAAAATTGATCACAAAGAAATCTAATGTCACAAGGAAATAATTTTAAGAAGTAGAGGTAATCAATAATATGATCAATCACACTAAAAATAAAACACCCAACAGCTTTAACAGGCTGAATAAATGTAAAGTATGCACGGTGATCTCATACAAACCCTTAACAGAGAATAAGAAATTTGGGTGTACTGGATTCTTAATAAGTAATAAACTTTATTATTCAGGATACTCTTTACCAGGATTTGAAAACGAAATTATGATGAAAGTTAAGAAAAGAAAATCTTATTTGGAGCAGAGTCAGGAGGCCTGCAGGGGGCGCGCTGTGGCCAGCCCCAGTTACCAATTACAGACCCAACCGCAAGAGAGGCACCTTGCGGGGAGGTACCACTTTACTAACCCAGCTCCTGGACCGAAGGTTTCCTGCTGCCCCGGCAACAGCCCAGCCAATGAGAGACGGGCACAGTTCAGCCAATGGAGACAGCCACCGTCCAGCCAATGAGAAGCCACTATACTCCCAGCTCCCGGTTCCCTCCAATGGACTTTCTGTTTGCAACAGCCCCCGCCCACCCACCCCCCCTATAAAAAGAGCCTGCTGCGCCGACTGTCCGCACCTGCTTGGGGAGCTGCGCGGGCTGGGCTGGGGTCTCTGCTCACCCCTGAGCACCGCCACTGCGAGCCCGCGGTGTTGTTCCGAAGGTTAACGCTGTGTGAGTCCACAGGGCACGAGAAGGTGTCCTCGCCAGTCCGCCCGCCCGGGTCACTCACCTCCTCGGGGTGCAGGAGAGTCGTGCCCCCCGATGACCACGGGGATCCCAGCATCTTCCAGCCGCCCCTTCCATCTCTCAATGATGGCCGCAGACTGATCCTGGAAGCACGAGGAGCTCGGTCGGAACGGCCCGGAGGAACGCACGCGAGGCCGCGTCCCCCCCGGGAAGGCCGGCACTACCTGACTGGCGTCGTTGAAGACCGAGAGCTCCATGGAGCCTTGGAAGTCCTGCTGCAGGACGGACCGCAGGCACTCGTCCAGCCAGGGCTCGGCGTTGTGCACGGGGAGGATGACCGACTGCGAGCCAGAAGACACGGGTCAGCGCGCCCCGGGACCGTCAGGGCGTCCGCTCGGCGGTCGTGTCCCTCCCGGCCCCCGCGGAGCACCGGCCCCGCGGGCTTCCCGAGGCCGAGGGAGGCCTGAGAGCCCGCAGGGAGGCCGCAGAGAGAGAAGGCGCCCGCCCCCGCCGGCCCGCAGCGGCCTGCTGCTCCCCGAGACGGAGCAGGCCAGGCCTCCCCGCACTGGTCTGTGGGGCACTTCGGAGAGCGACCGGGAGTCCGAGAGGCGCCCGCTCCTTCCCGACCCCACGGCGCAGCCAGTGTTTGCCCATCACTGGTCCGCAGCATCGTCCTGGGGGACGAGCCTCCGCAGCTCTCCCTGCCCCTCCTGAGAATGACCTCCCGGTCCCTCTCTCGGGCGGACGGGCCTTTTCGGGAAACGGCGACGTCAGAGACGCCGCACCTCAACCCTCCTGCAGGCTACTGAAGAGCGGCGGGGACGACGGGGTGACCCCGACCCCTCGGCCCTTCCGCCCTCCTCGCCCGGGGGTCTGCTGCGGGGCCCTCCCGCGGCCGCGACCAGACACACGCGTGGGAAGTGAGCGGGCCAAACCCGGCAGCCCGGCCGCCGGCAGCGGGCGGACGCGGGTCCGCGGACACGGACGCCGGGGCCCCCAGCCCGGAGCCCGCGCCCGGCCGCGGTGCGCACGAGGCCACGCACAGACACGCGTGTGTGCGGCGTCCACAGGGAGCGTGCGCAGGTCGCGGGGCACCGAGCCCGAATGCGGTGTGGACAAGCTCAGACAACGGACGTGCAACTCAGTCAAGCCCTGGACTCCGGGCCTCCGACTCAGCTGCCCCTTCCCGGATTTGTGGGACCCGAGAAGCGGCCCCCTGCCGCACTCACGTGCTCATTTTTAAAGGAAACACTGTTCTTTAAAGGAAAAGGAGGGAGTGTTTCGCTGTCCTCCAATCTGCCACGTGAAACACAACGTCAAGTACCACGGTGGGCTTCATCGGCTTCCTGGGCTGCGGCCCCTTCGGGCGGAGACCCTCCGGGGCAGGCCCTCGGGAAGGCTGACCCGCCGCGGGGGCGGGGCGGGGGCGGGAGCGGGGCGGGAGCGGGGCGGGAGCGGGGCGGGAGCGGG
>JAHRIG010000102.1:108592-130352 GCA_020311275.1 Eira barbara | reverse complement strand
GGGGGGGGGCCGCAGGGGGGGAGAGGAGAGGAAGGGAAGAAAAAAGAAGGGGTTGGGGAGAGGAGGGGGGAAGGGGGAGGAGGGGGGGAGGAGAGGGAGGGAAGAGAGGGGAAGGGGCGGGGGGGAGGAGAGGGAGGGGAGAGAAGGGAAGGGGCGGGGGGATAGGGAAGGAAGAGAAGGGAAGGGGCGGGGAGAGGGAGGGGAGAGAAGGGAAGGGGCGGGGAGGAGAAGAGGAGAGGCAGGGGAGAGGAGAGAAGGGGCAGGGCGGAGGAGGAGAGAGAAGGGGAGGGGCGGAGGAGGGGAGAGGGGGGCGGAAGCGGCCCCCGCGGCCCGGGCACCTACCACGTGGGGCGCAGCGGCGGCGGCGGCTGCGGCGGGGTCCCCCCGGGCCCGCATGGCCACGCGCTCCGGCAGCAGTCCCGCCCTCGGAGCCTCCGGCGCTCCACCGCCCCCATCGGCCTGAGGCGCGTGCGCAGACGGCTCCCTGAGAGGCGGGGCCGAGGCCGGGGCGCATCCTATTGGTGCGGAGAGCCATCGATCGGCGGGGAGTAGAGAGGAGCGGCCTAGAGAGGCCGGAAGCCCGAGGTGGGTGAGCACCTAGCGGACCCGGGGAGGGGGCGGGCCTGGAGGGAGGGGTGGGTCAGTGGGAAGCGGGGTAGGGGGGACTGGGTGCACGGAGAGGGGCAGGCTCCGGGAGGAGAGGGGCGGGCGCGGGGGAGGGGGAGGGGCGAGCCGGTGGGGAGGGGGAGGGCCCTGGGGGAAGAGTTGGGGGAGGGCCAGAGGAGGGCAGGGGTCACGGGGAGGGGCGGGCTCCGGGAGGGGCGGGCTCCGGGAGGGGGGAGGCAGGGGAAGGCCCAGGTAGGGGTAGAGGGGGTTGGGGGGAGAAAGGGTTAGGGGAGCGGGCACAGAGAGGTGGAGGACGGGTTGGGGGGAGTGACGGCAGGGCAGGGGGCGGGCCCGTGGGGAGGGCAGGGCGGCAAGGGGGATGTCAGGTGGTTGTTAGTGGGAGGGCAGGGAAGGGCAGGGGGACTGGGGGAGGGGAAGGGCCGGGGCAGGGGGTGCTGCGCGCCAAGGGTCCAGACAACGGCTGCACCTTGTGCTCTGGAGCCTGGGCAGCCCCTGTGTCCCTCCCCCCTCCTCCAGCCCTGCTGCTCTCACCTGAAGGCGTAAATCCCTGCGAGGTCCTCAGTGAAATGAAATGTTATAAAAATACTGTGGTCGTGGAGAAGGTGGGGTTTGTACCAGAGAACCGCGCTTTACAGTTGGTTACACCTGAAAATCCAAACCAGGTGACCCTTCACATAACCGTTTTTAAAAGAAAGCAAGCCGGTGACATGTCCTCTGATTGACCCGACAGTGGACAAGGAGAAGCCTGGCAGGGGGGGTGGGGTGGACAAGGACACCTGAGCTGTCCCAGCAAGGAAGGGGTGCAGGGGGCAGGGGCCTGGCTGTGCCTGCTGGCATCGGCCCCTCGTGTCTGCGTCCCCGGCAGGAGAAGGGCTGCCTGGGCTCTGGGGCTGCGGTGCGGGTGCCTTAGAACACCTTCCCACAGGTGTCCCCTCCAGCTCTGCTCAGTAGAGGCTCTCACTCTCTTACCGGGTGGGGTCCCATCAGCTGTGAGACCGTCTGCCCCTCCTGGTGGGACCAGCCCCTGGGGGCCCACTGAGTCCTGCCTGGAGCTGGTAGACCGGCCAGCACACCGTCCCCACCTGGGGTGTGTCCCAGCGGATGTCGATCAATGACCAGGGTTGGAGCCCCGAAGTAGGGTTAAATGCAAATGGTTCTACACACTAGCAGTGTAAGCAAAGCCACACTTCTGCTGTAGATTTTTTAAGCATCACTTCAAACGTAGTTTTTCCTTAACCTGCGTCTGTATTTGCAAAGCCTGTTGTACAGGTTGAAACTCTTAGGTCAGACGAGTGAAGATGCCACCTTGTTTACGGTGGGATAAAGGCAGCCTGGGAATTTGTTCCCAAGGATCTAATGTTCTCCAAAGGTTGGCATATTGGGAATAGTTTATTTTAAGCAAGTTGGTAAGAAGTCTCATGGTAGCTACCAGAACACCCATGGGCTTAGAGCCAGCACCTCCTCAGTGCGTGTGGGAGGAAGGGGTGGGGGGCCACACCGGGTGCCTCACGCATCCACAGAACGTGGTATCGAACTCGGCTTGGCTGCCCCGTCTGGCTTCCTGCACCTCTCTTGCTGCCAGAAACTTGGTTTTTACTGCCTTTCGGGTAATCAGAGTTTGGCTACTATCTGTCTTTTGCAGACAGAGTGCCAGGAGGCACTTCAGAAGTGCAGGGTTGAGGCTGGGGTAGGCCTGAGATGAGTCCCTTCTTCACAGGTGAGAAGATTCTCAAGAGAGACCAGGCCCTGGGGACTGACCCCTGCCCGCACCAGAGGGACAGAGGGAGGACTCAGGGGTACTGAAAATATGAACGAAGTCACAGGCACTTAAGGGGTGGCACAGAAAACTCCAGCTGTGGACGCGTGGAATGACCTTTCCGTTACAGTTGCGACTTGTGCAGACTAAAGGGTGGATGCCGGTTGTATTCAGAAGACCCGGCACCAGTTTCGAGGGCTTTCAAATTTAAAAACTGCCCAACAGGGACTTAAGATGCTGGTGTTGGGGCCAAGATGCAGTGAGGTCTGGGTGCTGGGCCCCAGACCCACAGTGAGACTTCCTGGAGGGCGACAGGGAGGGGTAAGTTCGAGCTCCAACAACAGCCGGGCGTCCCCAACAGCCAGCTCTGCAAGACCTGTGGACGTGCTTCCCAGGTTTCCCGGCAGGATGAACCCCAGCAGAGCTCCAGCTGCACCTGCCAGGACAGTGGGCAACCGGGAGGCCAGGAGCAGCCAGGCACTCAGGAGGACAGTGTGCTTGGCCTACAGGGGACAGGCTGCCGCGGTGGCCAGAGCCCTGGAGAGTCACCATGTTTTCAGGGGAGCAGCCAGCTGCCTGACCATGTGTGGCCAGGGCCGGAACGGTCTCGTCTCGCGTTTTGAGGTGGCTTGGGAACTCACCATGTTGGTTTAATGGCTCACCAAGGACCGGCAGCCAGTCTCTAAACAAAGTAACCTGCGGGACGGAGGCCTGGTGTGGACCTGAGCATGTCAGTCCCATTTTCAGCAGCCTAAGTTCTTGGACCTCAGACCTGTTGAGGTTCTGCTGCCGCCGCAGGGACTCTGGCTCATTCTTCCATCCCCTCCAGCTGGTTGGCCACTAGGTGCAGGGTGAGGGGGCCCAGACCCCGCTGCTGTCCCCACAGCCACAGGCAGGGGTTGGCCAGTGGGTGACTGTGGAATCTGGAACAGCACCCTGAGGGGACAGCCCAGGAGTTCCATTGTTCTCTTCTCCTCCGAGGGCTTTCAGCTCCCCCGTAGAGCACTGACTCCCAGCTCAGCCACTCTCTGGAGTGACCCCACCCCTACTGGGCAGAGGAGCAAAGCGCTGTCGCGAGGAGGACCACTGGAGTCCCACAGAGACCCGAAATCGTGTCCCGCGAAGGTGCACGGGGAGAATGAAGACCCCACTGAGCACCTCGCCCATAAAGCACGCAAGCAGTGTTTCCTGAGGGGTGACTAATGGATGGAAGCCGTCGTTCTACTCATCTGCATTGTTCTAAGATGGACCAGGTCATCAGGAGCTCTGGAGAGAGGGGAGATTCCCATTAGCTAAGCATCTCCTGTGTGCCAGGCGCTATCTCATGACTTCCTGGCACACACGACTGACCTGAGGCCAGAGTCTGGACTCCGTCACTGGACTGGCCACAGGAAGTCATGAGGTTCCCAGCAGAGGCTTCATTCAAGGAATAGCAAACATCTGGAGTGGGTGAGATACGGGCACCTGGGTATCGTGTGGAATGTCTGTCTTTTGGCCTGGGCACCGAGAAAGCAGAGCCTCAGTCTGGGCCTTTTCAGTGAGGGTTTTTGTCCCCAGGAAGCTGGGAGCAAGGGAGCGAGGCAAGGAAGGAGAGGGAGCCAGGACCAGTGTGCTCTGTGGATGGCACCCCCTCTACGGGCTGCTGGACCTGGACCCCTGAGCCCTCCCAGAGCTCTGGAGAAGTGTCCATTGGAGCACGAAGGGGAGAAGACTTAACCCTTGGTCTTGTCATCTGGGGTTGCCCTTTGGGTGGCATTTACTCCCCTGCACTTCTGGACAGTGGTGTAGGGTCCCACAGGTGTCCCTTGAGGTGCCTAGCATGCGGCAGGCCAGGTGAGGGCTGCCCAGAACTGAGTGCCCCGGGTCTGGCTAGAACCAGAGACAGGACCCAGAGGACAACAAGGGTTGAGCGAGAGGCAAGAGGAAGTGACAGAGGTTGGAAAGGCAGAAGGAAACTTGAAACAGGGCCTCTGCCTGCCACCAGCAATGGCTCCGGAGTGATTTCAGCTGTCTGTCCTCCAGGTCCTGGGTAACTCACAGGTGGGTGGCAGGTGCCGGTGGGAGACGTGTGGATGGCGCGGTGTCCGTGCTCAAGCACCCTGAGGCCAGGGCTCAGACAGCGTCCGGCGAAAGGCCAGGTGGGGCCGGTTAGATGTCTAACTCCTGTGTTTCAACAGGAGGATGTCATCTGTGGGAGGAAGGCAGAGGTCTCAGGGGGGACTTGAGACTTTGAGTGAGGCCTCAGTGGCAAAGCCAGGGGCCGCCGGGGGCCTCTCCCAGCCCCCTCAGCACCTGTCCCTGGTAGCTCGCCTGGGTGAGGGCTGCCCAGGCTCCGACACCCATCAAGTCCTCCACAGCTAGAATGAAGCTTGGAGCATTACAGCCGTGCTGCCCGTGGCAGAGGGTGTGTTCACGTAGTGGACAGGCGTGTGGAGCGAAGCCAGGGTTTGGGGCCACACCTGCACTCTTTCTGGGTTCTGCTCCTTCCTGCCGAGTGGCCCTGGGCATGTCTCAGCCATGGCACCTGTGCGAGCCTCCACCTCACATCACATGCTCTCGTCTGCGCTGTGCGGGAAGGCACAGTGTAGGCCGTGGTCTCAGGCTCCGAGAGCCGACGTCTGCCCTGTGCACCTGCCATGCCTCTGGGGGTCCCACAGCAGGAGCCAGCCCCGGAGACTCCCGGCCTGGCAGCCACAGAACCCCCACCTGTGGGCCCCCACTGGCAGGACCCCCTGCCAAGCACGATGCCCTCTGGCCCCCCCCCCATCGCTTCCCACCACAGCCCTCCTCCAGTGCCGCTCATGGCCCTGTTGGCTGAGGGACCTACCCTTCTGTGCGTCTCCTGCTTCCTGGCCCTCCGCCACGTAGCCCCTTCCCTGCTCCTGCACGAGCTGGTCCCACCAGCTCCGCCACGTGCTGCTCCCACCCTGATCTACTTCCTTCCCACCCCGAAGCTGATGCCCACTCCTCCTTCAAAGCTGAGCTTGGTATCCCTCCCTGTGTCCTCCGCCAGCGCCCTGGGGCCCCTGAACGGACAGCACGTCCTAACACATCACAGAGCCCTCCTTTCATTTCCGGGCACCGTAGGCTGCTGGGGAGGGGACAGGTCTCTGGCTTCCAGTCCCCAGTGTGTCCAGTGCCAGCAACCTGCAGATGCCCTTAAACACTCAAGGACCAGATGGTCCCTAACACCCATATGAGCAGGGACGGGGCCTTCATTTATAATCTCTTCTGCATTTACCAGGTGAGAGTCTGTTCTTTCTGCACAAAAAAGTATTAAAAGGTACTTTCCAAAGAAGTAAAACTATGACTCATCCAAATATAAAATGAACACACGTCAAAGGTTTTAACTTGTTAATTAATGGGGAAGCCAGTAAGATGTGAAGCCTGATTAAAATGAAAACCTGAACATGGGCACACGGGCCGTCAGGAAGGCGGAGTGACGCACCCCTGGACGCAGACTGCGTTTGCAGTGACCTCTTCCTCGGCTGGGAACCCGCCGCCTCTCTGTGGACAAACCCTAGCTGTCCCGGGAGTCCAGTCGCTCGGCAAAGGCAATGCAAGGAGCTGTGGGCGCTGCAGAGCGAGGGAGCCCAGCGTGGACCCAGCTTCCCGCGAGAAGCGTGCCCAGCAATCTGCTCATTGGTTCAGTGCCGTGCTCGCATGTCACTGGTCAAGGCTCGGCACAACCGCGGCTGCCTCCCTTGGCGCACCCGAGCCCCAGCACAGAAGGAAAGGGGGTGACGGGTGCCTTTGCCGTGGGCTCCTGAGGAGAGCCATGCTGGGGCTGGGGTGAAGGCGTGCATGGGAGGGGTGGCTGGCAGTGGGACCGCGCTCTGTCGCTCTCCCCTTTCACAGGGCAGAGAATTTGGGGAAGGTGGGGAGGGGGCCCCGGCTGGCTGGGAGGAGCTGCCGTTCTGTTCCGTCAGCTCACGGCCGGGCCTCCTGCTCCCCAGGCCAGCCATGGACGGTGGTGCTGCTCACACGCGGGCTCGCTGCCGAGCCGTAGGTGACCTGTGTTTGCCTTCCCTGATGGGAATAGCTGTCATCGGGTCCCCCAGGGCTGCCTCCTTTAACTGGATTTTGTCGGGAGACACTCCTGCCTGCATCTCGCGGGCTTGTCTCTGCCCGGCTGGGCACGTCGAGGCTGCCCTGGATGCTGGTTGCCTGGGCTGTTCACACGAGCAGCCTGGAGGCGTGAGGTGGGGTCGCCGTCCAGGAGGGAGAGCAGGTGGCTTGCCTGTGAAGAGAGGCCCTCTCCTGTCCCGGACCCCCGGCCCACGCGGCGTCTCGTGGGCCGCCTCACGTGGCCCCTGGGGATTAGGGCTCCGGGAACCCGTGCACACATGCTGACCCGGGGCTCACTGCTTTTGCTGTGAGATCTCAGCTCTCTACCTCCGACCCAGGGCCCTGTGTCTTCCGTCAGCCCCGTGAGAACGTGGCGGACCGCCTGGCTAGCTCCCAGCGCAGGGGGCCCTCCCAGCCCTGCGGAGTCCGGCACGGTGTCCTGCGGATGCCGCTGGCAGCAGGGCTGTCCTCGCCGCTGCTGGGCTGTGGCTGCTACTGACCGCCTCCACCCGTCTGGGGACCTGGCCTGGGGACCCGTCTAGCTTGAGGACACCTAAGCCAGGAAAGCAAGAGGGAAAAACAGTACGTAAAACCCCAGCACGTGTAGGTTGTGTCCAAATCCTGAGGCAGGCTTATCTTTTCCCATCTCGGCCCCCAGCTTACGGCCCAAGACCCCACCGCTCTGCCCCAGCGCTGTCTCTCCTCTAAGTTGCCGCCTCCATGGGGGCAGGGACAGGGTCTTTTTGTCCACTGCCAGCTCCCAGCGGCTGGCAGAGCCCCGTGACCACTGAGCCGGCCGCTAATGCAAGGCTGGGACAGGGAGGCTCCCCAGGCCCTCGGGGTCTGGGCCGGGCTTCAGGTCCGGGCTCTTCCCACACCTTCACCCGTAACCCGTGGTCAGACGGGAGAGTTCCCACAGGTGGCAGGCCCCACACATGAGATCTGTGCGTCCACATGGAGATATACTTAGGGACCTAACACTATTATCAAAATGACTCAAAATTTTCAAAATGCCTCTTGGCTCAGTTTTACCTGGTAGGTGTATGTATCGCCAAGCAGCAGGTCTATTCTGTCTGAAATAGTTGGTTTGGTTTATCTGGTTATTTTGATGAATGTGGATAGTAAAGTAATTCAGGCCTTCCCAGAATTACATGGTTCCGTTCTGTGGCCCACAGGAGGGGCCACGCCCAGCGCCCCTGCCCCAGCCCCAGCCAGCCTCTCACGGGCTTGTGGGCTGCAGAGCCCTTTAAACGTCAGGTGATTCCACTGAGTCTGTGGATTCTGGTTTCTCATGGAGCCGGAGCTTGACTTCACGGGGTGACTCTGAGCTCACGCCGGGCCCTCCTGGGGACCTCTCTGGGGGTTCACGGAGGGCCCCGGACAAACAAATGCAGTAATATTGAAGCTGCAGCTCCTCAGACAGGCCCCTGGAGCCTGTGCCGCCTGCGGCCACCGTCTCCCACGCCTGCCCTGGGCTCTGAGCAGAGCTCTCCAGCTGTCTCTCTGTAAGGGAGCTGGGCTGCACTTCTGAATGTATTTTAGTCTTAATATTCAATTAAAATGGACAGAGCCCTAAGCAAATGGGAACAAGTTTATTTTTTTTAAATCAAGTGCCCTCAAAGACAAGTATATTTTATTTTATTTATTTTTTTAATATTTATTTTTTTGAGAGAGAGCGGCCGGTTGCTGGTGCCCACGGCCCCGCTGATGTTGTCAGGGAACAGAGCCCCGTCCTGGCTGCTGCCAGCCTCCGGGGCAGGCCGGGGTCCCACTCTGCCCTGGAGGCCTGGCCTGGCTGCCTTCCTGCCAGCACGGCTGCCCAGGGTCAGCAGCCTCCTCTCTCCAGCTTCCGGGGAACCTACCTTAGCCGGTTCGTCATGGTGCAGCCAGAGCTCTCCCTGTCTTAGCCCCGAAAATCTTGAGTCCCGAAAGCCCCTCAGTCCCGGAAAACTGGGACAGTTGGTCATAGTCCCAGCAAGAACCAAGGCTTGGGGTGGACGTAGGGGGACAGGAGGTGTGACTGTGCGATGGTATCACAGAGAGCATGGGGGCCCGTGGAGAGGGTGGGGGCTGGGCAGACAGGACTAAACCCATACAGGCCGCCGGCAGGTGGGGATGAGGATGCTCTGGCCCCCCGGGGTGCGGGGGGCCCTGGCCTCTGCTGGTCGGCGCCCCTGGGAGTTTCCTGGCTCAGGCCACCTGCAGGGGACTGTGGGTAGTCTCGAGGCTCAGACACCTGGCTGTGCCTGGCCTCACCTCCACGGGGCCAGCCTGCCTGGGTGCGTCCCACACTGTAGATGCCTGGCTCGACTAACTACAGAATCTGGGACAAATGCAACCTTCATCCTGACAGACTGTGAACTGTGTCCAGCGTCGGAAGCCCCCAAGTCCAGGCCCAGCCATTTCCCCCCCGAGTCTCAGCAACCCCACATCCTGCTAAGGACACCCTGAAACGTCACCACACTGCTCCTTCCTGCGGTGGGGAGATTTCCTCCTCTGTATTATCTGCAAATCTCTAACGAGACGCATTCTCTTGTGAACCAGACGTCATCGAGAGAGCTGGCTGTCTCTCCTTCCCTCGCTCTTCTGCTTCCCAGATGGACAGACGAGCTGGGAGCACCTGGGTCAGGGCACCCCCGGAGTGTGCAGCCAGCTCCCCCGTGTCCTGGTGGGAGGAGGGCGGTGGTGGCGAGGGCATAAGTCCCAGGGGCCTATGCGAAGGGGGGACACCAGGCCCCGGTGTGGTCACTGCTCCTCCCTCACTGGGCGATGTGTTGGAGAAATGTCACAGAAAGAGGCAGAAGGCCATGTCTGCTGGATTGGGGTCGTAGGTGTCTGGTACTCCTGACCCCGGGCCCTCTTCAGATCGTCCCCGTCTGCCAGGGCGGCTGCTTTCACCCGGAGGATGCTGTGAGCCTCGCTGACCACACTGGCTTCTCCTGGCCCCAGGTTTGGAGGCGGTTCCTCAGAGCACCCTCGCCCCAGCCAGGCCTAACCCCCACCTGGCCCCTTTGGTCCCCACATTTTTAAAGAAAGATGTATTTCTTAGAGAGAGAAGGGGGGGGCTCGGGTTGGGGTGGGGGTAAGAGAATCTTCAGAGCTTGGGGCTGATGCTTGAACTCAGGGCCCGAGATCACGACCTGACTGGACGGAGCCTTAGAGGCTCTGCTGACTGAGCCACGAGGGCGCCCTGTCCCGTGCGCTCTGGGGCCTGCCCCATCTTGCTGCCCTGACGGCGGTCATGCGGCGGCCGAGACTCCTCAGTGAAACAGACCTGGAGAGGGGCTTCCGGGCGGCTCGGCAGAGAGTGACTTTGGTGCTTTTGGGAGTGGGGGACGGTTAGGTTAGGTCAGCTCAGGTCAGATTTAAAATCACAAGAACGGACCCAAGGCCTAGGACTGCGGCCTCCCAGGAGCCATCTGGGGGCCAGTTATTTTTTGCTGTTTGAGGTTTTGTACTTCCTGCTTGGACATTTTTGGAAGCACAGGAAACACACGGGGTTTAACTAAAGGAGGCAAAAGGCTTCAAACATTCTCCTTTCAAGGGGAGTGTGCTGTGGGGACGGGCCTTTCCCCGTGGGTGACGGAGAGCCACCATCGTCAGCTCCAGGACACAGGCCTCATTCCCCAAAGAGGGCTTGGGAGCCAGGGCGTGAGCCCGGATTGCCCACCGCACCGTCTGCGGGAGGCCCTCGCAGTGGGCTCTGGTGATGGGCTCCTGCCCGGGCTCCCATGAAAACCAGAGAACACCCTTCCTTGGAAGGTGCTGGAAACAACATGTGGTGGCCTGCAGCCTTTCCCTTCTGAAAAACTAACGTGAGTGCCGACTTGCATCCTGGGGTTTGGACCGTAAGCTGGAACCCGGGCAGAGGCCCCTCTCTCTTCCCACCTCCCAGCCCTGGCTGCTGGACTTCGGCCGTCAGCACAGTCAGGACGGTGTCTTCTCCCCTCTTGTCCGGGCCTGGGACCGTGACCGAGGCTGCAGGAAGGGCTCACACTCCCGGGAGATAGCGCCAGAATACGGGGGTGGGTGCAGCACAGGACGTGGCCCCAGGTCAGCAGAGAGGAGCAGCCCCCCAGTGGCCATGGGAACACCGGGCAGGATGCCCTCCCTTGAGGACATCTTGGAGGTCTGATCACCCTGGGCGGCCTCCTACACAGCTGGCTGCGGGAGGTAAAGCCCTTTGTCGGTTCAAAGTCTGGTTGAACCCCTGCATGTACAGGCGTTTAGCAGGTTTGGGGGACCCAAAGGTGAGCAAGGCCCACTGCCCCTGGCAGCTGCGGTCTGGGGCAAGGCGGGTGCTGCCCAGGTCCCAGCAGTCCAGCTGGCCAGTGCCTCCCCAATCACCACCCTGAGGATGGGGCGGGCTGGACAGAAATGGGGACTTTGCAGGGGCTGGGGCTGGGGAGAGCCCAGCAGGTTCTGCACACAGAGGGGCCCTCACGTCTCTGCCTGCACCCTGCCGGTGGCTGCAGGGCTCTGGGGGCCCGACACCCTAGAGAGGGTCAGGAAGGACTGTGGGTGGGCAGGCTGGGTGGTTGCCAGGACAGGAGACTGTGGACATTCAGAGCTGGTCACCCAGGGAGATGGCAGCCGCTCCGCCCGCCCTCAGCTGGGCTTGAAAGAAGTGAGAACAGACGGAATTCAAAGATGCCCACAAAAGGGCTTCCTGTCGACACCAGCAGACTTCGGCTCCTTTCTCCTCTGCACCCACTGTCGGCGCCTTGGCCGTGCTGCACCCCCGGGGGGACAGCCAGGCCACGGGAAGAGAGTCCACCCACTGGCCCCCAACCCTACCATTTGTTTTTATAAAAACTGGGTTTTAAATCCAGATCCTGCCTCACAGGCACCAGGGCTGGCCCTCCTGCAAGCAGCCTCCAGACTTCCTGCTGGGGCCACAGGGGGGACGCTGCGGACCTCCCTCCTTAGTGAACTGAGTCCCCACAGAACTCCACCCACACACGTGCACACACGCGTGTGCAAATGCACACATGTGTGTGCACACACATCCACACACTATGCACACTTACACTCACACACAATGCACACACGTAAAGACACTGCTCACGCGCCCACACCACACACATGCCACACACACGTTCATGCATGCACACACAGTGCTCATGTGTGTACACCGTGCACATGCACACGCCCGCACACACATGTCCATGCACACACACAAACACAGTGCTCACGCGTGTACACCATGCACACACGCACCTACAACACCAATGGGAAAATAGGGAGATGCACCCTTGTGGGATGGGGCTAGGAGGAAGGGCAAATCTCTCTTTCTCCTCTTAGTTCCTTTGGCAGAATTGACTTTTTCCCCAGACGTGTTCTTCCTTTCGTGGTTAAGGAATATGACTGACAACATTTTCATGGGCTCTTTAGACTTCCACGTGATTTTCTCAAAGACACACGCAGGGCTGGTGGGCAGGTGCTGCTGAGTCAAGGGGGTGGAGGGAAGGTAACGCAGCCACAGGTGTGACCCCCAGGACACAGGCACCCTCCATGCTCTGAGGTGAACAGATGCCAGCAGTTCCTGTGGCTGCCACTGTTCGGAGGTGCTCGGGGGTGACGGGGGTGGACAGTCAATTCAGGGAACAGAGAGAGGGAAGGGTCTACACTCCCATGGTCACAAAGGAAGATGGGACCCTCACCCACGAGGCTCTGCGTGCTTCCTCTGGGCCACCCATGCCCCCGTGGGGTCCACACTGTGACCTCATCAAGTCCATTTACAGATGGGGAGCAGGTGGATGGAAGCAAGAACGGTCTCCCTCAAACGGCACACCGAGAACGTGCTAGGACATGCTAGAATGTGCTGGAACATTGCTAGGACGTGCTGGAGGTTACAGTGGGTGCCGCCTCTCCGTCTGCCCCGACACTTCAGGCTCCACCAGATCAGCCGGATCCCATGGTCCAAGTGACCGAGCAGCTCACTCAGCAGCCTGGGCCTGTCTCCTGTTCTGGGCCCCGCTCGCAACTAGCGGCTTTTTAGGTCATTCAGCCAACTGGCTGCAGTAACACACTCGAAAGAAGACTGTTGCCCCGAGAAGCCAGAGCCCCCCAGGTGCCTGCTTTTGGTTGTAGGAGATGCCGCCTAACCCTCACCTCAGGACAAAGATATCCACTGGGCCCCGGAAACGGCACTGAGGAAAGAGGTCTCCGAACTATTACTGGATTTACTTCCTGCCTCTGATGTGCAGAGGTCTTCCTAGTATGTCCAGGGGAGCTGCTGGTAGTGTCGTCCGGATCATGGACAAGTATGAAGTCTTGGGGAAGGGCATGGCAGTCGAGGTCCCCGGGAAGTAAGGATGGCATTGGGCTGGAGAGTCTGCGTCCCCCTGGCGTCAGACCGCGAAGTTGCCTCTGTGGCCTTGCGGCCGAGGGCACGCTGCTCGGGGGCCTTCCGGACAGGGGTGCAGAAACACGCAGTTTCCCGGCAGCAGCTGCCTTCTGGGTACCAGGTTTGTAGTAACGTCCCCAAGCAATGAATCTGCAGTCAGGCTGGCGGCTGCTGCTGGAGTCACCAGCTGGTTGAGCTAATGATGGTCCACAGTCACTCCCCAGGGCCCACCCACTCGGGCCAAAAGGGGAGCCGGCCAGGATGTGGTGGGGGTCACCGCTCCTGCACCTTCTGTGTCCTTGAGGGTGGCGCTCATGTCTGCGATCCCTCCAGGAGAACCTGCTGCTTTGGGCTTCGGGTTTCCCCAGCAGAGGCAGCTCTCGTGGCCCCACTTGGCCTTTCCTGCCCAACGAGCCCTCTCCGCAGGTCTGGGAACTGCTGTGGGGATTCAGCCAGCGGCTGGGGGTGTTGATTCTAATCAAGCATTCTGGACCTGGGGAGGTAAACACAGGATGGGGTCAGGGCCACGCCAGCCCCATGGGGAGACAGACACGGGCTAAAACCCGTGGGCCACCTGGCCTCCGAGAGCCCTCGCTCTGACTGGACCATCGCGGTAGTCTGTAACTGGCAGTGCACGGAAGCTCTGACTAGTCTCTTCTCCCCAGTGCACAATTACCCAGACGAGAACCCACAGATTCTTTTGGGGAAGACGGGGAGAAAGATTAATGGTATCAATTTTCAGTGGTGTACCAGGGTCCTTCCTCGAGCAGACCCTGTCATCCCCAGGCGTTTGGGGTCTGGAACTGACAGAAGGCCCGTGACTCTGTTTTTATGATTCAGGTCAAACTTTTCCTCACTTGACTTAGAACGTCTCTGCTGGAGGGTCAAGTGAGAATTCATTGTGCTTCCTGTGTGTTTCACATCCCCAGTGCTATGACCAACCAGCCATGATCAACCATGTGCCATGACCAACCAGCCACGATCAACCATGTGCCATGACCAACCAGCCATGGTCAGCCAGTCGGCACCGCAGGTCTCTGGGAGTCGGACGATTCTGACCACTGCCTCGGCTGGACTCTGCGGCCCCCTGGGAACCACGCCCACCTTGCTTTAGCAGGCGAGTGCCTCCCTCGGCCCCTGCCACCCTAGGATCCAAGTACTCCATTGGATTGAGGTTTCTCAGCTGAGTTGCTGTGGTCCCTGCTGCAGGGTCTGAGCTGCAGAGAGGGACCACAGAGCTCCTCAGGGCGCTAGGGTCCCCACAGTCTCGGTGGAAGGTACATCTTTTGGAGACTCTGTGTGTAGGTGAAGGGGTCTTAAATGACAGAGTCACTCCAGTATCCCCAACCCTTTGAACCCCTCTTTCTGCAGTGGACCAAGGCAGTTCAGGCATTTCTAACCCGCTCGCCACAGGCCACCTTTTGGTCCATGTTTCAACCACCCAGGCTGTCAGAACTGTCCCTAACCCAAGCTGCAACGTTAACACAGAGCCTCTGCTTGGTGAGCCCATGTCGACGGCTCCGGATTTGGCCTGACCCAATATTTCCCTTCGCTGTTATGCCACAGCCTTCACATCCATTCCTACATATTTCTGTGTATAAACTAGAAAACTGAAGTAGTTCTTCCGGGACGTAGCCCCCTTTCTCGTGGGTCACACAGGCCCCCATACTCGTGGGCCTGCTGAGACCTCTGATCACAGGTCTAGGAGCAGAGGGCGGTAGGAAGGATCACGGACATCGTCTTGGGGGGCAGCTGCCTCAGAAGGGCCACGGGGCCCTCAGGCAGTGCAGGGATTGGGGTGTTGCATTGGGTGAGAGCTGTGTGTGAGGGGCACAGGACTCTTCCCTGAGCATCAAACTCTTCGCCCTGGCCATGCTCCCAGAGCCCACTGGGTAGGGGTTCTTGAGTAAGTGTTTCCTAGGTTCTGTAGTGGGTGCACAAATCACATGATGACTTCATTACAGGAGAAGGAGTCTAATGAAATCAAGTCGCCTCCTGATTGACCTTGCCTATAGCATTTGGTGACCTTAGGTGCAAAGCTCTGGAAGCCACACCCGTGACCTGACCCTCCTCTGCCTTCACCCTGCACAGGTCCCAGCACCTGACCCTCCCTCGGCCCCTGCCCGAGTCTCCTCACCAAGGTCTCTGTGGTTTGCTAGGCACGTATGATCTAGCCCCTGGACCCTCCCCCAGGTCCCAGCACCCGCACTCCACATCCATTCCACGTGGGGCTCTGGGTGCCCTTCCCTGTCCAGCCTGCGAGCTGTGCTTCCCTGAGCCACAGGCCCAGGGAAGGTGGGGTCAACCAGGACTTCTGGCCGCCATGTCCACATGGACTGTAGACTCAGTGAGGGGACAGGAGGACACCCGTCTTCCAAGGCTTTGCCTGCATTTCCTGGTTCTGGGTGGGACCGCCCATCTAAACGGAGTCCCTGCTGCCCTTCGAGCAGGCAGCAGCCCGCTGTGGCCTCTTTGCAGAGTTGGGCGTTTGGGATGCAGGCCGACACTGCGTGGGTGGGAGCCAGGCCACAACTGAGGAGCCCAGAACATGGGTTTTCTACAGCGGTCCCTGCCTGGGCTGTCACTGAGGTGTGGCTCAGAACTGACCCAGCCAGGGCCTGGGCCCTGACCACTCCATCTCCCACCCCATCCCCGGCATGTGCGGCTTCCCCCAGGGCTGAGGCATGGCCAACACCTGTGGGGCATGAGAGGGGGGTGCTTGGGTGGGCATCACCCGGTGTGCCTGGCCCCGTCGTCCCCAGAGCCTCAGAGGGACCCACCTCTCCTTTTGCTGGGGCAAGGAAAGGGACTTCAACACCTCACTCGCTTGAAGGCCTGGAGCACCCCCGTTCCTGCTTCTGCTCTGGATGCCCAGGTTCCTGGACTCACGGGTGTTGACCGGCCATGGTGCGTAGGCACAGAGGCACAGGGGGCTGCAGAGGATTGCCCCCGCCCCCCTGCCCCTGCCGGCACCAGTGATACTGGCTGGGAATTCCAGCACAAGCAAGGTGCCAGCACCCTCCAGGGCCCCCTGCCTGAGACGGTGGTCTCTGGCACCACCAGTGAGTCCCCAGAGGGGCCGTGTTTCTTACACTGCATGTTGTGGAGACAACAGGGAAAGCGCAAACCCTCACCTCAGTGTGCTGAGGGGTCCCGTCTCCCCGTGTGCTCAGGGTACCAGCACAGTGTCTCTGTTCTTTTTTGTCCTGGCGGCTGGCGACTGCAGGTGTGCAGGGGCAAAGGGTCATGGCCTCTGCGACTTTCAAATGGTCAGATGGAAAATGTACACATGTGGGGCATCTGGGGGCTCAGTTGGTTAAGTGGCCGACGTTTGGTTCCGGCTCAGGTGATGATCTCAGGGTCACGAGATCAAGCCCTGCACTGCTGCACAGTGTGGGATCTGCTCAACCTTCTCTCCCTCTGCCCCCCCTACTCATGCATGCTTTCTCCATCTAAAATAAATCTTTAAAAAAATTATTAAAAAAAAAGAAAACGTGCAAATGTGTGCACACAGACACACAGAGAAGCACCAATTCTATTACTGCTGAGTTGGAGGGTCTCAGTGCCAGGGTCGCTGGACACTCACGCAGCCTCAGACTTGCCACGTGCCAGGCAGGGACAGGAAATGGTAATTGCCGTGTCAGACACTCCCCAGCCCTGAAGGCAGCGGGATGGAGTCCTTTCCTCAGAGGCTGGTTCAGCCATGCGGGCTCTGCTGGGAGGCACGGGGAGCACCTACTGGGAGGCACGGGGAGCACCTGTAGGGAGGCTCGGGGAGCACCCGCAGGGAGCCACGAGGAGCACCTACTGGGAGGCTCAGGGAGCACCTGCAGGGGGCTCAGGAGCATCTAAAGGGACCATATAAAGATGCACACATCTGACCAGCCGTACCAGATGCTCCATCACGTCCATGTCTCATACAAATTCACCTGCTACTGCAGTTGGTCCCTCCTGAGTCCACCTTGTGGAGGCTAGGGGGCCCTCTTTCCTGGTGGGCTGCTGCCTCGAGGGAATCTGGATGCAGAGGCACTTCCATTGTTGTGACCGCTGTGGGATCACCACGGGTCACCACCGTGGGGCCAGTGGTCTGTTCAGGGACAGCAGAGTGAGGTGCCGTCAAGATCTGAATGCCCCAAGTGGCTGTTGTCAACAGCAGTGGTGGCAGGGTGCACGGGTAATCCTATCACTCAGTCGCACCCCACAGCTGAGGCCCAGACCAACCCAGGGCGGTCACCACACACCTGGCCGGTCGGCTTGGACACACCCATGCCCAGCGCCTGGCCCCGTGGGCAACGGGTGGGGGTGGAGCCCCTCGTTCCCGCCCCAGCTGGCTGCCTACTTTCTCCCTCCTACCTTCCTCCGCACAGACAGCAGACTGTGCTGGCAAATTGGGTTAGGGAGGCATTTAGGTGAGGGTTACTGGGTTGAGGCTGGCTGGCTTGGTTTACGTCTAATTACACGTTACTCGTTGCAATTGCTAAACATAAATCGCAAGCGTTTGACCACAATTACAGTAATTATGTCCCTATGAGAAGGTCAGCAAAAATGACCTCAGAGGGGAAGTGGTGTGACAGCAGTGACTCGGGAGGCCGGGGGTCTGAGCGGGAAGGGCCCTGGGTCATGCTTGATCCTCCCTCCCTAGGCAGGTAGGGGGCTGGGGGTTTTCATATGGACGGCAAAGGGCAAGGTGGAGAGGGCGATCAGAGGAAGTTTCTGGAAGCTTCCAGCTGATTCTTCAGTGAGCAGAGTCAGGTGACAGGTCATTTGGAATAACAGAGCGACCCCACGACAGGGCAGAAAATAAAAGTGTTCACATGGTTTGATCATGCTAGTGGCTCAAAGAACTTGTGCCGCGGGGAGCACGCTGGGGAGCCGGCCCCCACAAGAAGGCCCGGACCCTGCCAAGAGCCAGGTTGGCAGCTTGACACCTGAGTCCAATCTACAGAGCCAGGCCTACCATGTCCACCTGGTGTAAGGCTTTGTGTGACGATATCATGAAGCTGACGTCACCCTGACCATTGAGACATCACCCGCTCGGCAAGTAACTGAGACCCAGAAAGAGACCCTGACCACACAGCCCCTGTGAGCCAGACCAGGGAGGAGCCACGTCTGACCCACCCACCACACCCGGCACCAGCACCCACCCTGACACTCAGAGACTGGGAGAGGGCATGCAGCCCCTCCAACCCCAGCCCCAGTGAGCGTTAGGCACACAGTCATAATCGTGGCCCTGGTCACACTGGAGGCCACCGCTGCTGCTGTAAGGTGTGGGGAGCTCTCTCTGCCTGGCCACGGCCTGCCTTCTGACACTGGCCCCCCGTCAGGGCCACTGCCCTGGAACTCATCACAGAAACAGGCCCAGGAGGCATCTGGTAAACATTTCTTGAGTGAAAGGCAGGTGACAAGTGAATGTTGATACAAACCCGAATCTGGGCCACAGACTTGGCCCACCGCGCACATGCTTTGTGGGGGGCCTGTGGGGTGGGGTGGGTGGCTACGTGGGAAAGCGACTGGCACCTGTCCTCCCTCATGATATTCCCCTCCTAGGGCACGCTGAGTTGTTGGGGGCTGCTGTCACCACTGAGCCCGTGACCGAGCCCTGCGCCCTGTTCCTCTGGTCACGGCAGGTACTGGGGCAGGAACGTGGGGGACCTTGGCGGCCATCACCTGGGGTGGGGCAGGGTCCCTTCACGAGCAGGTGCAAAGGGGCAGCTCTGCCTCTGTGACACCAGCAGGTGCTGGTCTTGCCTCCACCTGCCAACACTCCCTCCAGTGTCTGGAGGACAGAGAGGGCAGGAAGTCCCCAAGTGTTGTTCTGGATGCCACGATGCCCACTTCCTTCTTTCCTACTGTGGTGGGGCTCAGGTGCCTCTGTGGCCTCTTGCTGGGTTTAACTGGAGACATGCTCCCTGGGAAGTGACCCCCAGCCATCTGCGGGTGAGCTTGCTCCAAGATGCCTTTACTGCAGGGAGGACCCACGTTCCTGGCGGGCAAGGACCCTTCTGGTTCTGATTCAATCCCACAGGGGCTTCTTTGTTCCTGCCTGGGCCCCAGGGGGTGAAGTGGGGCAGGTGGTCCCTGGGAAGCCTCAGACAGTCATGGCCCACCTCACCCTTTGTCCCCAAGCCCAAAGCTGACATGCCCCCAGAGAGCCTGACACCACGGGCGCCAGGGACACATTTAGGGGACATTTCATCCCAGGATCAGGAGGGGTCAGAAGCCCCACTTTGCCAGGCACACATGTGCCCAGGAGGCCCTGAGAGTGGCGGAAGCCTAACCCTTCCCGGGAGCTGAGCAGAGACCCAGGAACCAGTTCTGCGGCCCGGGGCCCCACCCCACGGCTGCTGACTGGTGGCTCGTCAGCAGGAGGGAAATCTGGAAATTCCTGCTTCGGAGACCCTCAGGAATCTGGAGGCACCTGTGTCCCCAGAAGGGAGGGCCTGTCACAGAGCCTGAGGTCTGAGAGCAGCGAGGCCAGGCCCTTCCCAGACCCTGCTGGACCTGTCCAAGAGCACTGCCGGTGAGCAGCATTCCAGCAGCTCTTGTTTCCAATTAGTAGGCTCACTATTTTAGGGTTACAGAAAAACAGAGCAAAGAGTTCTGATGTACTTCCCCCACCCCCCATTATTAACATCTTGCATTAGCCTCTAGGGTTGTTATAATTGATTAGCTGATAGTGACATATTATTGATAAAAGGCTGCACTTTCAGTCTCGTGTGTTCTATGGATTTGACCACTGAACGTCCTGTAGGCACCACTGTATAGTCCTAGCTTTAGGGAAGCGGACCTGGGCACAGGTGGTCTGGCAGTCCTCCAGCTCACAGAGCCCTGAGCTAGGATGGGAACCAGTTCCACACTGCCCCAGAGATGGTCTCTGCCCATTGGTCCCATGAAGCCTTCTGAAATGTCCCTCAGGCCAGGAGCACTCAGTCTCAGCACCTGTAACATGAGGGGCTTAAAGCCTCCCTTGCCCCTGCCCCGGAGTGGACCTTGGACCCTGACAACCCTGTCCGGGCAGCTGCTTGACCACAGGCAGACCTCTCGGCACAAGGGGCTACAGAGCTGCGTGGACACGGCTGTGGGTGAGAGGTGGTTGCAGTTTCCAGATTCACAACCAGCAGGTTCCTCTACCCTGGGGCCCGGGGAGTGGTTTCACTTCACCCACTTGTCAGCACTTCTGCACCCAGGTACCTGCAGGGAAGGGGCCAGGGCACACACTCCAAGGGGGTGGGGGTGGGGTGAGGGCTGCAGGAGGCCCCCAAGCCTGGAATGGACTCCTCAGCCTCAAAACTGCCTGTGGGTCTTGGGGTGACACCCCTTATGCCTGGGCAGGACCCAAGGGCTTGACCTACCCAGTCCAGGGCTTCTCTAGATAGACCCCTCAACTGTAACCACCTTCAGGGGCTCTGACTCCTCCGCCCAGGGCTCCTGGCTGCTCTCAGTTCCAGCTGTTTGGGGGCCTGCAGATGAGACCTCTCCAGAGGGTGACAATTTCATCCCTCCATCCAAGGACATTTCTAACCCTCTGACCAGACCAGAAGGGTACGACGTACAGAGCAGCATGTGGAAGAGGTCCCTCCCCTCCCCAAAGCTCACTTGAAATTCCTCCTGAAATGTTTCTTGGCTGGACAAGGAATATGAAAACAAGGTCTGGTTTCTCCATCACTTGATGCTGTTTGAGGCTCTGGAGCTCAGACCAACACCAGAGCGTTGGAGAAAACAGAAAAGCCTGCTTTTGTGAGCACAGAGGTGGCTGCGTGGAACTCCATGGGTCCCTCCCTCTGCCCGGTAGACCCTCTTCACCGTTCCAGGATGATGACCAGGTAGGGTCGGAGACCTGGGAGTCCTCCACCCATCCTCTAACCAGACCCAGCCCTGACTCCTGACATCAGGCCCTCGAGCCAGAGGAGGACACCTTTCCCATCAGAGCTGGGGCTGCAGGCACTCCTCTTGTGTCCCTTACTGGACACTGGTGACCGCAGTGACTACCTGGTGAAGGAAGCCACCCTGATCACACTGTACCCACCAGCTGGGTGCTGCTAGGGCAGGGGTCTCAGCGCTAGATTTTGCACACAGGAGGCATCGGGCAGTATCTGGAGACCGTATGGGTTGCCAAACCTGTGTGTGGGGCGGGGGGCCCGGGGGGGGGGAGGTGGCGATGACATCTAGAACATAGCGGCCAGGATGCAGCTAAAATCCTACAATGCACCAGATGTCCCCAGGGGGAATCCAGCGTGAGGCTGGTGAAGCGGGTACTAACCAATCGGGGGTGGGGCTGGTGAGGACCAGCAGGCAGAGCTCCGCCATGACGCACAGGAGCGGTGGCCCGGAGCCCTCTGCGGAGAGGGTACTCCAGAGTCCACGGTGCGCTCAACAGTGAGTTGGCCCCATCGCCAGCCGCTGGGCTGAGCAGCTGGGCCTCCCCTGCCCCGTGGGTCGCCGAGCAGGACCAAGTCTGAACCTCTGCAAAGCACGCTCCGATTCTGCGTGGGTTCGGAAGCCAGGAACATCCCGGATGGGACACAGGTCACACAGCAGCGGCAAGGCCAGGCGCCGCCACCACAGCCCAGCGGCCATTCCCGGCTCAGTCTGCACGACGGGGTCACAGCACCGCGGCTGAGGACGGGTCGGCGGGCCGGGCGCCGGCTCGGGTCTGCGTGCGCTTGGGGTCCCGGCTTTCTTCGCCGTCCCTCATCGCAGCGGCCGGGACGCGCGGGCGCCCCGCCCTTCCCCCGCCGGGGCGCCTCGCGGATCCTTCTCCGGGTCCCGCGGGCCGCCTCCCCTCTCGGCGGGGCCGCCCCCCGACCCCCGGCCGGGCACGCAGGGCGCGGGGCGCGGAGCGCGCACTCGGGGCGGAGTTCCGGCGCGCGGGGCAGGCCCGGGGCGGGGGCGGGGGCGGAGCGGCCGGCGGGGCCGCCCCCCAGCTGAGCCGGGACCCGGACGGCCGACTCGCCTCCTTC
>JAHRIG010000102.1:72394-100418 GCA_020311275.1 Eira barbara | reverse complement strand
CCTACTGCCCAGGTAGGAACCCCCCAGTGCCTACTGCCCAGGTAGGACCGCCCCAGTGCCTGACTGCCCAGGTAGGAACCTCCCAGTGCCTACTGCCCAGGTAGGAACCCCCCAGTGCCTACTGCCCAGGAAGGCCCCTGCTGCACCCCCCCAGATGATCAACTAGGGCTCAAACTCAGGAAGGTGACGGTAAAAGCGACTGTAAGTCTCAGGACCTGAATGAAATTTTAACCGCAACCGTCTGTCTCTTGATCACCAGCTATAGGGTGGGTGGGAGAGCTGGGAGAGGGGACCCCAGCCTCACCCTGGGGGACCTAGAATAAACTCACAATAAAAACAAAATGTGAAAAAATCCAGTCACTGAATTCAGTGTTTCTGACTAGTGACCGCTGGCTGAGAGGAGGGTGTGTTAGGAACTTGTTAGCACCATGCGGGAGACGGGGGGGCAGCAGGGTCTGGGGATGCTGGCGTGTCCCTGCTCCCTGGGGTGCTTGCCTTTCATCAGGGGATGGGCCCCTAAGCCCTTAATGCTGGAGGAATGGGTACGTAATGTGGAATGTCAGCCATCTGGCCACGGTGACGTCTGCCAGGCCCAGCGGGCTCTCCGATGGCCGTGTGGCTCTGGGCTCGCTGCGGTGCTGACCCTGGTTGCAGCTGCGGGAGACTTTAGGGAGGCGGGTGGGCACCTGTGGTGTGCAGGTGTGCACGTGCCCTCAGGCCAGGCGCCCGGGGTGGGGGGGGGCCGCCCTCTCCCTCCCTGATGAGTCACAGCTTCTAGTTTGTGCTGACTTGAGAAAAGAGAGGCTCCCGGATGAGCCATGTGTGTGAGGTTCCCGGCCCTGGACGTTTCCGCTTGGGAGTGTTTGTAGTGAATGTGGTCGCTTAGTGGGCACTCGAGCTGAAAGTCAGCTTCCTGGTATGAGCCGAGCAGCTCTGGGAGCCAAGAAGAGGCCGGAGTGCAAAGGCAGACCGCTTCTCCAGGCGCAGAGCAAGGGGTGGGTGGTGGGAGGTGACCCCTGCCTGCGGGCTGGGGGACTTGGGACCCAGCACCACACTGCAGGCAGGGTGGGACTCGCTTCCCCCCACCCTGCCCTAGGCCCTCCTCCTTCTCCGGGGGCCTCACCAGGGCACCCAAGTCATGCTGCTCTGCACGGGTGCTGAAGAAATCTGGCAGGACACGAAAGGTGGGCACGTGGCCAGCCAGGCCACTAATGGATGAAGCTCTGGGGCCACACCCGGGACATGTGCTGAGGTCTTACAGGGGAACCCAGCCTGGGGGCCGTCCTCCCCAGAGTCCCAGCCTCCTTGGGAAAACGGGCACCGCCAGGAGCCCCCATTGTCCAGTAGGATTGGGCAGGATGGCTGAGGGTTGCACTGTCTGGGTCTAGGGGGCAGAGACAGACCTCCTTCTCCTTGGTTTGCCTGGGGCAGCCCAGGAGGACTTCTGGTTCCAGGCCGTTGCACGACTTCTCAGGCAGCTGAAGAGCAGGGCTCGCCGGCTTGGCTGCATCCATTGTGTGGGGTTGAGCTCTGGGCTCCAAGTGATGCCTGCCCAGAGCAGGCCTCTTGAGCAGATGAGGCGGGAAGGCGGTGGCGGTTTAGCCCCACAGCCAGAGGGGCGGGTGCCGGCTGTGAATGCACAGCAGTTACGCCCACGGAAACTGGGGAGCCTTGTGATGTGCGGGCAGCCTGGGTCCCCAGTTCCGATGGCTTCATCACTCCTCCCCTGTTGAAACCTGCTCTATTTGATGAGTTAGGGGGTGAATGATGCCGGGGGTGGGCCAGGTGGGTGCAGAGCCCTCCACTGGGGGGCCTCCCCGGCTCCGAGTTTGGTGGTGGCCCTGATGGGCTGGAATGAGCTGTGGGGAGTGAGTAGCAAAGTTCAGAAAAAGTGAAAGAAGCCTCACTATGTCCTGGGGACAGAAAAGGAGAGAGAACTGGACCTTTTCCCATGGATCACTTTGTTTCCTGCCTGGCTTCTCTGGCCACTGTAATTACTGGATAATTATTTCTCATGTTGCCCATCTCTGGCCTCCACCTGTGTCCTCACCAGGAAGAGGGAGGGATGGGAACAGGCCAGGAGGAGAAGCTGGTGGGATTGGAGTTCCCAGGGCACAAGAGATGGGACTTGGGGGCAGCCGACCAGCCCGGGCCAGGGCCCCTGGGGCCATCTCGGGGGACACCAGTGACAGGCTGCCGTGACAGTCCAAGGAGGCCCCAGAACCTTACCTGGGCCTCAGCTCCCACTGGCCCGGTTCCGGCTGTGTCCCCTTCCACCTGTCATGGGCCGCGCGAAGGCCCAGGTGGGTGTCCTGGGCACAGTTTTCGCTTTGGAAATTGCATGTGTCCCTGGGCAGTCCCACCTGCCAGAACAGTAGGTGGCCATCTGTGACTCTGTCCTTGGCGAGGGCCCCCCACCGTCCTCCCTGCCTGCACCCTGGCCCCCCTCACCTAGGCCCCTGTGGTAGCCCCCGCCTGTCTCCCGGACCCTGTGTTTCCCGTCTTCGGTTCATTTTGTGCGCATTCTGGGGTGATCTCCCTGAGATGCCCATCCTCAGCCACCCCCTCTCCAAGAACTGTAAGCCCAGCTGGGCTGCCTCCCTCTGCCCCATGTGCCCTGCGAGGAAACGAGATTCGATGTGTCTGAAACCAGCGCCTTCCAGAGCCTTTAGGAGCACAGCTCCGATGCATAATTGTTTCCAGGTTGCTTCTCTGGGCGTCCGCAGACTGGGTTTTCCAAGACGGTGACCTATGCTTCGTAAAACTCAGAATTACGAGGCGAGTCTGCAGGGGGACTCTGTTAGCACAGCTGGGGTGGCACTGGCTGACCAAGGCTTCCGGGGGGAGTCCTGCAGCCGGCCAGCCGCCCTCCCCTCGGCTGGGCATCAGCGCACCTGTGGTTCCAGGGGTGTGAGCAGGGCGGGCGCACAGGACGGGCTCCTTGGCCGTTTGCGGGGTCCCAGTGCCTGTGTCCACAGAGACCTGGTGACTTGTGCACAGCCAGGCCGGGGATCTGAACCCGGGCTGTGGCCTGGGCCTCTCACTGCCCACGGCTGCCTCTGTGGCCTGTCTGAGATGTGTCTCTGGAGTGCTTGTGTGGACCCTTGCCTCATGCCCAGCCTCGCTTGGCACATGGTGTGCCGGGCCCCTCCCTTCTGGGTGACTGCTCTGGGAGGGGTCCCCATAGGCGGGCTGTGGCCACCTCAGGATGGACTGCTGACCTGCCTTTTCCCACCTGCAGGGGTGCCCAGGGCTGGGTCTCTGACCCCTGGGGCACAAACATCCATCCCCACCCAGAGCAGGACTGCGAGGGCCAGCGCTCGGAGACTCAGAGAGACCCTGCGCTGCCCCGAGGAGCATAGAACCTGCTGGCTCACACCCTGGGCCCCGGAGGGCCTCTCTGAGCTCCGGCTCCTCAGTGCCTGGCCCTGCCCCTTGCTGCTCGTCCAGGTCCGGGTTCATGAGGGTGACCGGTCAGTGTGCGGACAGGGTTAGCTTTGGCCGGGCCCAGCAAGGGCCAGCGCCACGGATGTCCTGGGGTCTTGTTCCAGCAAGACCTCATGCTAACCCTTCCCCGAGTGGGAGAATCTGTGCCAAACCCAAGGGACTCCGCATCTGCGTTAGAGGCCTTGAAAGGTGCAGTGAGGGCCAGAGTTTGCATCCTCCCAAGTCCAGTGCTGAGTTAGGAGTGGGGCCATGGTCTCGGGGAGGGTTGCCAGCGTGGGAGGCGCTGCCCCCCCCAGTCTGTCTGGAGCTTCACCCCAGGAGGAAGTGAGGGTGAAGCGTGGGGTGTGGACCAGGCTGGGGCCGAAGTTCACAGGCCGAGGCCTGGCTTGGCTGGAGGACGCACCCGGGCTGCCGGGTTCGGGGCTTCTGTGAAGTGGGCCTGCCGTGGTCGGCGTTTGCAGGCAGGGGCGTGTCGGAGGGCCCGGCGGTGTCTGGGGGAGGGCTGTGCGGAGGTGGAGGCTCGCTGGCCCGGGAATCCCACAGCATGTGCAGGTGGCAGCGTCCCCCCATGCTCACAGACACCTTCCGCAGCCTCAGTGGTCCTCCTAGGCAGTGCCCTGAGCCTCCAGTCTTGGCAGCAGACGGGGGCCTGGGGAGCAGGTGATGTGTGAGTGGCCGGTCACAGCATTTTGGGGTGCCGGTGTGGAGGCTGGAATGAAGGAGACTTCCGCTGGGCTGGTGTAGGGCTGCAGTTTCAGACCAGCTCAGGTTGGTTTCCCGTGGGGCACGGGCAGGCCAAGTGGGGACCAGCACCGAGGCCAGCCGCCCTCAGGGTACGTGCCCTTCACAGCCACATCTGGAGCTGGAGGTGTCTGCTGGGTCGGTCAGCCCCCCACTGCGTGGCCGAGGTTCGGGTTCTCTGTCCTGCCCTGAGCTCAGAGCTCTTACGGGACCTGGCAAGCTCATACAGGGGCCCTTGTCCCGCAGACCCCACTCCTGACCCTGCTCTCTGCCCGCAGCCCCGTGCCGCCCATGCGGGAATGCTGAGGTACTGTTGGCCGTCTGCACCAGCGACTTCGGTAAGTGTCCTCACACCCCACTACGTGTAGGGAGCTCCACCTGAGCCTGGAGGACCTTCCAGGGCTCTCTTCCTGGGCAGGAGAGTGACTCTCTGTACCCCAGGGGAGGGGCCTGTCCGTAAGGCCGGGAGAGGGTCAGGAATCCCATGTAAGGTGGTCACCGAGCATTTTCCTCCAAACACGGATGCTAGCCTCACCTCAGAGCCCTGTTCTCTTCTGGGTCCCCTGCAGATTCTGTAGCAGGAGTTCCTAGCCCTGGGGGTCCCGGGAGCCTGGCGGGGGCAGGGGGCAGGGGCTGAGGTCAGGGACTCCACTGCCCACTTGCGACAGCGGCATCAGCGCTCTCAGGCAGAGGATGGAAGCCGTCTGCTGCATGCGGTGCTGGGACTGGACAGGAAGCCAGCCCAGCAGGGCCTGGCTCCGAGCACTCCCGACCTCAAGGACACGTGTGCGGTCCTGCATAGCGAGGGTTGGGGCTGGGCAGGGTCCTGGGTGAGGGCCGGCTCTGCCAGCCCCTGCCCACCACCTCCTCCCCTCCGAGCTCCACCGCGCTGCCCCACCATGCTGCCCCACCATGATTCAGAGCCGCTGCAGGTCCCGTGTGCTAACTGGGGTCACCTGTCTTGTTCCAGCTTGAAAGGGTGACGCACGGGTGGTTTCTAGCTCGTTTCTCCCACTTGCGTGGCTGGGGACAAATATCTTTACCCGCGACAGGGTCAGGGACAGCCCCTCCGGCCCTCTTGCGTGTGAATTGTTCTTTTTAATGGGGTTTCCGGAGCGTAGGACCCGGGGTTGGCCCTGGCGCAGATGCCCCCGGTGACCCACTGACCCCCGTGTCCTTGCCTCTGCAGTCGTCCGAGGCTCTATCCAGAACGTCACTCATGCCCCAGAGCAGCAGGAGTCCGCCATCCACCTGCACGTGAGCCGGCTCTACCGGCAGAAGAGCAAGGTTTTCTGGCCGGCTCCGGAGGGTGGCGGCTGGCGGGGCCGCGTGCTCACGCTGCTGGAGTGCGGCGTGCGGCCGGGACGCGGGGACTTCCTCTTCACCGGCCACATGCGCTTTGGGGAGGCCCGGCTTGGCTGTGCCCCGCGCTTCAGGGACTTCCAGAGGCTGTACCGGGACGCTGAGGAGAGGGGCCTGAACCCCTGTGAGATGGGCATGGAGTGATGGGGGCATAGGGTGCACGGATCGAGGCTCCTGGGGCTCAGGCCGCAGGGGCACACGCCACGAGGTCCCAGCCAAGGGCTCCCTGACTGATGGGAAGTGTTGTAAAATGCAAACTAAGTTATTATATTTTTTTTAAAAAAAGAAAAGTCCATAGGAAACAAACTCCAGAGTCTTAAAATGCCTTGTGTGCCATTTCATACCGTTTTTCAAAGCACCTGACGTCCTTGCGCTCCGCTGGTATGCCCGGAGCCCACGGAGGACGTCTGGCGCCGGGCTTTGCACACCGCCTGCGTACCGATCAGAGTTGTTTGTTTCTTGTGATGGAAACTGACGGAGCCAAATACGTATTTCTTGTTTTGTTTTTGCTTTTCAAAGAATGTGCTTTACTGGCCGTGGTCACTTTTGGGCTGCAGGCTGTTTCCCATTCCAGAGAATAAAGACCAGCGTCTGATGGAACCGTGGTGCGTGGTCCGCAGCCCAGGGCGGGTGTGCATGGCCCCAGACTGGGGTCAGGGCCTCTCTTGGGGGCAGCTCACCCGAGGAAGCCCCGCAGCCTTGTTATGGGGTCTCCTATGGGGTCAGGGCCTGTCCTGGGGGCAGCACACCCGAGAGAGCCCCGCAGCCCTGTTGTGGGGTCTGCCGTGGGGTCAGGGCCTGTCCTGGGGGCAGCACACCCGAGGGAGCCCTGCAGCCCTGTTGTGGGGTCTGCTGTGGGGTCAGGGCCTGTCCTGGGGCCAGCACACCGGAGGGAGACCCCGCGGCCCTGTTGCTCCCGGCCCTTCATTCCGGGCCGACTCTAAGTGAGGCTGTTACTCTCGTGCCTCAGAAAACACCACCGTGCTCAGCCTCGGCTGCCCCTTCCACCTCTGTCCGCTTTAGCATCGGCCCTCCCGTTCCCGGTAGCCCAGATCCTGCCCTTCGACGGCAGCTTCCCCCGAACGCCCCGGGCCACGACCAGTCTGGGCACCGGGGAGCTGGTCGGCACTGGGTGACCTCCACACGCTGGAGCATGAGCAGGTCCCCAGCAGCCGCTGTAACGAACGCCCACAGACTGAGGCTTAGCCCCAAGTCGTTCCGGAGGCCAGAGTACAAAAACAAGGTGTGGGCAGGCCCAGGCTCCCTCTGAAGGCTCTAGGGGAGGAGGAGGTTTCTGGTGGCTGCCGACAGTCCTCGGCCTGTGGAAGCGTGTTTCCGGGCTCTGCCTCCTTCTGCCGTCTGTGTGTCTGTGTTTGAGTCCCTCCTGTCACAGGGATGCTAGTTACAAGGACCAGTGTGGCCTTGTCTTAAGTGATTACACCTGCAAAGACCCTATTTCCAAATAAGTTCACAGTCACAGGTTCTAAGAAGATGGGACTTTGGGAGGACACTACTCACCCTCTAGGGGTCACTGGGGAATCAGGTAATCAGACCCAAGGCTGCATCCACATCTGTGAATCAGGTGACTAACCCAAGCAGCTGCTGAGACTGGAGGGGGCTCCGGGAGAGGACACTGCACAGCGAGGAGCACGCCAGCTGCACCCAAGCCTCAGGCACGCTGTGCGGCCACAGGTAGGTGCCCTGTGCTAGCTCAGGTGTGGCCCGCGTCAGGTAGGTGTGGCCTGCATCAGTGTGGCCTGGCTCAGGCACGTGCTGACTCAGGTCTGTGGGCTCCTGCAGGTCACAACAAGAAGCAGGTGCTCCACACCTGCACAGCAGGAAGCAGGGCGATCACCTGAAGCAGCAGGGGTGGTGATGGGAACAGGTCCTACCGCGGCTGGTAATTGCCGTGTTTATGCCTGGAGCAGGTGCGCCAGGGCCGCAGCGAACCTGCGGCTGGGTTCACGCTGTAGGGTTTTCTGGGTGTTGACTCTGACCCGGGAGGATGCGGTGGGGCATGCAGGTGCTGCAGAACGAGAATGTCGGGCTTGGGTTTCGGTTTTAGGGCTGGCACTCTTCCTTCTGTCAGTTCGGGGACCCTGGGAGGACCCGGGGACCTGACCCCCATGGGCGGACGTCAGGGGTGGACAGCAGCTCCCACTGCCCGTGAGGCTTGAGCTCTTCACGGAGAGTCACAGTGGCGGCCAGTGAGAGCTGGCCTGGGGGAGAAGTCTTCTGGATGGGGGTCCGGAGGGAGAGCAGGGCCAGCGGGTGGGAAGTGTCCTCCCTGGGCTGTGCCTCTGTTCCCAGGGTGGCACCGGTGTAGGGGAGAGGGTGGGGTTTGCACAGCATGGGAGCCCGAGACCACGTGGAGCAGCCCCCAGTCCAAGGCTGCTTGGTGGCTGGAGGGGCGGGCCATTTCTGAGAGCCCTGCCCTCCTGCTACTCAGAGCCCCCTGTGGACATCTGAGGCCACCACGTGCCCGAGCCTGCTCTGGGATCCTGGAATTCCTGCTCTCCCACGTCCATCCTCGGGGAGGTCCCACACCGTGGAGCCCCGACGGGCCAGGCGAGGCACTTGGAGGGTCTCCAGAGGGTCCTTCTGGCTGCCCAGTGTCTCTGTCTTGGCTGTGGTTGGTCCAGGCCACTGTGTGGGACGGAGCCGTGGGCACCCTTCTTCAGCTCTGTCCAGAGGTCGAAGGAGAGGTGTGACCCAGGCCCGTCTTGCCCCGTCAAGCTTCACCCCCAGCGTCTCCCGGGCCGTCACGTGCCCTTGCTCTAAGGAGAAGCCGGGCCTCCCAGCACAGCAAAGGGTCTGCCTGCTCCTCTCTTCTTCCTTCCACTGCTGGGCTTGTAGGGAACCTTCACCTCCTCCTTGTACATTTCCCCAGAGAGCCACATGTCCCAGGACACCGCTGCCCCCCAAAGTCGGCCGGGACCCCGGCATGGCCCCGTATGTGCCTCCTCCTCCTAGCAGGCCCCGGTGTCCCTCAGTAGTGTGGCAGGCCCCCAGTGGCACTGGACACCCTTTCTTAGCACTTTTCTCGAACATGCTGGTGGCAGGAGCCCAGGTCTGCGCCTGTCTAATGACACCGAGATCAAGAAAAACAGATGCTTTCTGAGCTGCTCTGTGGACCACAGTATCTGCGGGCAGCAGGCTCTTGTGTTTACAGACTGCCCACTGTGCCTGAGTGTTTCTCCTTCCCTCCTCTGCCACCCCAGATGGGACACACAGGGATAGCTTCAGACCTCTCCTCCTGCTGGTTGGGGCTCCACAAGGGCTCTCCGGCCCCGGTGCCCCAATGCTCGATCCACCCCGTCCCCCATCTGGGCTGCTTGGGAAGTCAGGCTGGCCCTGTGGCCTCCAGCTGGGGTGGAGGGGTCACGTCCTGGGCCTTGTTTTGGGCATCTGGGTGCCTGTCCGGAGGAGCTGGGCTGGGACGGACTGCAGCTGTGGGGGTCACGTGCTCAGTTCAGGTCTAGCCACGGCTCACACCTGCCCAGGCAGCCCTGTGAGACCCAGGGGAAGCTCCAGAGTGCCACGTGCAGGTGCCCCTGCCCTGGCCTCTGGTGGTGCGCTGGACCTCCCGGTGAGGGTCCCCAGCAGACCACCCACACCAGGCTGGCCGGCCTGACGCACCCTGTCGGCTCTGGGTGAGACTGGAGGCTTGAGTCAGCTGCCCCCTGGGGCTGCACGTCCAGCCCCCGCACAGGGACCCTGCCCTCTGGAGTGGGCGGGTGTGAGTCACACTGGTGAGAGTGGCTGCCAGGGCCCAGGGGTGGAGAGCTGGCTGGGTGGGGCAGCTCTGGTCGTCGCCGCTGCCTGGCCTCGGCCTCGGGAAGGCAGGGGTCTGAGGGGGCAGGGCAGAGGAGCCTGCGGTGGCCCCAGGGTGGGAGGGGCAGGGGGCCAGGGGAAGAGACGGCACCATGTGACGCGTTCACAAAGCTTTCAGCAAATCTCTCTTGCTTTCTGCTGTCGTTTGGCCCATGGGACTGAAGAACGGGGTCTTGGGTTGGTGATTCATATTCCTTGGATCCCTTGCTGGAATGGCCCTGTTTCCACGTATGTGCTCCCGTCTCTTCTGTCATCTGATTACGTCTTTACCCATGGTGGTCAGCGGAACACTGGCCTCCAAAGAGGTCCTTGTCCTCACCCTTGCAGCCAACGGAGAGGCTCCTTCATGCGGCAAAGCGGAACTGAAGTCGTAGAGTTAAAGGCGCGGGTGCGATGGGGACATCCTTCCGGATCGTCTGCGGGCCCTAGTGTCATCGGGGGTCCTCGAAAGTGGGAGAGGGACATGGAAGAGAGAGAACCAGGAGACGTGCTTGAGAGGGACGCGGCTGGAAGCCGCCGGCTGTGTGGATCTGCGTTCGCCTGGGGCCTCCAGAGCCGACCCGCGCCGGCCCACGGCCGGACCTCAGGCCCGCGTGGGTCTTGTGGGACCGGAGCCTACAGAGCCGTGTGATAATAAACTTGGGCTGTTTCAAGCCATGATGAGTCTGTGGTTTGTTACAGTAGCCGGGGGAAACACAGCTATGTCCCTTCTCGCCTACGGTCCCCGTGGGTCCCGGGAGCTTGTGGCCCCCCCAGAGTCACACGTGAGGGGCTGGGCCACGTGTCTGCTTTCTTAGGACACGGGCTCCTCACTTCCATCAACATCTCAGAGTCGGGAACATGACTGCACGTGGGTGGGGAGTTGGGGCCTGTGTGCTTTCTCTGATTGATCTCCCGGGGACTGGGCTCCCCCCACCCGCCGTCTCCCCGTCTTTCCCTCTGTCTCCATCTCTCCGTGCCCCTCCCTGTGTCTCAGGTCCCTCTTCCTCTTTGCTCAGCTGCTGCCCCCCCTCCCCCTGCCGGGAGCGGCCTGCTTGCAGGAGCGGTGCCTACTCTGCCCAGAGCCGTGCCCGTCCACACCAGGGCTCGCCTGCCTGAAGTCACCTTCTCCATCCGGACATGTGGTCGGAGTCCTCAGGCACTCACTGGTCAGTAGCCCCGCCCCGGCCCACCTGTGGCCTCCCCCTCCAGCGCCTGAGACCCTCTTCCTGGTGGCCCCTTGTGGCTCCTGCCTATGCCAAGAGGCTCCCGGGCCTGCCTGTTGCTCTCTGGTCTGCAAGACACACCCTAGATCTGCGGATCCCCTTCCCCTGTGGCTGGACAGTAGGACCTTGCCCATCACCCTTGGGTGCCCACTCTGCCTTGCATTCAGCCATGCCCAGGCTGCCGGGGCTCTGTTTGTTGGCACCTGACACAGACACGCCAGGAGGCGTCCAGCGGAGGGGGACGGCCGGGCCAGAGCAGCCACACAGGGGCAGGTGCAGCCACAGCCCCGAGGGGCCAGGCCTGGGCTCCCTGGGTCCTTGCTGGCCCGTTAGGGACCACTCCCTAAGGGCGGTACTTGCTTGGTCCTAGCTGGTTTTGTTCTTGCAGAGCTCCCCCCAACCCACAGTGAGGACACTGGGGCTCAGAGTCAACTCCCCTTCCAGAGAGCTCTCCTCAGAAGAACCGCTGGGCTGCTCTGCCCAGGACACCCTGCATCCCCCTCCCCAATGTGCACCCAGTGCTGACGAGACCCTTTCAGGATGGGGCCCCTCGGGTCGGCCCTCAGGCCTTTGTCCCTACCACCCGTCCCTCCTGTCTGCTGTGCTCAGGGCGCAGGAGGCTGGGCGAGGGTTCCCAAGCGGGTCTGTCCCCAGTGGCCCCTATGGCCCTCGGTATTTTGAGGACGAGGTGGACGTGTCAGTGCCACAGTCTTGGTTTCTCAGGCCCCCAGTCGGGGCCACGGTCCACCTGAGCAGACAATCCCTTCATGGATAAAGGGCTGCGTGTGGAGATGGGTGTGCGCTGGGGACTGTGGTCTGCGTGCTGCACGTGGGAGCCCTGGGTCCTCCCCGGAGCCCCGCTGAGCAGCTTTCTCCCGAGTCCTGTCCTTCACACACCCCAGGGCCTGGGCGCTGCGGGTCTGCCCACGGGGTCCGGGCGCCAGGGCTCGCCAGGTGAGCACGTGGCCTGGGCCCAGAAGCCCAGGTTTTCACCCCAGAGCATGAGTTGCCGAGAAGATACACCTGATTACTGCCAGGATTTGCATCTGAAGCCAGCGGCCTGCAGCCCCAGCTGCTTTCGGAAAGAAAGCCAGAGAACCTCAGGCCAGGCTTTGAAATGCCCAGGCTCCTGGATGTCCACATGAGAGCAACTTTCTGGTTGTCCTCATGGGAGTGAGGGCCTTTACTCCAGCAGGTGGCAAACATCAGGACACATGTAGCTGGCGTGGTAGTGCCCACAGCCACTCAGGTAAGGCCATGGCCAGGCCATTCAACCTTACCCTGGGAAGGGGGTAAAAAGGAGGCAGAGACGGTGGAGCCCAAAGAGGGACACACACATGCGGTGCTCGCACACACCTGCACTCACAAGTTACATGTGCTCCCGCACACATGCTCGCACACTTGCGCACACACGGGCACTCTCAAACGTACATGCGCTCACACATGTGTTCACACATGCACACTGGCCCCCGCACTCACACATGCATGTGCTTACACACATGCACACATGCTCACACCATGTTCTCACACAGAACACTCAGACATACACGTGTCCGCACACACACATGCTCGTGCAAACACACGTGTGCTGGTGCATGCACACTCACACACGCACCCGTGCTTGAACACATGTACATATGCACTCACAGTGACCCTGACCCTGACCCTGACCCTCTATCTGACAGAGTGGGGGAGGCCCCAGACCTGAGTTTGCAGGACGGGCCTTGGCCGTGCTGGGCCCCCTGTGCCAGCGGTTTGGGAATGAACACCCTCCCAGATGGAGACCGAAGAGTGGGGTCTGTGTGTATGTCTGTGGGTGTCCATGTTCGTGCAAGATGAGGAGGTTGGCCAGGGCGGAGTCCTGCCTCACCGACCCAGGGTCCCTGTGACCTCGCTCCTGCCAGGTCACATCCAGTGTCCTTGCGAGCACTGTGTCCTTGTCCTCGTCCCTAAGCAGAGACAGTTGCACAAGCCCTGTAGCCCTTGCTGGCTCTGCCCCTTGGGTTCTGGAAGGAAAGCTGGCTGCAGGGAGGGCCTGGCACCCCATAGCACCCCGTGGCTGAGTGTCCAGTGGGGGCTGAGTGCCAGGTTCCCAGACGCTCGTGGGGAAGACAGGGGCCAAGTCTGGCCCGGGGAGAAGACCGGTGTGTCCCACGGGTGGGGGCTGGGACTCCCTCGTTAGGGCTGCAGCTGACACGAGGCGTCCATCTTACTAATTGATTAAAGTGTTGGGTTCAGGCCTGTGTTGTGGGAACCGGCCCGAGAGGCTGTCAGGGTAAGATGTGGGGCAGCTCTCTGCGTGGGCAGTGACTCTGGGCGTCCCATGGCTGGGAACCACATTAATCAGGGAGATCAGTCGTGCTGCCCCCTCTCCAGCTGCTTTGTGTGGTCGTGACTGGGGAGATCCCAGGGGGACTTTGAGACCCTGGGGTTCTGAGCTGCCGTCCCTTGTCATGTGTGCTGGGTGAGGGCCTGCTGTGTGTGACGCCCCAAGGCCCTGCTTGCTCGCTGACTCTGTTCCCGCTCGCAGGTGCTGAAGTGCCGGGAAGAGAAGGCAACAGGGAGTGTAACCTGTGGGGTCAGTCCTGAGCACAGGCCCAGGAAAGCAGGCCTGGGGCTGCCGGGAGTCCTCCTGGGGAGGGAAAGCTGCGGAAGCCCTGGTGCCATGAACACCCCCACCCCGTCCCTGCCCCCCAGGTACCATCCCCTTCCCACCAGGACCCCGTCAGCCCCAGATGCCAGATGTGGGTGCCTCCAGTCTCGGAAGGAGGGCAGGGCCTCGGTTCCCAGAGCAGCACAGGGGCCTGGCACAAAGCAGACGCACAGAAGGACCACCTGGGCTGGGGCCCCGGCTCAGTCACAGGTGGACGTGGGGAGCAGATCAGGTCTGGGGCCGGGGACAGACTCAGAACAGCACAGGGCTGCGAGGGGCTGCAGGGCTGGAAACAGGGCTGTTCAGGGATCACAGGCCCCCTTGCAGGAGCCGCAGGAGTGGGGGGGCTGTTGAGCACATGTGGGATTCGGTGTCAACACTGGCCATTGTGTGCTGCCCCCGGCGGGTGGCGAGGTTTGGTGCATATCCCCGCGGTGAGGTCACGAATGCCGGGGGCTTTGGAATTCCGTCTTCAGAAGCATTTTGCTTACCAAGCCACATACTTCCTAGTCATCAATTCGATCAGGGGCGAGAAGAAAAAATGCTAAAAAAAACAAAACACAAAACACCCCTGAGGGCTCTGCGCGAGGGGAGGGAGGGGAGGGCAGATAAATGGGGCCGGAGGGCGGTGGGCATCGGGGGCCTGTGCTCGTCCGCCTGAGATTCTGAGTTTGTTCCGGGTCGTCCTCCGCACCCCACGCCCGAGGGGCCTCCAGGCTCTGAGCGTCAGATCCCCCAGCCCGGCCCAAGGCCTCCGTGCTCCTGTGCACCAAGGGCTGGGGGCGGTGGGAGAGAGGCGCCCTCGTGGTCCTCAACCCCGCCCAACCCTGGCACAGAGCACGGGGCCCTCTGCCCAGCTCTAGCTCAGAAAGAGCAAAGGCCCCTTGCTTTCCCCTTTTAGCTCTGCTGAGTGGACTAAAGTGTCCGAAAAGGAGCTCTATTGAAAACAGAGGGAAATGAAAATACAGATGGTATAGAAATAGGCCAGGCCACGGGTCAGTGTGTCCACCTACGGGGTGTGCGGCTCCTGTGGCCCTGAGGCCCCATGGTCCCCGGGGCAGTGACTGGGGTCTGAGGCAGGTCAGGGCAGGAAGACTGACTGGCAAGGGCCGTTGCGTCTGAGGCGGGTGGGGGCTTGGAAGACCCCTGAGGAGAAGCTCATGAAGGGGCGGGTATTCGGTCAGGGCCCGGTCAGGGGCCGCGGGCAGCAGCCTCCCGCCCGCCCAGCATCCCCTCCAGCCCAACCTCAGGGGCAGCAGGGAGGAAAACGGGCCGGGCCAGCACCCTCTGTCCCCACCACTCCCGGCTTCCGGAGGCCACGCAAGCACCGCCACCTGTGCCAGCTTCAAGGGTTCCTGTCTGCGAGGCTCTGCCCACAGGGTTAGGTGGGGACCCCACACTTCCAGGACGGCCCCCTCCGTGCCCATTTGGCCCCAACACTGCTCCGTGCAAGCCCACCTGAGCCTGGGCTGGGCTCCACCGTCTTATCTCATGCAGGGGCTTCTGTGTTCTGACCCTGCAGGGTGTGTGGTGGTTGGGGACAGGGGGATGGGGGGCTGGTCCCGGCTCTCACAGGGGCTTGTCTGGCCCTCCAAACCAGTGGTCTGCAGTCCTCAGTCCTGCTCATTTGGCTTGCCGCTGGGCTGGGTGTCCTGGGGCTGCTGATCTGTGCCTGCCCCTTGGAGGGGTCTCCAGTGGTGGGAGGGGGCGGGGGCCGAGGGCTGCCTTCTTGGGGTGCCTATCAGAGGTGAAGCCGCTTGACAAAAATCCTCTCTGTGGCCTGATCTAGGCCCAGGATCCCAGGAAGAGGGGATGGCTGGAAGGAGATGAGGTCTGGCTGGGGTCCCGCTTAGCTTCATCCCGGGACCCCACGGCCTTCCCTCGGGGGTCTGCTGCTCTCTTCCCCCCATCCCCACCTCCTTGGCCGGTTCTCCACGGGTTCAGTATGCCCGTCCCTTCCAGTGCCCGGCAGTGTGAAGGCCCGAGTCGAAGGGGTAGTTCTGTGGTGGTGCAGGCTTGGTGGGGGGAGGGTGGTCTGAACCCACTCCGGTTAGGACAGGCTAAGTCGTGCAAGCAAAGTTGAGGGGTGGGTAAAGCCCACTGGCCTCAGGATGGCTCCCAGAGGTGCCTGCCTGCCAGCCTCACATTTAGGGCTCTCTGGGCTGACCCCTGCTCCTCACAGTAGGACAGGTCCCCTGGCACAGCTGGGCCCAGTCCCTCGGGAGGCCCTGGGAACCATCTATGGTTTAAACTGTCACTAGGCACATCTGCCTTCATGTGGATAACAAAGAACCAGAGGGCAAACCCACATGGGGAGGGGAGAGGTGTGGGTGGGCATCCCTCCCCTCGCCCAGGGCTTCCCCTGCAGACACCATGGCCTCCAAGAACAAAGACCTGAGTGGGCATGCCATTTTCCTGCTCCAACATTGTACCTGCATGTCTCCTCTGCTGGCTGGGTTTCTGTGAAGGTTTTCCCGTGTGATCGGCAGTTCAGATCCGGTCTCCGGGCCTGGCCAGCTCGAGGGGCTCCAGCAGCAGGTGCCCACCCAGCCATAGCAGCCAGAGCGGGGCAAGGGGACTTCCAGGGCAAGCAGAGAGTGGCCAGTGGTGTGATGGGCTCCCCGGGCAATGCCCGCCGCAGCCCCCAAAGCAGGTGTCCTGATATGACTGGCACGTGGTGTGACCTTCATCCATGATGCTGGGGGCAGTGTTGGGGATGGGCCGCCCCTGCTGGGGGTGGTCTGGGTGTGGCTCTGGACCTTAGGTCACTGAGGTGCCACGGGAGTACCAGCAGCCCGGGAGGCCCACGGGGGAGTGTTTGGGCTGCTGCACGGCCTACAAGGTCCCGTACCCATGGTCCCCTTTCCAATGCGGCCACGTGTCCAGCTTCAGGGGAGCCCAGGCTCGTGCTGTCCTTAAAGCCTAGGCAGGGGTCTCTCGTGGGCTTGGGGGCCACATACAGATGCCAAGTCCAGAACAGAACCCAGGCTCCACGGGTCCTGCTAGGGACAACTGTGGCTGGTCCTCTCTCCTGGAGGGAGACCAGACTGGCTGCCTCCAGTGGGGTAGGGGTCTCCTCAGGGCTGTGCCCCTCCCCGGGAGCTCCTTCACCCACCCCGGCCTCTCCTGAAGGACCCCAAGTGCAGCCAAGCAGTGCCCACGCTGGAGGGAGGCTGGTACCTGGGGAGGGGATGCCCCGCCCTTGGTGCTGTTCATGGCCCAGGAAGCCTGGCCCATCTGCGCCTCAGTCTCCCTGATTTCTGTGGGTGCGACCTGGGATCAGCACTGGTCACTTGGGTCCCAGGCAGTCTCTTCTGTTTGCCCTCTGGCTGTCCCAGGAGGGCTGGTTTCTGGGGGCCTGGGAGGGCAGCCTATGTGAAAGAGAACAGGGGAAGGTCCCACGCCTTCCCCCGGGCCGTCCTCAGGGCAGTGGACCCCTCCGAGGCCACACAAAGGAACTGTCCGTAATGAAAACCCCGTGACCTCTGCCCCCTGCCCCCCACTAGGTGTGAGAGGGGGCAGCTGTCCCTCTCCAGCTCCCGGCCGCCAAATACCCACCATATTAGCATTTGACGTAGAGTCAAGGAAAACAGGCAGGACGCGTGTGGACTGCACATGTGTGAGCCATTAGCGTCTTCGGGTTATGAGCTTATAAAACTGCACACCCCGAGGTGAGAGCTGGCGCCTCTCCTGAGCCGAGGGCGGGATGAAGGGTCAGAGCAGCCCTTGGCCAGCCCCTCCTTCCAGCCCACGGGTGGAAGCCCTCTTCTAGGGCCCGGGCTCCCAGGAGACGGGTTTCTGCCTCCATGCGTGCAGAAGAGGTTGAGACGGAAATGAGGGGCTCGGCCGGCGTTTGCTGGGGAGGCGGCGGCCGGCGAGTCGTGGGCGAGCAACACGGCACTCACACGCGTGGCTTCCGACTCATGTGTGCCTGGCCCTCGGCAGGGGGCGGAGGGGGTGTGCAGGGCCGTGGAAGTGAGCTCTACTGTCTTCTTCTTTTTCTTGGCAGCTGGACACGGGCGACAGCCCCCTACCCTCCAGAAGGGTCTTCACGAAGGCGCTGGCTGCAGATCACAAGGGCTGCGCCCTGGTTCAGGTGGGCAGAGGCTGAAGGTACAGGTGTGGGGCAGGGCACAAGAGACGGGTCGGCTCTCTGATGAAAGGGGAGGCAGAGGAGACGCGACAACCCCTGATGAATGAGGGGAACACAGGAGACTGGTTGGCTCCCAGACACCCAGGTCCTGCACGGCAGGGAGGCATAAACCTCCTACCGTCTCATCTGAACAGTGATGTTTGAGGCCAGGGGACAGGCATAGGACACGAGGCCCTTGTGGGGGAACCTGGCAGACTGGACGGGGCTAACCGCTGGCCCAGGGTCGCAGCCGCAGGAATGCTGGCCCAGATGGCAACCACTGAGGGATGAGTCCTTTGCCCAGCGTCCACAGCTCAGGGAACCAAAAGAGGGCTCAGTGGCCACCTCCTCTCCTCCCTGAGGTCTTGCTGCCTCCAGTCCCCCCAGGCTTCTCTCACTCTGCTCTTGGAGCTCCTCCTGGGGCTTTTCCTAGGGGCTCCTGCTGTGGGCAGGCTCGGAAGACGCAGGGCCCGACGAGGGGTGAGGAGGGACGTCCAAGTCAGAAGGAGGGGAGGCCTGGAGCGCGTGGGATGAAATTCCTCACTCAGCCGGCGTTCTTCCTTTTTTTGGTACCCGTTGCCCCTCTGGGGATCCCCGCAGAGAACGAGAGTGCCGGGGGTGGGGGGCTCAGCTGCGTGGGGAGAGGCCCCGGAGAGAGGGCGAGCAGCGTCAGGCGCTGAGACGCAAGGTGGGACGGCGGGCAGCCCAAGCAGAGGCGGCGGCCCGGCCTGAGTGTCAGGGCAGTGGTTCGGCCAGGCCGACCGGGGCACAGGGAGGTGCTGAGAGTTTTTATTTTATTTATTTATTTATTTTTAAAGATTTTATTTATTTATTCATCAGAGAGAGTGAGCACAGGCAGACAGAGAGGCAGGCAGAGGCAGAGGGAGAAGCAGGCTCCCTGCCGAGCAAGGAGCCCTATGCGAGGCTCGATCCCAGGACCCCAGGATCACGACCCGAGCCGAAGGCACCGCTTAACCAACTGAGCCACCCAGGCACCCCGATGCTGAGAGTTTTTAAATAGCACACGTCTCAAACCACACATGAAAACATGCTTGAGAGGAAAATTGCAAAGGTTAGAAAACTGAAAAATAAAAGGAAGGAAAATGAGCCGTAACCCCTCCCTGGGAGACAAATAGGGACGTTAAATGGCACCTCGGTGAAGCCCGGGCTCTGGGCATGCTGAGTCTGGTGACCATTCTCTGGGCTCCCGGGGAGGTTCTGGATGGAAAGTCTGGTGATGGAGGATGAGGCCTGCATGGGGGCCTGGGGGGTGTTAAGGAGGGCAGCTCTCCCCCTGCCCCAGCGGGACAGACCCTTCGACCAGCGGAGCTTCGTTTGGGCTGAGGGGATTTCTGTCATGCTGGGTGCATGCCAGGGACCCACGTCTGTCCGCCACACAACCGGCCAAGGAGACACGTGCTGTGGTCACCTCCGCTTGCGGAGAGAAGTCACGTCCGTTGGGCTGTGCCCCCAGCCCAGGCCACGCAGCGGGTCCCAACAGCCTTTTGGCCAGAGGTCCCTGACCCACCGGCTATGGCAGATGGAGGGGGAGTGTGTTTTTACCCTCCGGCTTCATGTTAGAACCCCTGGATGGCCAGTCACAGCAGAGCTCAGAGCCAGGATGAGGGGGCCTGTCTCCTGCAGAACAGGGAATAGGGCGGTCACCCCAGGGTCCTCGGGACAGTGACCAGCACGGGGTCCTGTTCTGCCACAGGTGGGAAGGGTCGAGGATGGGAGTGTCCAGCTGGTGGTGGACTGGGGGACCCCCGTGGCCCTGTGGCTTCTGTCCCCGCCTGCCTGCTCCTCCTGCCCGGAGACCGGCTGGGTGCGGTGGACAGCTCGGCGCACATGGGGCCAAGGGCCTCAGGCTGTGGTGTGGCGGAGTCATGGTCCAGGAATGCAGGAGGATGGTCTGGGGTTCTGGCCCAGAGGCATGGCCAGACACCAAGAATGCGCCTTGCAGAAAGATAATTGTGCGTTTGGGGAACAGGCGTAACAAAGCTGCTGGGTTTGCTGTACTGGGGACCACGGCGACAGCCCGGTGCCCAGCTGGCCAAGCGCTGTCCCTTTAGGAGAGGAAAGTCCCCGGTGGGGCCCTAGCACTGCCGTGGTCCGGTCACTGTCAGGCAGGGACGGGGTGGGCGTGACACAGAGGCCTGTCGCAGCCCAGAGGGGCAGGGGAAGGAGGCGGGGGCCTGGGCGGTGCCCAGCAGAAGGCTGGCTTCTGGCGGGGGAGCCAGGCGCTGCAGAGCCTGCGGGGAGAGGGCCTGAATGACCCCATTGTGTGGAGCAGGCCGGAAGGGCAGTGAGGCGGGCCCAGTGGGGGGAGACGTGCGTCTCAGAGCTTCTGCTGGCTCTTTTAGAAAACTTGAAGTCACAGCAAAGCCGGGAGTACAGCGACGGTTTAGCCCACAGAGCCACCAACCACCAGCCTTTGGGTGCGTTTCTTCTAGAATTGCTTTAGCCGTACATTGGGGCCACGTGTCCATTTAAAAATTTCCATTGTGGGAAAAGACACATGACATGAAACCGCCCACTTCAAGCACGTTTGGGGGCGCATCTCGCTGGCCTTGCTGGGCAGTCAGCACCGTCCATCTCCGCATTCCCTGTCTTGTAAGATGGAAACTCTGTCCCCATTAAACCCCAGGTTCCCACCCCTCCTGCTGCCCCAGGATGCACCGTGGCCCCCCCACCGCACCCCAGCACTCGACTCCTCGTGGGGCCTCCCGGGAACGAGCCTGGCAGGATGTGTCCTCCTGTGGCTGGCGGCTCCGCTCTCTGTCGTGCCCTCTGCGTCCACCCGCGCTGGAGCGGGCACCAGAACCCCCTCCTCTTCGCGGCTGAGTCATAGTCCATGGGACCCTCTTCCGTTTTGTTGGTCCATCCACCGGGAGCAGACACTCGGGCCGTGTCCACGCGGTGGAGAGTGGTGCTGCGGCAAGGGTGGGCTGGGGCTGCGTGCTGTTTACTCCCAAGATGTTCTCATTCTCCTGTCGGATACCATGGGCTCAGGACTGGGGGAGCTTGAGGGGGGCTGGGGTCCTGAAGCCCTCACCCGAGAGGTCAGGCTCCCTCCAGTCTTGCCTCCCTGAGTCCAAGTTTCTTTTCTCTGACAACAAACAAGCGAGCCGTCGGTCCTGTCCGTCCGGGGGCTGGGACTGCAAGCCCCGCTCCTCGTCGGGGACACCCCACGTGCCCTCCAGCCTGCAGACCCACCTGCCGGTGGGGGGCGGGGTTGGAGTTTCCCCTCCTTGCTCGATGGCTCTGCTGCTGCCTGAGAGCCAGCAGGAGAAGGAAAGGCTCCCCTGTTGAGTCAGGACCTGTGGGGGAAGGAGTCTCTGTTTGGGTCAGACAAGGCCAGGGCCTCCCTTGTGTTCCCGAGCCACAGGCCGGGGTCCAGGGCCTCGGACCCCAGGCATGGTTTAACCACATGTGCCATGTTTGTTTCTTTGGGGTCTGCACACTCGGGGCAGTGAGTTCTCGATGGGGAAAAAAATCTCCCTTTCTTCTCCTAATAGAGAGACATGTGGCCATGCAGAGCATCGAAGCAGAAGTAGCCGGGCACTAGAAAAGTTTCCCAAAGTCTAAGCCAGCAGGAAGACAAGCTGTGCTTTGAAGCTGGACGGGACAAGGATGCTCTGGGGTCTGCCCCGGGGCTGTTGCCTGGCAAGGGCGGGGATGGGGAGCCAGGGAGTCCAGACCTGGCCCCCGAGAGCACTCGCAGGAGGAGCCTGTGCAGACCCTTGGAGGGTCTCTTCTCCCCACGCCCACAATGGGCCTCCTGTGAGCTGCTGGCTCCTGACTCTGGCCTGTGAGTCTCCAGGAGGCCGTGGCTTGACCTGCCCTGGGTTAGGGGTGGGGGACCCCTTCTTATCCTGCTTTTGAGATTTTGAGGGGCTTGTTTTTTAAAATCACAAAATGACTATTGTTCTCCTACTTATCAAAGTACTCATTGTTCATGCTCCAGGGATGATCTGTTTTAATCTTTTGGTGTAGACGATTTTCTCTACTTGTATACACACGTAGATATGTCTTCAGGCTTTTCAAAGTTAGGATCACAGTATACAGACTGCTATCTGGATTGACCTTTGAAATTTAATCTCTCCTTCTTTTAAAGATTTATTCATTTATTTATTTTAGAGAGAGAGTGAGAGTGGGAGGGGCAGAGGGAGAAGGAGAGACAATCTTGGGCAGGCTCCACGCCCAGTGTGGAGCCTGATGTGGGACTAAATCTCACGACCCTGAGATCATGACCCGAGCTGAGATCAAGACACAGACGGTAACCCAACTGCACAGCCCAGGGCCCCTAAAATTTAATTTCTTACAAATGTCTTTCCACGACCTCGAATGGAGGCAGATGGTCGCGTAGGGTTTTATTTTGCCGATATACCCGATGGACATCTAGGGCTGACATCGCCTCTTTCCCTTGAATCGCAAATAGCGCCGCAGTGAACATCTTGTTCTTACCCTTTCTTTCCCGGGAACCCCGAGTGTCAGCCCTTGGTGCCTGACCTGCCGGCTCCCGTGGGTTTGTGCCCTGGGTCCCGAAGGGGTCAGGACTTGCAGCAACCCTTCTGAGATATGAAGCCCTTTCCTGGCCTGCAGGCAGGGTCTGGAGGGGAAGGGTGAGACCATGGGCTCTCGGGTCATGTCCGCACTCACGCCGCACGCACACACAGACCCACTGCGGTGTGTTCCGGCCTCTCTCCTGCCAAACCCTCTTCCTCGTCATGACCACAGCCTCTGCCTGAGTGGGGACATGAGCCTGTGAGGAGACTAGAACCAGAGGAACACACACAGAGTCCCTGCCCCCCGGCCAGCCTGTGCCACAGGCCACCGGCAGTGGGTGAGGGCTGGGGTCATGGCCAGACTGAAGGCCCAGAGGCATCACTCTCAGATCCTGAGAGCCCCGTGGTGCCCCTTCGGCCTTGCCTGCTCCACACGAGGGGCCTCCTGTCCCCTCTTGGCTGTCCCAGCTCTGGGCATCCTGGGCCCCAGACCCTTCAGACCCTACCGGGCCCATCACGGAGGCCAACCTGCCGCTGCTTCAAGTCGGCTGCTCACTTTGAAAGCCAAGGAGTCTGATGATAATATCACCAGGGACAGAGCCAGGTCTGCTGCTAATTACCATTTGACATTCTGGCTGAGCCCAGCGTGGGGGGGACCATAAAAAGCTATTCACGCAGCTCAGGGCGACTTCAAATGGAACTCCCCCACCGTGGGCAGCATGACCCCCAGGAAGGTTGCCCGCAGGGTGTCTGAGGTTCTTACAGTCGGAGAGGCTTGTTGGGAGTGATAGAGACAGAGGTTCATTCTCCTCGAGAAGGGGCTGCCTGTTTCTTGTGAGGGGGCTGGTCCAGGCCAATGTCCATCTAAGACCTCAGAGCTTGGCAGGGTTTTGGGGGAGGAGGAGAGGCTGCGGACCCCAAGACACGTGGTCCCCGCACAGGCTTTTGGACCGGCGGCCAGGAAGGGTGTGTGACCCCCGTGTTTGCTCTGGCCCCTGGGAGGAAATGCCTGCTCCAGCCTTCTCCCTGGCATGCTGAGGAGAGTACAAGACATGCACGCATCACGTGGGTCCCTCCTGGAAACCCCGGGTCTAGAGGAGCCTCCGAAGTGGTTAAGGGTTAGTGTTCGTGCCCTTTTAGGAAGATTTTGCTCTGATTTTTTCCCCACACAGACAAATTAAATGTACATCTTTTTGTCCTTTATTCATCAGCAGGCCAACGGCACAACCAGGACAGATTCTAGTCCATTCCATGACTGAGATCTAGTGGTCTCCATAACATTGTCATGAGCCCCAGACAGCAGCCCTCCTGACTCGAGATGGATCACACCCCTCAGCAGAGTGGCCAGAAGCTGCCCAGCAAAACAACGAAAGTCTGACGCCCAGACTCCAAGGGCCAGACCGTCCCTGCCTGTTCCGGCTCACACAGACCCTGCTCCCTCCCTGTGGGGCCAGATAGCAGGCAGAGCCCAACAGGTGGGCCATGGCCCTTTCCGGGGGAGAAACCAGCTGCTCCCATAAACAAAATGTGGGGCTTCTGTAGGACAGAACACTGCTTGGCCTTAAGGGGTGGCCCACTGGTACCTGTCACAGCACGGTGAACCTTGAAAACATGCTCTTAAGTGGAAGGAGCCAGACACAAAGGCCACGTGTCATGCGATCCCACTGATGTGAAGGGTCTGGTACAGGGAGATCCAGAGACAGAAGCAGGCTAGTGGGGACCTGGGGCTGGGAAGTGGGGATGGGGGATGAGTGTTCATGGGTACAGGCTTTCCTTCTGGGTGATGACAATGTTTTGGAGCTAGAAAGAGGTGATGCTTGCATGACATTGTGAGTCGTACACTTTTAAATGGTTAACAGTTAATTTTTAAAAATTTTTTATTAGCATACAATGTATTATTAGCCCCAGGGGTACAAGTCTGTGAATCGCCAGGTTTACACTTCACAGCACATACCTTCCCCAAAGCCCATAACCCCACCACCCGCCCCCCCCCCCCATGCAACCCTGGCTTTGTTTTGTGAGATGAAGAGTCTCTTCTGGTTTGTCAACAGTTAATTTTACATGTGGATTTTACCTGCCTTAAAAAGAAAAGCTGTCTGGAGAGTTCCCTGAGGCCAGAGCACCAGAGACCCCCAGGGCTGCCCACCTCTCCTTTGTTTACTGGACACTAAAAAGAACCGCAGGCTTAGGTTGTGACTTGGAATTTGCCCTTTCCGCTCCAGCACTGACCCCCGCAAGAGGTGGACGCAGGACAGGAGGAGGCGGAGCCAAATAGGAGGAGGCAGAGCCAGGACATGAGGGGACGGGGCGAGGAAGGGAGGAGGCGGAGCCAAGGCAGGAGGAGGTGGAGCCATGCTGGGAGTGGGCGGGGAAAAGACCAGAGGAGGTGGAGCCAAGATAGGAGGAGGTGGGGCCAGGTCAGGAGCGGGTGGAGCCAGGTGGGGGTGGAGCCAGGAAGGAAGGAGGAGGAACGCGACGGGAGGAGGCGGAGCCAGGAGGGAGGAGGAGCCGCGGCCGTGAGAGGGTATGGGGCTGTGATTAGGCACCTTCTTGTAATATTTCCTAGGTTTAAGGTGACTATTTCATTTCTAAAAGTTATGCTATGTTGTTCTCCTACACGGCTCAGTTTGAGTTACAAAGGCGTGTCCGTTCACTTGCACTCATGCTGGAGTGTCCACCCTTGCAGTGCCCTGTCTGGCACTCGGCCCTCCCACCTGGAACCAACCTGTGAGAGGCACAGGCAGAACCAACAGTGCTCTGACCCAAACGACCACCCAGGGAAATGGTCCAGATGTACCATGATGGGACGTGATTAAGTCTGAAGGGTGGGGTGTGGGTCATGGGAGGCCAAGTGGACTAGGGCTGCCTCCAGCGTCTTCGGAGGAGATAGGAGTATAGTCAGGCTCGGAAAGGTGGGGGGCACCATAGGGGTCAGAGCTGGGAGTGGGCCCGAGTCACTTCCAGAGCCTGGGGACAGCTCAGGGCATGACAGCTTCCCTTGCCCCACACCCCACGGTAGGGTCATCGTGCTCAGGGGACATCCAGTGAGGCTGGACAGAGGCTGTGGAGCCAGCCAAGGGGCTCAGTCCAGAACTTCTGTGCCAACAAGACAGACAGTTTAGCAAGCAGGATATTTCCAGACGACGCAAGCCTCCTGCAGCCGACCCCAGCACTCTGCCTGGTGCCGTGGTAACTGGGTGACTGTGGGCTGTCTCCACGGCAGCGACCCCTCCTGATGCCACATTAGAGTCCTCATTAGTTTGAGGGACCTGTTTGGGGTTGCCGTGGAGCTGGACCCACAGGGCGGCTGAGGCCAGAGACTTCAGACTCCTGATGTCAGAAGTAAATTAAAGGCAGGTGAAGAATGAGTGTGTGCTGCGGGGGCCAGCCGGGACCACTGGATGATCGTGGTCTCACGGGGCCAGGCGGCTTTGTCGGCCCTCTTCCAGCTGACAGGCAGCCCCAGTAGGCAAACACCAAGAAAATTGTGGTGGGGCAGAGGATTGTTGACCAAATGTGAAAAAAAAGGCGGCAGGCCTGAGAAAAGGCTACAGCGGGCAAACAGCAGGGCCGCTGACCCCAGCCCTCACTGGGCCCTGGCTGGGGGCTTCCCACGATGACGGGGATAATGGCTGGAAACAGCACCACTCACCCTCCAGAATGGGCACTGTCTCCTGTGGAGGCTGAAGGTTCCTGCACCGGCTGCACAGGAGTCCCGAATGGCTATCCTTCCACCAGCCTCATACCCCAACTCTGCATACCTCAGAGAGGACAGCATCAAGTGGGCACTCCAGAAGGACACAGCTGTTCCGAGGGGGGGTAATTCTGGGGTGCCAGAGGTCATGGTTGTCACCCTGGGCAGGACAGAGGCCTTGTCCCAGAGAAGACAGGCTGCGAGAATGTCACCACAGATAAATAAAAGCACCGTCAAGGTCTGCAGAGACGTGGGGTGCTGTCTGGAACAGTTCTAGTCAGGTAGGCAATGGGTCTTCTGGAATGATGGCTTAGACCTGGAAGATTGAAACCAAAGAATTTGAAAGTCATGGGATGATGCCAAAGGAGTGACAAAGAGGAACTAAGGACTCAGCCTGGAAAGCCCTGAGCAGAAATCAGCCAACACGGTCAGTGTCGCTCGGCGAGATAGCCCACGCTTCCTAGTACCCAAGGTCGAGGAACCACGGTGGTGAGTTGTCTTAGAGTCTCACCCTGTATGTGGTCTGTCTACGCGACCCTGGCCCACAGAGGACATACACAGCAGGGAAGAGGAGTCGGGAAGGGCCTGAAGGTGGGCACTTCCAACATTTAGCTGTGTCGTGTGTGGTCTTGGAAGCCCTGTGTGACATCGGGTCAGAGCTGGCTGCGAGAACCTGGCGATGGGACCCGGAATCTCTGCTACAAGACGCCCCCCAGGTACAAGGTGGCCATGACGTGCGGAAGGAGAGCAGCGTCTTGAAGCCGTGTGCGCTCCGTTCCCTCTGAAACTTTATCAGGATCTGCTGCAGGTACAGTGGCAGCTCTGCCCCCAAAGGGCTTGCCGCCAGTGTCTTCAAGTGCTGTCCACAGAGCCCTGGCCGTCGAGGCGTGGCTCTGTGTCTTCTGTGTCCTTGTAGGGATTGAACAAATCGGAACAGATTTCCTACCTGCAGGACTCGTCAGAAACTTGAACATGCAAGTGTTCCTTGTGAGTCTCCTTAAGCCATGGGGAGGCTGGGCTGGGACAGGCGGTGAGGCCTGGCATGATGGTTGACACCCCTCCCCTGGATATGGGCTTAGTGATCCGATACTCCTGAGTGGAGTGTGGCACTGTATGTCCGCTGGGGCTGGGTCAGAGAAAGGGCAGCTTCCGCCTGCCTCTTGGGTCAGTGGCCATGGCGTAGGAGGCTCAGGTGGCCTGCAGGAGAGTTGTATTGGGTTGGCCCAAGGCCTCCCACTGACAGCCAGCCTCAGACCGTGGTCATGTGAAGAGCTGCCGTGGCTGGGGGGCCCCAGCCCGGACGCCAGCCTGTACTGACAGCATGGCCCTAACCCTCTCAAGCTGAGCTCTCAAATTCCTGACCCACGGACACCGTGCAGCTAGTAAACGTGCATTATTGTCGTAAGGCACTGTCTCGTTCTGCAGAAACAGCTCATAGACAGACCCGGCACAGAGGTTCGGATTTTGTTCTGGTGGAACTGCGGGCGTGTAGGGGTTGTCAGGCATGATGACAAAGAGCCGGTGAAGAATCGCAGAAGCCTCACGACAGCAGCATGCCAGGGCCGCAAGTGGCGTCCTGTGGGACAGTGGGCCTGGAGCAACAGCTCCTGTCCAGGAGGGCTCCTTCCTGCGCCTGCTCTCCCGGCCTTGCCGAAAGACGGCTCGAGTGTGGATTCAGGCAGACGGGGCTGGGGAAGTGAGCTGTGCTCTCGCAGGCCGCTCCCACATCTGTCCGCCCGTGCTGGTCCATAGGGATGACGTGAACCTTTGCTTGTGCTCGTGTAGGCGACCCATCACAGTGGATTTGATATAAAGGCGTGATCCTACTATTTATGCCCAATTATTTTAATTAATACGTCAGGGGCGCTGGGGTGGCTTAGTCTGTGAAGCGTCTGCCTTTGGCTCAGGTCATGGTCCCAGGGTCCTGGGATAGAGCCCCATATTAGGCTCTCTGTTTGGCGGGAAGCCTGCTTCTCCCTCTCCCACTCCCCCTGCTTGGGCCTCTCTCGCTGTCTCTCTCCCTCTGTCAGATAAATAAATAAAGTCTTAAAAAAAAAAAGAAATCAGAAAGTTTGTGGTTGTGTGGAGGCCCCAGGACTGGCAGAACAACTCCCCTAGGCCCCAGAATAAGGAGGGGAGAAAGGGTGTAGAGGAGTTGCGTGGGAAGTCAGAGAAGCAGAGATGCTCATGTCCGCTGAGGAGGGGGCCCCGACTTGGGAGAGCTGCGAACAGGTTAGTCAGGAGAGAAAGCGCCAGAAGAGCAGAGCACACCCAAAAGTGTGTGCTCACCACGTGGACGGCTGTAACACAGACAGACACTAGACCACGTGGATGGCTGTAACACAGACAGACACTAGACCACGTGGACGGCTGTAACACAGACACTAAACCACGTGGACGACTGTAACACAGACAGACACTAAACCACGTGGATGACTAACACAGACA